>JAUBOD010000031.1:2557495-2569127 GCA_032353885.1 Nothura maculosa | reverse complement strand
AAAGCACAGCTTATATGAGCCAAAATAAATACAAAGAATTCTAAGAAATTAGAATAAGTGTTCTTATTTCAATGCCAACCAACCTAACAAATTTTCACTGTAGTGCATTTCTGTATGAATACGCAAAGAGCAAGAAACACATCCCAACACTCAAACCCTTCCTCTTGGATCTCACCAAAGTTCTGGAAGCAATTTCTGGGCAATAAGGGACTTCAGACTGTCCAGAAACTGCTAGCAGATCTACCATGCACAAAACTCTGAGGATAACTGCACAAGAGAAACATGCCTGGGGCACGGAAAGGCAGGCTGGTACGGGCGCTGGGCAGCCCCAGAGGCAAAACTTCTCTCTGGATCACCTGGACAGAGTCCCACCACTTAGTCCTAAGCAGAAATTGGTCACAGGAAATTTGTACAGGAGAAAAAAAAATCTGGGATTTCAGGGACTCATTTACCTACAAACACACACACAAATTGGCCCAAGCACTTCAGGAAGAGAGACAAGAAAACACAAAGTTAACTAAATCATAGCTCTAGTGTTTCACATCCATTTACTAGATATTAGCAACGTGGCCAGGGCAAGTCATTCCTGTTGCAATCTATTACATTTGCAGAAGGTTAATCCGCTCTCAGAATCTGTTACCAAGCACACCCCAAATGCTGGTTTGAAAGAAGACTCCAAAATGGAGCTCCACAGAAAAAACGTTGCCTTAAATGCAAAGGTTGCTTTAGCTCAGGATGTATCATCATCTCATCACTAGAAACGGTGTGAGCTGGTACATCGCTGACAGGATCTTCTTTGCTGTGAAGCAGCACTAGCAGGCAGCAGAGAACAGCAGCTTCAGCAGCAAAACTAACCTTGGAAAGCGGGACTGGCTGCTAAGTTGTAACTAGCACAACAATCTGTGTTTCATTAGACTGAAAATAGCAAGTTAAAAAGTTATTTTGACTAACTGTGACCAGTCAAGAACAACCCTACTTGGGAGAACATAATTAAAATGCTAAAACACAGAAAGCCATTCTTTAAATAGAGTTATACCTGAAACAGAAATGACAAAGAGTGAAAAGGGAGCATAACCTCCTTTAGGACAGCCGTACAATTCCAGATGAGAGGGTCTTTCTGTGCACGCTGCTCATGGTTTAAAGAGACATCCCGTGTGTCTCCAGGCATCCCTGAACACATCAAGACCTCACTGCAAAGGCATGCAACACATGAATCCAAGCCCCAGCCCCTAATGCCCCAAACTGCTGTAAAGGAAAACATGTGTTAGCTGTTTATTTTGGCAGGTGAGGAAAGTGGCATTCTTGGTAGAGAAAAAAATGTCTTTATGAGAGATCCTGTCACAGCAATGTGACTGAAGAGATTCTAACCATAACATCCTGCATGCAGAGACAGTTAAGGTGATTGTCTCATTTCAAAGCACCAAATAACATGGTGTGTTGCTTATTCGACTGAAGAAAAAAACTTTTTACTCCAATAAATATTAAATCTCTACTTGGCCATTCCTGCCTTTCATAGGTATCACACTCCTGTTTTAAATGGCCAAAAAGCAATAAAAATAACAAATTTTGCTACCATTTTAGGAGCAAAGGGAAGGCTGAGGACAACAATTGTAATTAGTCTAAGGATATGATAGTATGAATAAAAATGATTTTTTTCCTATTTCAAAATCTGTTCACATTCTTTGCCTTTTTATCAGCAGGTCTAAGTAACCTGATTCCAAGCATATTTTTAAAAAAATTAAAATACAAACCAAGGAGCTCTGAAATATTAACACCATTTTCCAGCCAAACTTAAAATATTCAGAAAGTGCAGGACCTCTGGCAGAAAGTTAGATTTATGTGATATTTAAACAAGTAAAGAAGATGATCCAAATAATTTATTGCTCTGACAGCAAGTCATAAATAATGGAATCACAAAATGGAATTTTATTAACAGGGATTAGATACATTAATGATAACGCTAACCAATCAGGGACAGCATGAAAGAGGTTACAGCAGTCTATGCTACTGTGATAACTAACTTTTATATGGTACCTGACATGGTAGAATAAAGTGTCTCGAGAAAAGAAAAAGATTTTTTTAAAAAGAACACTGTGATAATGCATTAAGGAATTAAGTCAACCACCAGACAAGGTTTTAAAATGCAGCTCCAAATAGAGAATCATCATCATTAAATATCTTTAAGTGACATCAGCATGACTCAGATGTTACCCTATATTTAACCTTTTTACCATCAACTTGACTATCTGAAACAGTTACTGGAATTTTGGTGCTTGCTGGTGGAATGAAACAACTGCTGACTGGTCACTGATCACAAGCGCTAGGAACCGCAAGCAAGAGCGGCGACCGGCCTGGCCTCCAGCCAAGAGAAAGGCAGGATTCAGACACAGACCTGCAGCCTCCTACTCCCTTCCCGAGTCATCTTGGGCAGAGGGGCCAGGACAAGAAAGCCGAGGGTTCCCCACTCTGCCCTTGCTTCTCCCGTCTTTGAGCAGCTCTTTGGGGAGCACCCTGGCGAGCGTGGGCCCCGTCACAGGGGCTCTCCCCAAGCATCGGGCAGCGCAGCCCAGGTGGCTGCCTTGGTGGCAGGAACATGAGGCCAAAATCCTCAGAGCAGAGCTACTTGCAAGGGAAGAAGGAAAATCCTCCCCACCAGCCTAAACTGTGTGAAGGAACATAGGCAAAACCCACGTGCTGAAGCACTTTCCCCATGAGGAAACGCTGAAGAAGCAGGGCTTGTTTAACCTGGCAAAGAGGCAGCTGCAAGGGGCCTAGGAGCAGCCCCTCCTGCTGCATGCAGAGAGCCCACCAAGATGCCACAGCCAGGCCCCTCACAGAGGTGCAGGGTGCAAGGACGAGGAAACAACAAGACAAATGAAAACACAACACATCCCTCCTTTTCATGTCTTGCATCCATTCCAAAAACCTCAAAGCTAAAATCCTGCAAGAGGCAACTGTCCTTCCAGCTTCCTTTCACTTGAGCCAAACTATTTTTGCTCCTCCAAATCCTGTTCTCAGTTTCCTCTTTACACTGGGGGGAAAAGACTTGAAATTTCTATACCCCTCCTGGCTTCTCTTTACCTCTTCTCACTTAGATCTCACACTCACTTCAGTTTTTCTATTAGCAAATTTAAACAAAGTAAACAAACAAAACCTTACTGATGTCAACTCTTAAGTCATTATTTTTATACCTTACTCATATTTAGCTTATAAAAACACTCCTGTATTTAGAAATGTATTTATTCCATGCAACCTTTCACCTTTGTATTTGCTGTTTGCTTGAGAGGAAGCTCTCAGGGATCCCCCATCTGCAGGGGGGTTTGTGATTTTTGCTGTGTTGCATGGAAGCAGACTGAATGATAACCATAACTAATCTGTTTGGAGAAAATAATTAGAAGAGCAAAGGTAACACAAAGCTCTAATGGGGTAAGAAAGCTACTCATTAAGAAATGCTTAGACCTCTCTGTTTTTACATTAAAAATAGTACAACAAACATTTAATGATTACACGATCTCCACACTACAATTAGATCCTAAAACTCTGTTTCTACATTTATTTAGTTCAAATATATATTTTTGTAGAAGAGGAAAGAGTAGTACTGAGGTGACTTAAATTGTTGCACTTTTACTTTCATGGTTATATTCACAGCGTCTATTTTAAGAACTGCTTTGGAAAGGACCGATGTTTTATGCAGTGAACTGCTGCTATTTTCCCAGATGAATATCCATTCTTTGGCTCGCAGTTTCCATGACACTAAAAACAAAACATTCATCGGCACCAACTTTGTGTTTGATGGTAAATGCAGCTGCAGCTCACAACAGTTCACCGTGTTCCTCGACCCGCCTCTCCTCAACAGGGGCGCAGTATTTCCCCAACGCAATTTCATTGTTTTACAGACAAGTCCCCTCCTGCCAGACTCCAACACTTCAAACTCTGCTGGCTCCGTTCTCAAAACAAGAAGTTCTGCAGCTCCACAAGTAACACTATTAATGGAAAGTCCTCCAAAGTACTGAACAAAGCCTGTAGTCAGAAACAAGACTTTAGATAAAACTGCCAGTTGTGCTCAAGTTACAAAGATTTTAGGCCCCAAATGTCTAACTATTTATCCACTTTTTAATTCAAACTCATTTGTTTTGAGACAGTTGTCAAATATACAGTTGAGACCCACTTAGAGATGGGTAAATGAAGAAGGTCACATGGCTAGCTAGAAAGAGAAAATAGCTCAACTTCCAATCTTGCTTCTTTCCTAATGGGAGCACTGAAGCAGGGACACATCTTGAGAATGACATTTAACATGAAAGAAGCTTCCGTTTCTTTGGAAAAAGATCCAAGATTTGCACTAGATCATAATCAAACCCTGCCATGTTATCTAGCCTTTCTCCTGTTCTAGATTCAGATCAAGTACACAGTCACTCAGCTTTCTAAATTGTTTAGTGCACTGATGTTACACACATCTCGATTCAACCCTATTTGCTCAATTCTAAAAGCCACATTAAAAACACGACCTAAACAACACTCTTCATATTTATTAAAAGTATTTTTAATTAATATAAAAGCATCAATTCAATAATTAAATCTAGATGTACTTGTAAGGATATGATTGAACTAAATCCAACTGGGACTGCTCATACGGTTTAGATTATGCTCTTAGAGACTGTTGGTGGACTGCAGACTGATTAAAGAGAGAAATCTGAAAGAAAAGTAGAATGAGTCATTTCATTCTGTTCAGTATTAACATTCTTGCCTTTAAATTCGATTGAAATTTGTCAAAGTTACGAAAATACAACCAACAATAGCAACTTTACAACTTTGGGGAGGATAAGTGCTATTTTAAGAATAAAATTATTTCCTTTTCAAAAGCACAGAGTAAAAGCGATTTCTATATTTGACATAACATATAATAAATAACATATCAAGCTCAAGTAAGGAAACTAAGCCTTGTCTTTCAGTGTGCATGTGGAGGGTTAAAGAAAGGAGATTATGACACTTGAAAGGAGATTATGACACTTCCACATTTGAAAAATTGAAAAATTATGAAGCAGTTTTCAGGGGGAGCATGTGAAGGGGCAGCTGTGTCCGAGGGCCTTGCAGCGCCCTCAGCTCTCAGCTTCCTGCTCAGCTCCCAGGAGCCCTTCTCCCGGCCCGGAGGCGCGCGCTGCTCCCCACAGCGCGGGCCAACAGCTCCCTCTCCTGTTCCCAGGGTCTCCAATCACGCCAGGGCTCAGCTACCCACACGTCACCGCCACCGGATGCAGCCCTGGTTTGGAACAAACACTGCTGTCTCAGAACGGGCCTGTCTGCATCTTTAGAAAAGCAAACTGATAGGGACGCAATCTCGTATTATTTCCTTGGGCCAAAATGGAAAAAAAAAATCCCTATCCCTTCCAACCATGTTCCTTTAAACACATATCAAAAGTCAAAATTTCTAGTAATCTTTAGATTTAGATTACTACTTAGACTACAGCAGTATTTATTAATAAACAGCAAAATACAAATCAGAAATTCACTGCTCTTTACCCCCACGCCTCCAGCAGGGCCTGCAGGAGCAGCCGCTGTGAGGGCTCACGCTCCCGGGCCACGGCCGCCCGCTGCACAGCCTTCCTCTCCAGCACATCTCGACAGACGGCCTCTCTCCTCACTGCCTTCCAGGCTTCTACAATATCCTTAGACCAAGTCAAATAGGACTGGATCATCAGTTCCCACCTCACAGGTCACCGCAGTTTACAAGTATCAAATAAGCGAAGCCTGCTCTGATAGCTTTTCCAGGGCTGAATAAAAATAGCTTAAAATGAGGGTTCTCACTGCCAACATAGCACTCCTGATATTCACAGAATACCACTGTTTGGTGTCTAATCTAAGCTGTGGCTTTGCACTACTGTAGCCTAAGAACTTGCACATTATTCTGCAAATATGGGGCCTTGGAAATGTCTTAACAAGTGCCAATACGGGATACAAATATTCTCTTAAGTTTCAGGTTTATTATGTGTTTGCCAAGAGATTGACTCCTAGTTTCCATTAGAAGACAAAAGGAGACAAGAGATGCAGAAGTTGAAGGAATTAGTCACATCTCCTTTAAGGTCCTGGAAGGAATTTTCTTATCTTGAAATTTAGATTCTTCTTTTATGTTTACTGCAACATTGGTGCACATTTCCCTATCCTAGAGTTTCCCAGGCAGCCATAAGCTACAGAGACTAAGATACTAAGTATGAATTCACATCTCCTCACCTTCAAGAAAACAGGAATTTTCACAATAACTGCTAAAGATATATTGTGCTTTTGCGAGATTGTCTTTCCACAATTACAGTGACAGTAGAAATAAAGGACTTCACCACAGAACTATAAGCAACATCTTTAGCTCCCAGAAAATTCCCACCTGGCCATGATTACCACCTGCGTAGCCCGACATGCAGAGGGAGAAAGAAGAACACAGAGAAGCTTTTAAACGTTAGCGTGAAAGCGTGAAAAATCCAAAGAAACTTTTTATCATAAGTTAACAGTTAATGCTCCCTTTCCATCCTCTCTAGTTTGAAAAATAATAAAAATGAAATCTATCTGAAAGCATATGCCTTCTATTTCCATTCCAAAATTTTGGATGATGGCTAAAGATGCTAAGCTGGGATCTCAACCTGTGAATTCAACAGTGGTAGTTGAGGGAACAACACAGACAGTATTTATCAGGTTTATACATCAAAAGCAATAAATAAATGAATAATAAAAATAAATAGTTAACAAATGCATATCCTCTCTAGCTATTTTAGATAAGGAAGGTCAGATTAAAAAATGCCAACGTCTCAAAGCTGATGCTTTTAACCAGACACCAAAATGATATAGAAAAGATGTCGCCTTTTCAGATACTAAGCCATCTAACTGAAAAGTGCGTGTGCAGCAATGCTGAAACCCTTCCATTTAGCTGTATTTGAAATACTAAATATGGATTTTTGACCCTGATCCTTCCAACAGCTCCATACATGCTTAATGGGATTAGACGTGCTTAAAGTCCCTCAGATGTAAAAGCATTTGTAATGTTAGGCCTTACCTTGGGCAGGCAGAGGATTCAGTCAGAAACAACAGATTTGCACTGATTTGTGTAACACTAAGGAGTTGCACATCTCACCAGACAACCGCTCAAGTAAAAACACAACCTAACAAACAAAACCACCACAACACTTGTAGCAGTATTTTACTTCCTTATATTACAAGAGGATTATGAAGGGGGGAAAAAAAAGCTGAGTACTATCAGAGCATGACTAAAACATCAGAGCATTAGAGAAGTGGTAATAAGCTTTGTAATAAAAATTATAACTCAAGTAAAAACAGACATTTATTTCAAACACCATTTTCTTCAATATCCTGGAGCGCTGTTTCCTCCAGACCTATAGATACACTGGAATATTTCACAGGAGAAAATCAGCTGAGATCGTATTTGAAAAAGCTTTGGAGCTGCATGTGCATATGTAAATAACATCTTCACCTGTATCTCAGGATATCTAGAAACAGCTCAGCCACCAATAGACACAGTTCCACTGGGAAGTTTCTTCTCCAAATAAATCCCATTCTTTGTTTACCACTTTTTATTTCTTTTTTTTTAAAGAAGTCCTTTTTTTTTTTTTTTTTCAATTACAGGCAGGAAATAAAAAGAAATGCAACTCTTTTATGTAAAGTAAATCCATCTGGATGTTTGCTGCATCCTATACTATAAACTTGTGATCCCCAACCAGAATGAGTTATAGTGAAGCTGCAGGCAAAATTGTCTCCATATACCACAATCCATTATCCCTGTCAAGTTAATGTTCCATGTTGAGCCATATGGCGTGGGTACACACTCAACAAAGGAAATTCCTTAAACTTGTTATAATCAGCACTTACAGTCATCCAAAAAAACTGACATAAACAGCTTTATTGTGTTTTTGTGCATTTCAGTTGATATCCATGACAAAAAGAGGAAGCTTCAGGAAAAAGAGGGAAGGGGGGAGCAAAGTTGCAGCAATAAAAGGGGGAAAGGAGGAGGAAGGGGGGAGGGAGGGAGAGACTGTACATTTCATAATTACACAACATCTTCCTTAGCAAGTGATTTTCAATTACAATAACGCTCAAGCTTTCTGACACTGATAGACTCTGCCAGATTAACAAAAAATTCTACATCAATATCTCATTTTCAATGCAAATAAGAAATCCTATAGTTTCAAAGCGCCTGACTCACAGAAAAGCTCAATTAAAAGAAAAAAAGCATTTTTAGTTTTCTGACTTTGGAGAGAAAATTTGCCTTCAGTTGTTGCATAATTACCAAAAATTTAGCATTGCTTCATTAAGAATATGGTAATTTAAGTAAAATATCTCACCACGCATTAAGTGTAGGTCACGTCTGAATTAAGGGCTCCCAGAAGCCTCTGCTACCTGGCACAACCCATCACATCAAGCCCAAGTCAAGGTACAAGTAGAGCAGAACTTCATTCCAGCCCCCGCAGTGACAACAATAAAACGCTGAGAAAACACACTATCAAATACTGAACTCAGCATCAATTTCTGTTAATTACAGCCTTGTCAGCAACGTGATTATTCAAACAGCTCATGCAAATGTTAATGAGTCCTTATTTGCATATTTATTTTTTCCTTTGTTGAAATGTCATTGATTATTACATTCTACAATGATGAATGCTGCTGATGATGTGCTCTGATATGTAATTAGTCATTAAGTGGAATGAATAGATCAATTATGAAAAAGGAGTGAGATTAAGAAATATCAAACAAGACCGCCCAATGTAACTATAGAATTTTTTTTAAAGGAACTAAAATAATTTCTTGGCATTTAAAGTGCAACATCAGTAGTTTTCAATAAATAAACCCCTACTTTTCTGGGGTTAAATAAGATCTTGCACACGCACGGCTACTTTGATAATCTAATTACAATAGCGGAGTGCATTTGTAAAACCAGCAAGGGCCCTGCGGGGGAAGGCGCAGGTTCCGGGCGGCGGGTGCCCCCTCCCCGGCAGCCCTGCTCTGCTGCAGTCGCGGGGTCTCGCCCGCACCACTCGAGGTGCCCGCGCTTGCAGCACCCACGCCGAGAACCCCGCGCCTGCGGCCGCCCCACTTTGTTCTGCGGGGAGCGACGGGCGCTGCCTCCCGCGACTGCCTGTGCGCACGTGAAGGGGAAACGGGAGAGAAGAGGAAGGAAGGGAAAGGGAAAAAAACCTCCCGCAGCAAACCCCCACATGGCTGCGGAGCAGATGGGCACATTCCACATGAGCAAGCCAATCAATCAGCGCGGCGGGGCGCAGGTGCAGCACAGCCGCGCAGCCACACACCATTTCACAGTCTGCCGGGCACGAACACATGGTCACCAATCAATGGCCCCCCAGGACCCGGGGGAGGCTCTCGCCCGCCCGACTGGTCCGTGCCTGATGACTTCATAATCACACATCATTCCACTCGCTGGAGGACGCGGCGCCACGGCCCCGTCACCTGCTCCGCATGCTAATGGCCGCGGGCCCCGCGCGGCCCCGGGCTCCGGCGCGGGGAAGACGCCGGCTCGGGCGGCGGCGGCGGCCGGGCACGTTGCCCCGCTGAGCTGCGTGCGGGCGCCCGCGCCGCACAATGGACGTGACGGGAGACGGAGGCCAGCAGGAAGGCGCTTCCGCAGCCAGGGACACGCCAGGTCAAACGCTGCCATTAACCAACACCCAACCCAAGCTACAAGCTGCAACCTCTATGCTTTGCAATACTCTTAATGGAATTAATGAATTATTTTATTTCCTCTCAAAATGAGAGCACCAAGCTTTTTAAAACAAGGAGATGAAAAATTTTGCTTTTGAAAGTGATCGGACCACACCAATGCTAAATACAACCCAGAGCACTATGATTGACCAGAGGCCTCAAAGGCGGCCAGACACAAACACAGTACCTTGCATTTGTGCTACTGATGTTTTTGTGGAGAAGAAACACCCAAAGTTACAGAGCAAAGGGTATGGGAACACTCAGGCTATAGTTTATCACAGGATATTGCTAAGTGCTTGTACTTCAGAAGACACTCAGGAAATAAATACGCCAGCAAGTGCAGCTTCTCCTAAAATTACATTAGGGTCCGAGTCAAAAGAGTTGCAACCAAAATGTACAAGATGAAACAAATTAGTGCATCATTTCATGTTCAGTATTCTGTAAGTGCTCAGGTTGGACTCTATCTTTTATACCAGAGCAAAAAGCTGAGCTTCATTTTTGTTTTTATCATGTTCAGGATACAAACTGCAAAGACTTAAAACATAGTTAAATCAACCAAGACAATCACCTACAGAGTCACGTTCACTTTTGTGCTTTCTTTTACATGCTTTTTACTCTCTGACAAACTGCCTGGCAGCACTCGGCACGAGGGCTCTGGGTAGGCCCTGCAGACTCGCTCTGCAATCCTGCCTAGTGCTTAGGCCAGCAGCATCAGGCCTCTCCTATCCAGGAGACTGGGTAATGGGATTACATAATACTTTAATTCATTAATAAAAGGAGAAGAAATTGATCATTCCCTTGAACTTGCCTATAAACACTGGTATATGTGGGTGCCTTAAGTGCCTGAAGCAGCGACAGAGAAAACACATCTCTTCTTTTGAATTAGAAACCAGGCCCTTTGGTGATTTGTTAGGTACTACTACAGGCCTTGCTATCCTCTTGCCCCCTCATCTTCCTCGCTTCTCACCCTGAAAGTCTCAGAAAAAGGCAGCAAAGCATTTGCATTCTATTCTCAATTCTGTGATTTTTGTAAGATTGATCTCTCTAGAGGACCAAATCTCAGGCCTGTAACCAAAATCTCCACAAGATAAGTCGGAGCAGTTTTGCTAGAGGGGGCACACAAGGTTAAGGAACAAACAAATAATATCAAAGAAATATCCACATCCATTTCCAGAATTGTGTTGACAGGCTGCCATTCAGGAAGTGGATTCCCTCACTGGAATAAAAAAATCATTAACCAATAAATCATTAAATTAAGGGTCTGATGACCAGGCCTATTCTGGACACTTACAGAAAGCTCATTATTGTAACAACCTGGGAACCTACAGTGTTAAAATCAGAATATCTTCTTTAATAAAATAGGTTTTCAATTAAGTTCGGCTTTTATTTTGAAAATTAAAGGAGATGAAAAGTGATATAATGGATTACATACTAATATTAGTCATACTTTACACACAACTTGGCATAAGCTTGAGTATGGCACGTACCTACCATCTCATCTTCAGAAGGAAATAAAATATGGAACAGCTGGTGACATTCACAATGGAAAGGAAAGAGAATTTGATGAAGACTATGTAAATATATATATATATATATATATACACACACACCTGTAAAGCTTACAGCTGTCTCTAAACATGAAGTAAAAGAGAGAAGACTAACAGTAAGTACAAGTGTCCAGACCATTCTGAACACTTCTCCTGCTTTCACCGTATCATCTTTAATTCCTTTTCTTTCAAAGACGAAAATAAACAAACCAGTCCTTCACCATTGCTTGGTTAAGCAAAAATTCAGAGAGGCAACAGAGCAGAATGGAGGAAGGCAGCCCAGGTTACAGTAGGCTGTTCTCTGTGCAAACGCAGAAGATGAAGGAGAGCCACCTCTATATCAGCACCACCTTCCCATCTCTGCTTGGGGTCAC
>JAUBOD010000031.1:2526991-2537333 GCA_032353885.1 Nothura maculosa | reverse complement strand
ATAAATTTAAGATCACAGTTGCCTCCAGAGATAAATATCCACTAATCTTCAAGTGTTAGAATGACACTGAACACTGCGAGGTGATGAGAAAAGAAAAAAGGTCGTGCAGAAGGTTTTCTTACACCTGCAGTGATGGTCAAGTTTCTTTTTTCAAAATTGGATGTTAATTTAAAAAAGAGCTGAAATAAACCTATTTTAGCTTTTAATGAGCTATTACCAAGGGCTCTTAAAAGAAACTACACTGTTATGGGATATGGGGGAAGGATTACTTGTGGATTAATTATTGATCAAAAGATTAAAAAACATAAACAAGGTCTCTACCCCAGGCACAGGAGTAACGGCCAGTTGTCAGAGGGAGCTGAAGTTACAGTACACTTGACCTGCTTCCCCAGAGAACTGTACTGGCACCAAGTTCCTTCATCTATTCCATATCAACAAGAAGTAAATCAATAAGTAGTAAATTTTGATTACGAAAAACATTTTAGACATTCCTAACTTCACATCAGTAAAGCTTTTCAAACAAAGCTCTCTAAAAATGGCAATAAAGCAGCAGTTAAAATAAGTTTCGATAAACACAAAGTAAACAGAGTAAAAAACTGTGCAGTGACAACAATATGTGGTAACTACAGCAGCCATAAGAAAAAGAACAGCAGTATTATTATTATTATTATTCTCTATAATTTTTAAAGGACGTTACTTCAGAGCTCACTGATAGTCAAAGAGGACAAGGCAACTATTAGGAACGACAGGGAAAGGAAGAGATGCCAGAAATATTATAATGGCATTGCAGAAATTGATGCCTGATCATCATCCTGAACAGCGCACGTGGCAGTGATCATCCCAACTCTAAGTTACATCAGATATGTAGAAAGGAAAGAGAAGAGTGTAAGAACTCAGAGATTTATAATAGTAATGGTACAAGCAGAGACTAAGAGACTATGATTGTTCAGCTTGGCAGAGGACAGACAGGCAGTTGGTATAGAAAACAAAGATATTCAGGAAAAAATAAACTTAAAAAGAAAGAATTTTGAAATGCATATACAACAATCATTATTATTCAAAATACACAAACATGGTGGAAACAGTTATATCACTGACTATCATGTTTAAAACAGGTCTATTTTCACCACAAAATGCTTGAGTCACTGTTGTTGCAAAAGTGCAACTAGAGTCAGAAAAACCAGCCACCACCGGAGAACAAATCATGGATCACTACAAGAACAGTGACTCAGAGGTTGGCTCTGGCCAGGAAATCTCCTACATCACTAATTGTAATTATTCACTTTGTACTTAAGCTCTCTTCTTAAGTATTGTTATTGGACAATCAGAACAACTACCCCTAAACTGATCTTTAGTAGGAGCAAAGGAAGATCCCCATCATCCTATCTTCTACTGTCTTATTTAATTAGGCTAGAAAAAAAGTATGTACTTTACCACCGAATTCTGTTTCATTGAAAATTGCTTATCCTTAAGTGACTTTGAAAATTCCAGTCAATACTGGTCAAATATTTTAAACCCTTGGCCAATTCTATCACTTTACTCTGACTTACAATGGCTGCAGGTAGTGGCAGGCTGCAGGTAGATTTCAACAGAACAAACAAAGCAATAAAAATAATCAAAGACATATAACCCACCACATACAATACAAAAATAATAAGTAGTACCTCTTGAGGTTTCAACTTCTCTATGTCTGTGGAGAGGTCTGAGCTTTTTCCATGAAGACTGCCATTTTCCTGTAAACAGCCAAATAGAGTAGTAAGAACAACTCCAATAAGAGTAACATTCTGTACTGAAATCTGTGAAGGAAAAAGACTGTATTTTGCTGCCTTATTTTAATAAATGTTCAGCATGTTAAAAAGACAATTATACTTTTTTTTTTTTTTTAAAAAAAAAAACCCATCTACATCACCAGGAGGCAGCATTTAAAAACTCCCCAGGCAAAGGAATTGTACCATTTGCCCTGCTTCCTGACACAGACCTGCACAGCCATTTTCGCTCTTCCTCGCATTCAGTCATCTGATCTGGTCAGGGCACGAAACAGCACTCAAATTATCTTTATTCAAAAAATTCGGAATCAGTATTACGTATTTCACTAGTTATTCACCAGCTGAAAGCAAAAACAACAAAAAAACTACCTAACAAAAACACAAAATGTTACTCAAAATGTATGAACACAAACATGACCTAAACTGCTATATGAAGCCCAGTGCTTCTTCAGTGATTTCAATGAAGAAGATAATTTCCCTTGTTCTACTTTTTGTAGAAAAACATGGCCACTGAATGAATGGACATCTTTTAACAACCATAAGCTCTGTATACAGACAGAATGCATTTTGAGCATTGATAATTTTCAGGTAGAAACAAAACACTGGAGTTTTTCTTCAAAAGGAAGAGAAATTAAAATTAAATACTTAACAATTCTCTTTTGAAGAAAATTCGTATCTCAATTACTTTCCAGCTAACTGTCTTTTGGTACAGAGCTCTACGGAAAGCTGGTTTTCCCTTACCCAACTACGCATTTATGCATTTTTCGAATTTTAGTTGGTGGATCTCTCCCTGCAAATACCACAGAATCCTTAAGGTTGGAAGAGACCTTTAGAGATCATCTATTCCAACTCCCCTGCACATGCAAATATATGTGTGTAATACAGTCTCACAGCCTAGGAATCAGAAGCTCCTGTTCCAGTCAGGCAAGGTCATAATTGATTTTGATCAGCAACTTCAAAAATGAGTAAGTGTCAAAGCATAAAACTTACAGTAAATGTCAGTTATTAAAAACTTCATGGAAACTTTCCATTTCAAAAGTAGACAAGAGTGGGATATCTAAAGCCTTGGCTTCATGCCTCAAGTTACAGGATGTTTAAAAAGGTTGCAGCTGTCAGACAAATAAAATCCCCAAAGTTCTCCTAACCTTTCTTAGAGCTTATTTAACAAAGATCAAGTTGAGAAAAAAATCAGGGAGAGGTTTTGACAAAAATCAAGACATATTTCTATTTTCATAACTATTAAGCCTATATATTTTTCATCTTTAAAAACCTGAATTAATATTGCAGTACATCTAAGTCATTAAAGCCTCTATAACATGCTAGTCTATTTAAGAGCAGTATACCCTTCAAAAACTCTGCCAAATAATCTATTTTCATTGCACATTCCTGTAAGTTTTTAGTATGAGTTATTAAGTGGGAACCTTACCCTTGAAGATTCATATGAAGGACTTGGTTGACCACTTGTTCCCCAAGACGTGGCACCTGTTCGCTCATCCATACCTGGCAATAAAAAAGAAAAGTACAGTTCTATATAAAACACATCAACAGGCAGAAAGTTCTCTGAATTTGAATTTCAAATATGTGGAGAGGAGAACCCTCGTCCACATACTTAAAAGGGCTAATTCTAAAAGCAAAAAGTTAAGATGAACAAGTTCCCTGTTAATGAAGGAGGCCACAAGACAACCTAGTCATCTGGACACTTGCAGCTGCTGAAACCTGGAACAGGCAAGCTCTGCCCACATGCAGTGCCTTCCTCTCGCAGTCCATAAACTGAGTAGCACAACAGAAGTGACCATGATGCTTCTCTTGCTTTGCACAGCCTGATTTACCTTGCATCTTAAGCACTGAAGCTTAAGCACATACAGTGCAATGTACTTTTACCTACTCCTTGCACCCTGTTTGCTCAAATATTCAAAAAAATAAATTATTTCCCCTACTGGGTCATTAGACTACATTAAGTTATTCCACCATAAAAGGCAAGATAGAAAGCTTTATATTTCAGTGGTGGTAGGGTAGACACAGAGGGGAAAAAAAGAATTAAAAAGAATGTGGTGTCGTCCTTAGTGACACAGGAATCTTGTTTTTTAATTCTCTAACGGTCCTTTTAGAATCGGTTCCCTTTATGCAAAACCAGGCTACAGGTCAAAAGAGAAAGAGGAAGGAGAAAATACAGAGCCCTTTAAGTGCAGCATACACAAGAACGTATACAAGAATGTATATCCAAAAAAGCGTATTATCTAGCTAATATTAGAAACTCTACTTTCAACACTTGATCCAAGAAAACAATTACTCTTTTTCAAAGTTAATTAAATCATCTTTTAAAAAACAACTATTAAAAATAGGATTTTTGCAGCCATCCGTATACAATAAAATTGCTATTGTAGTAATTTGGGCTGATGATGTGTATAGACAGAGCTTTCCTTTATTTCTTTCTGGGCGAAGAACTGCCCCTGCAGCAGGGCACCTCCGTGCCCCTCAGCTTATGTGGCTCCCCTATCGGATCGGCCTCCCGATCTCTCACAGATGTGGTGCACAGTCGATATTCTCCATGGAGCTTCGCAGTGCCATGATTTATAAGTAAGAACCAAGGGCAAGTTACTCCATACAACAACCCTAGTTTTATTATCAACTTACGACAAAAATAACATTTTTCATTATTCAATTTTTCATCAGACTCATTACATCGTAAAATAAAATATAGGAAAATACAAGCTGGAATGTAAATAACCTATGGAGTAGTAGTATTCTAATCATTTTCTCCTTAAGGAACGCACTTTATGAAGCACAAGATACTGAAGCAACAAAGACGGGCTGAAGAAGGCATGGTGAACTGAAAGTACAATACAATCAGCCACATCAAAACCACAGACTCCTTTTGTGTACTGCAGGAGAGATCCTCAAGGCTGGAGAATGCTCTTTAGAAATGGAAAAAAATCCCAAGCCAACAATTTGTGCAAGTTTGCTGCATTTTGCAGCTGACAGCATTGTTGTTGTTTTATTGTAATTGATCCAGGAGCTGAGTAAAAACTCGTGGCTGGCACTGACAAAGGCAAAAGTAATCTTTGGGCACAACTGCCTCTTTGCTGCCAGAAACAACAGTGCCAGTAATACAGTCATTATCATAACAAGTCTTCCATTGCTTTTAGTTTCAAAACAGATAGTAGGAGGGGGGGAAAAATTCCTGGAAGATAAGACATTTCTGAGAATCTAAGACAGAGTATATTATAAAAATTTATTTAGGAAATATATCAATGGATTATTTAAGTATAGACTGTTTAAATGCATGACTTTCTAATCAGCAGAGCACATTAGTCATTTTAAAGTCATGGTTAATGGTACCTCAGGACCTATTTAAAAGTTCTGCTATATAAACACACATACAAGTGAAAAACTATCATCTTTTTCTTCAGTTATTAGTATTATGCAAATAAACGGTTTAAAGAAACCACTCAAACAAAATGCAACATTTTAATAGGAGAAGTAAAAATAATTTCTAAGTAGTCTCCTGAAGTTGTTCTTCAAAGCAAAACAAACCAAAAGCCCCACCACGTGCCCAGACAGGTACACTAAAGAGTTCTTTTCCAACAGGTGTATTTTTCCTTCTTTTTGCAGTATATTTTCCCCTGTACAAGCCCCAAATAGCCTCGCATAGCACTCCAGTGTGTGAGGAGCTGCACGCGCAGTCCCTCCACGTGCACTTCTGGAGCTCCTGCGGGAGCGGGCGGCCGCAGCACGGCAGGAGCGCGGAGCTCTTGCTGCTCCCTCTGCTTTGCGCTGCTTGGAGCCATGGCCCTCGCTGTCCCATCCCGCCGGGGAAGCGCCTCCGCTCTGCAGCGGCTCAGAAGCAATCGCGGCCATTTCTTACGCTATTTAATGTTCTTCCCCCACCAACAGCACAGATGAAAAACCACCAATCCAATGCAGAGAGCGAGTCTCCACTCCCCCCCGAAAAAAAAAAAAATCACGAGCAGAAAACTATGAGGAAAATAAGACTAATGCAGTGAACCACACAAAATTTAACAGGCTAGGCTCAAAGAAATAGTAAATCTAAATTGTAGTTCTCCATCTATAAGCCAGGAGCATGAGACAGCACTTCAAGACAGAGGAGCCAGAAGGGGAGCAGCAACCCTGAGGAGAGCACAGGCACCATCGTGGGTCATCAATTCAACACAACAGCTCAAAGAACAGTGTGATCAAAGGGGCTCAAGCTCTTTCCCAGACAGCACAAAACGGAGGAATCGGGGAGATGACCACCTCCACTAACCCTGTCTGTGAGAAAACAGCATCCAGCTCCAGTATCCACCAGTTCATTGAGGACATTAAGAGGAGACAGAATTATCAGCACAAAGTTTCTCTGCATAGGGAAAGGCTCCTAGCAGGCTGAACCTGCCTAGGCAATCCAGAAGTGGGAGACTCAACAGTTGCTTGTGAATATTTTTGTAAAAATAATACACTCTATGCAATCAAGGGGATGGAACGAGGCTAGCAAGGTCCTACCCTCACTCCCACCTTATTTTAGGTAGATATTGAGGATGCTAAGTCATTAAAATGACAAAGTGACTTCCTATTTTTCATAATCAAAATCAGTTACTTTGGTAGAAACTATGCTGGAGTTTAATGGAGCAATCTGGCGACTTGTTTCGGATGACTCAGGGGGCTGTGTGGCCAGCACTCAGGCAGCAGCTCCGCTCTCACCTCAGCGACATCACACCGAGCCAGGAAAGATGCCTGATGTCTTTACAGATTTAATTTCACAAATATTTTAAGAGTTGTGCTTATTGTCACATTCAGAACAGGATTGAGAACATCAAGGTTAGTCTTTTAAAAGAACAATTGGGAAAAAAGGATTATTTTTCAACCAGCTGATGCAAAAAACAATCTTTTTCTTTAAACAAACAAAAAACTGCTGTTCTTGGTGATAGAAGATGAAGGAGGCAATATTTAAAGCCTATTTCAACAGACTCAGGGTCTAATATTCTTGTAAACAAGATAATATACTTTATAGGGTGACCATCTGCTATGATGTTGATCAAATAAGTGATTTGACCAAAGAAATCACATTGCAGTTTGTTATACTGGGCACTCAAGGTATGAGTTTCTGTCTTTTATAGCTTCTTTATCCAATTTTCTTTCAGAGTAATGATATTCCTTCAGATCAGATTCAACAACTGAAATCAATTGCAAAAAAACTAGAGCACAAAACATAACGTTTATTGTATTTTGCATCTTAAGACACCCAAACAAATCAATCTACCATTTAACTCCATATTGCAAAGGTCTATTGTAAAGTTATGACACAATATTACATTTTAGGTCTAGACTTTCTATTGACAGGATGCAAAGAGAAATATGATATGACAAAGAAATACCATCTCAATTTCAAAATTAATTTTGCAATAATTAGGAGTAGCTCTTAGATTCTCTGCTCATTGATTCCAAATATTTCTCAAGACCAGAATTTATAATTTACAATATAATAACAATATAAGTTATTTCATTCCATTAGCAAAGTACTTAAAAATCATACGAAATATAAATGAGTAAAGACATCAGCAGTATTTCCACATATTTACCACGAAAAACCAGAACATTACTGAAAACTGAAAGGAGCTTTGATATAAGATTTCACAGAGTGATCTTAAAATACACAAAGCTATGGGCGTTCATCAAATTGAGAGAGAAATGAAACCCGGGCAAACTAGCAACAGTCTCACCGCCTAAGTGCCATTGCAGTAAATTCAGATACAACTGAATATATATACAATTATAACTGTATATATAATGTGTATATAATACAACTGAATTAGATACAATTATAATTAAGTTTCAATCAGTATAAATAGAGGGATTTCGTTTCTTCCCCTTCCCCTAAGACAAAGGGAAGTGTTTAAAACATGGCAGTGGGGGAGAGTTGGGGGGGAAAAAAAGGATCAAAAGAAATTTCAATTCTCAATCCATACTATTTCTTTAAGAACAAATGGACTGTGTGACAACATACAGATATAAATTGCTTTAAGTCACTGTGCTGTGTAAGAGACAGATTCTACTGTGATAAACTGTTAGCCTCACTTTGCTCACCTACTCAGGCAGGTTTATAAACCATGTGAATAAAAGGTCTTGTTAGTTACCCATAACTATATTTGATGGCAGACACATTAAAAGTGCATTAAAAGAATATATTACAGGGACTGAAACCATCCTGAGGAGGCACTGGATATCTCAATTATTGCCCATGAAATACTGGCTTCCATTAGAATATTTTCTTTCTCTGGATTGCAAGATCAGTTTGAAATACTAATAGTGACTATTAATAGAAGTAAATAAATCAGTTAGTAGTTATGAAACTAATTAAATAGAAGATCACAATAATACACTACTCTCAGAAAAGAATAAACACAACTTCAATGCAAGTAAATGGAGAACATGCAATAAGAAATGCCACCCAAAATTAAATCCTATCCCCCACAGTAAGCAACAAGGGTTGTAACTTCAGCCAAACAAGGTAACTTGGCTTTTCCAAAATGTGAACAAAGCAGCATTGATAGGTATTCAAAGTTGCTTGATATCTACAAGGAGCAGCAAATAATGCTTGTTAGGGAAAACTGCTTAAAATTTTCATAGAGAAAATGATGGGCACTGACAGCACTCTCAGGATCAAGGACAATTTCTGGTCCTCCACTTAAACTCTCCCTTCTCTGGTACAGCAAAATATTTAAAGTGCATAAATCAAAACAAAATGGAAAAATGAATGTTATAGTTACAAAAAAAATTTGAAAACATCTTGCTCAGGAAAACTAGTCAACAGATTAGTTTGTTGTAGTGCTCTTTATTAACATCACAAGTCAGCACCAATAAGGCTGCTCCTGTCAAACTATCGAGTGTATTTTAGGGAGTTGCTACAAAGAAAAGACAGCCACCCCCAAACAGCTGAAGAGAGGTTACTACTTTCAAGTTGACTTTACAAAAAAAAAAATCCATTCCTTTCTTGTAATAAAGGTTCATGTACTCTCTACGTGGAAAATATGAGGCTATAACTACTGCTATAGCCATGCTCTTGATAAAATTGTAGAACTTGCCAGTTTTCCTTTCTCTGTGCTTTTTTTCTGGATTCTATATCTTGTCACATAAGGAATCATAATCCCTGGACACTTGAAATGCAAAATAAACCCCTCATCATAAAATTGGAATTGGTATTTCCCATCCAAACTGTGCTAGAACAGAAAACTGCCCACTGCTATGTCCTATTGCCGGGAAAGGTGCACGAGGTGCAGTTCAGAAAGGAAGACATACGTACTGCATACAGTAGTACATGCAATACACTATACATTATTTATTCAAATTTATTCAGGTCAAATATAACTTAATAGTGTATAAAATACTGTATAAACTAATAAGGGATTAAATAAACGAAATTCTCTACAAGTCAAGAATGATGCTAGAAAAGCTGCATAGCAGTAATGATTTTTTTTTGCATCTGAAAAAAACAAAACAAGTCTCATTTTCCTTCCACCCAATTTAAGTTTAAAATTCTAAGAGCAATATTAGACTGTCCACGTTCCCAAATTATATAGCGCATATACACCCACGGAGTACGTCACAAAGCCTCGGCGGATGCCAACATGAACAAGGACGAGCATCCTGCAGGTCAAACCTTTAGCAAGGACACAATCTTGAGCCTTTGCTCACACGTACATACATTTATTGCTAAAACTTACTAAACTGCATCATGCTGCTCCTTCTCTTCTATGGATTGAACAATGAGGTTTCCGATTCAGTAGTTCTGACAAGCAGGTTTCACTCTCTAAAACATTAGCTATAATAACGATGCCTTCTACTGGCATTTTTTTTCCTGTGGTTACTTCACTTACGACTTTACAGCTTTAAATAACCATGCACTTCAAAATACATATATTTATATACACACCCCAAATCAAGAC
Organism: Nothura maculosa; assembly: GCA_032353885.1. NCBI lineage: Eukaryota > Metazoa > Chordata > Aves > Tinamiformes > Tinamidae > Nothura > Nothura maculosa. Next base: position 2,527,630 of record JAUBOD010000031.1, on the reverse strand, counting down.
CAGGTCACAAGACTGCACCCACGAGGCCAAAAATACTCCAACCTTAACCTCACAGTCGTCAGCTACTGTTACCAATTGTGTTACAACATGACTGAAAACTGCTAAAAGCAGCACCCCAACTCTCAGTACAGTCCCAGTTACACAACACGTAACCGGGATGCTGGGAGTCTAACTCTCAGGGGAAAGAAAAATGCTGTAAATGTGACCAGCTTTGTAACGATACATCTAAAAATGCATTTAAGAATAGCTGCTGTCATTGTATCATAGCGTATATGGTAAACTACAACCCTCCTGAAACATGCCCGTAAATTAGGACATCTGGACATTAGACCAGGACCACAATCTCCAAGATCAATTTAAGATCAATGTCAGACCCTAATACTGATGGTTGCAGAGCATCTTTACCCATGCACAATCAAAATCTAGTGTGCATTATACAATCGCAAAAAAAGTTACAATACTTTGCTGGTACTAGAAGACAGTTAACGCATTAATTCTCCGATCTGTAAAAGACAGACTTCTCCCAAACAGTTTAACAGTAGAGAAAAAAGCCTTGAAAAAAATCTGTATTATGCTTTCTTGGGTCCACTGCCCACCTAGGTATTTAATTTTTCCTCCCTCCTCCTAGTGCTTGCTGGA
>JAUBOD010000031.1:2496996-2511358 GCA_032353885.1 Nothura maculosa | reverse complement strand
AAGTACATGCAGTTGTAGCACAATTGCTTTTCCCATCTTTGCTAAAGCATCTCCTGCATCCCAAAGGGTATTTATTAAGCATTCAGAAAACAGCAGCAAATGCAGCCGCGTTTAACACAGTCTTATTTCTTGTTTCAGTCAGGGTAGGTTTTGTCAAAAAAACACTTGATTACTGAATCTTTTGAGACGACTTGTTACCATATCCATGATTATTAGATCATGGCCATAGGCTAGACACTGGTACATATATCCAGCTGTCAAAACCAATCTAATCTATTAAACACAAAAGATAGCTACAGACAGGACTGTTTTCTGTTTATACATTGGGAAAGAGTTTTAGACTAGTCATCTTCCTCCTTGACCACGGCAAGTATATTTTATCTGTGCTTTCTTATTTAGATTCAAATAAAATTACAGATAAAATTTACAGAGTAAGTGTGCATAATATCCACTTCCTAAAATGCTGCTATGAGCCCTAAAATGAAATTTGCAGATCCATACTTTCAAGTAACAGATCTCATTTAAACCAGATGTACAGCAGATATAGAATTTATAGTATATATCCAGTAAATAAGAATATACCAAAAAAAAAATAAAATCTATCAACATAAATAGAATTAAGCAAATAAAGCCATAGAAGTTATAAACAAAAGGAGGAATTGGAATCGGACTCTGAAAATCCATGCAAGCAAATTTAACTCCTGTTAAGTTACAAGAAACTATCCCTATTAACTAATTCCAGGTCATCCAGTTCCCTCCACTGAGGATGTTAAAATACCATCTCCTCTATAATACTAATATTATTCCTTATTCTACGTCTGAAGAAGCTGACAAATACGGGAGAAAGGAACACGCAAACAGCCTCCTTCCTCAGAGTGACACAGGGACTATGCAGCAACAGACAAAAAGAATTTTTCCTCTCACCGACTTCCTTTAAAATACAAGATTATCTTCCCTTTATTAAATAAAAATACAAGCTTGACAAATATTTCAATGAAGACAGTAATATTTGCTTTAGCTTATTAAAATTACAAAAGTAACAGCACTAAGTATCATATGAATAACAGTATTTCCTACACACAAATTACTGGGTGCAAACCTTCACAAAAATGTTAGGACAACAACAACAACAACACACATTTTAAGAAATCTTTTCCTTCACAGCACTAGGATTCTGTAAACTCCTATTTTAACTTATCTGAGAAAACACAAATACAGCTGAAACCAAAACCAGACAGGTGATTCTACCACTCTTGAATATCTCCAGTCGAAAGCTTTTTGTGAACTACAGTTAGTATCGTGTCTATTCTTGTCAGTCAACTAACTACAAAATTCTTTCATAACTAGATTTTCAAAAGACAAATACCCAGTTTTCTTACATGAAACTAATTATGTGCTACTTTTGCTAGCCTGACAAAGCAAGGCCAATATATATATTTACATGCTCCCACTATTTGAAACACAGTAAACTCATCTCAGTTTATTTTTGTGAACCTACTGCACACTTAAGCCAGCAACTCCACCAGTATCAGCTGCCTGAAAGGCCAGGGAAACACAAATCAAACCTTTGCTGGAGCCTGGAAACACTCTCCCTCAAACCTGACTTGAGACTAACAGGCAAGAATTAGAGGAAACTTGGGTTATCAATGTTCTGTTTGTTCTCAAGGATAACTAGAGAGCATCAGCACACAAACTTCTGATACAGCAATTAAATTTGCTTAAAAAGGGAAAACAGCCCCAGCCACCTTGCAGCCTCCAATTCCCTAGTTTCGCTTCCTCCGTGTAAGCAATTCCAACCGCTCCTTCTACCCCTGGGCTCAGGTCACTCTGCCAAGGTCACTTTCATCCCAACTTGTCCAGCCAGGTTACAGCAGCATATAGGAAAACAAATTGACATGTATAATATACCCACACATATTTACATAGAGATGTGCATGTAAATACACATAAATGTATAAATACACACATATATCCACATCAAATAGGACACACGTCTATTGGAGACATAAGAGACTCATGGAACCACAAGAAATTAACACCATTTTCTTAATTTGATAACAAGATCACATAGAAAAAATACATGCTTATATGCAAAGATCTACTGCTGCTTGATGGAAAAATCCAATATTAACATAGTCTCCAAATGAATAGAGACCTCATTGCTGCTGTAAGTGATGCTCCCTCACCCCATTAGCATCACATTTGGTGCCCCATAACACAAATAACACATTAGCCCAGCAACCATTTCACTTGAGGGGAAATAATACACACACACACACACACACACACACACATATATATATATCTCCACATCAGGTTGAAAAGCATTATAGACAGAATCTTTTCACAACAACTTTGCACTAACCAAACACATGGAAGCAACTCTTTAGGATAAACTTTCGAGTTATTAATTGGGTCAAATATTGCAGGAAACTAAATGTGCAAATCATATAATTGATACTTTTACAATAAACATTAGTTAGTCATTATGGCACCTCAGCCTACATATGCATTCATCCACATTAAATATAATTGTTGTTCATAACACCAAACTGAACTTTCCATTTGACAGCTTTATGAATAAAGGTTCAAACCAGAGTTGGCTGTGAAAAAATAAAGTCATATATTTTAGAGAAATCTATTCTTCCTGTTCTTGCTGCTACAGTGTGTGCTAATACTGACAAGATACTTTCAGATCAACACACCAAGCACTTTAAGGAGACACAACAGCTCTGCCAAGAATCCTGCCTTCCAAAGGACTTCCATTGCTATAGCAACAGCATGTTCTTCAGCAGCCATGGCAGAGGCAACCTATGACACACACATGCGGTGGCCAAACTCTGACTGAATCCCCTCTGCCGTGCAAGTGACGCTGTAATACACATCCCCATTTTCACTTGCAGGAATTACAGGTACCCGAAGGGTTTTTCTTCTTGTTGTTATTGATAGTTCACAGGGTACTTAAGTTACCTAAAAATAAACAGCGACTCGAATACTGACAGGGAAAATGGAATAGAACTTTTATCTGAGAACATCAGTTGTATTAAACAGCATCTTCCACATTCAGGCCTTTACCTCCTCTCCAATCCCAATTTCTCCTAGCAGGATGGGGGCAAAGGAAAGAGGAAGTGTCAGTGCACAGTAAATAAGCAGATGATTAAAGCAGTCATTAAGTACTCAACAAGTAACTTGAAAATGGCAGCGAGTTTAATGAGTATGAAGGACGAAGAGAAATAAGCTCCATTTTTAGTGCATCACTCAAAGGATATAATTTCTTATAACACTCCAGCAACTATTCAGAAATTAATTCACACACATAGCCTTGACATGTCTTGAAATGTATTTAGCTAAAGTTTAGACCCTTAAATAGCTAAGTCATATTACCCTGATATTTATGAAAATTTACCACTACAAAGAAACCAGCTAGTTACTCAAGCTATTAAATAGATACACACAAACGCAAGTTAGACATCCATTTCTGCATTTTTATTACCTGACAGCAGCCCCAAACCAGCCCATTACAAAACCACACTCTCACAGGAGTTCCCTATTTTAACAAAGGTGACTTACAAAGCAGAAAAACGCAAGTTTCTCTCGCGATTCATGAAGAACAAGTACATTCTGGAGAGCAAGATCTCTCATCATTTAAAGTCACTGTCCACTTCCTTTCGAAGTATATGGTCTTACCCACTCCTTGCTTAAAAAAGACTACAGACTACTTAAAGAAATTATTATTAATGAAGAAATAAAAGGAAATTCAAGTGCTGAGAGGAGAGAATCAATTTGTTTCAGTCAGGAGATTTTAAAATTGGCATCTTAAAAACACTTGGGAGAAAAACAGCATATTCAAGATTCAAATGTTCCTGCTATAAGCAATATTGACAAAGTTCATGCTCCGTTCTGGTATGCTTATTATTGTCCTCCAGCAAGGACAGGGACTACAATACTGCAGATATTTTCAAGGTTACCAAAACAGAAGCATTACACAGACAGAAAAACACATTTTGGACATTGCATACACAGAAGGTGGCACAGATGTGTATTTATAAAATAAATGCAGTTAAGGGGGAAATCATGATTTACTACACAATTCAATCACCTTTGCATGTAAGCATCCAAGCACTAATCTTCAGAAGACACACTACAAAACACAGCCATTGCAAGTTTGCAGTATCAAGCACCACGCATCATTTATAGAAATGCACAAAAGCTTTTCATTACTCTAAAACTCGGTCATCTTCATTAAATCACCATCTCCTCATAAAAGTCTTAGCTTCATTTAGCATTCATAAAGATGAAAGAGCAGCTACTCTCCTTATGGATTACTTCTCTATTACAAGAAAAGGTTTTGCACGTCAAAAGCAAACATTAAAAGATTAAATGATGTTGTCATTTCTGCTCTTGTTTATTTGCAGTGGGCAGTGAATAGAACTGCAAAGAAACAGCCAGTGATTATTTTAAGCTGTGTTCTTTTACAAGGATTATGAGTCATGAAGTTGCTGCACGAAGAAACTAGAGTGAGTATAGGTGTCGCATTGAAAAATCATCAAAACATCACAATTTAAAAATATATATATATGTTTGTCCTACAAGCAAAGCTGTCTGGTTTAATCATTTCACAGAGTAGCCACAATAGCTCTTGGGATAACAGTATTATTTTGCATTCAAATAAACAAAAATAAAAAAAAAGCAGAGAAAACTGCACTCTTGTACAAAAAGCTAAAAATACTTTGGAAATTTCTTGAAGTGCAGTTCTCACTGAAATTCAGTATCCACATATAATGTGTGCTTCTACACCATCCTATTAAAACTAATACTGAAGTAGGAAATTCAAAAGGTATTTGGTTACAAAACCTCTGCAGTACACAAAAGGTGGAACTCAGTGATTGGAATTATCTACATCTTTTAGGCTTTAACATATTTTCTGACAAACTAGAGAAATTACTTTGCAAAGCAAAGTTATTTTTATTAAATTCTTCACATGCTTTTCTTACACATTGCAAGCTAATAGCTATGAATCACAGCCACTAAGAGGTGTCCTATTTGGTTAATTCTTCTCTCTTGTTCTCTTCTTATTGCCTCATTTAAGAATGCTACTTATTTTTGTTTTTTAAACAGACTTTCAGGTTATAAAGTCACATAGTACATACAAAACCCATCAATGTGCATGCAGTACTTATTTTAGGGAAGTCTTAGAACCACTCAGTTACAGAGGGTTTTGTTGATAAAAGCTGGACATGGAAGAAGATGGGAGTGCTATAAATCAATTCACTCAGAGATAATTATATTTACTAAAATAGTGTACATGAGAACATTTTGATTAGACTGAATACAGTAAAAATTGACACCAGACAGTATAGACAGAGTCCTTGCTTATGCAGAGTCAATTTGGCTTATGCTTCACGCAGCATATTCACAGCCTGATACTCAGTGGTATTTTACGTGCAAAATGTACACAACTGTATAAAACCAGAGGGTTGTTTTACTAGATTTTTTCTTTATTAACTATTCATCTGCCAATTAATCTTTGTATTTAAAAATGGAGAGAAACAATGTCTATTTTTTTAAATATTAAGCAAGGCTCAGAACACAAAACTTCAATCCAGAGTAATTTAAGCTCCCTTGTGCTTCAACTGCTTCATTTTCATTGGCAGTAAAGAGCTAAGAGTTAAGATACAAACAAAATGTTTCCTGGCGTATTATTTATCCCCGAACAGATAGGACAGGGAAAATAAATGGCTGAACTTATTACTGGAGCTCACTAGCAAAAAAGTATAAATAAAGACTTCTGAGAAACATAGCTAAATCCCTGTTAAAGGCACAGAGATACTACTGTTTTTGTAGCTACAGTCGACATAGGAAAAAAGAAGAAAAACATGGACTAGAGTGATTCCCAGGAAGAGGTGAGGGGAGGGAGAAGAAAAAAGTTTAGATATGCTCTGCAGCACAATAGCAGTAAAAATTCAGAATCACTGCAATAAATAAGATTTGTGTTTGTGAAAAAGTATATTTGCTTTTTTACTCAATATGTGCTCTTCAGCTTCCCCTCCCCTGCCTTTTTTCTTTTTTTAAATAGAGTTCAATAGTACAAGCAGTTGTGTTTTCCCAACACTGCTACAGTACTACTCATCTTCCCTATCCATTGTGGAAAAACTTAGCTTTACGTTAAAATTGCCTTAGTATTTCTAGAGAGTAACAAACATTACCTTAACAACGCTATAAAATAAAGCCTTTTATCAAGGTCCTTCCTTTTCAAACTCCAATCCAAGCACTTCTTCAAAAAATTTACATTACGTATTTGATGTGCTGATACGAGATGATGCGCCACTAATAGTAAGATCAAGAGCTTTATGTAATTGAGAGCATATTTGAGTATTTCAGCTCCCTCTTCCCCCGCCCTGCCCTGAAAAAAAAAAATCATATCCCTGACACACAAGAAGAATCTAACAACATCCTAAAGATTCAATGGGTACATTTTAGCCTGATTATCCCCTGAAAACAGTATGGCATTATTAAATATAACAAAAGCTGCTTTCTGACCGTTCTTGGTATTCAGTTAACATCTTCACCAAAAAGTATGTCCTTTATGTTTCTGAAAGTCATGTTTACAAACATAGCTTTGTTTTACAAGTGAGAAAAAACAAGGCATTCATTCAAAACATTTTTTAAAAATTCAATTATCTCATCCTAGACTTGTAATATCAACAAACTACCCTCTACAATCATTTACAATAGATGCAAATAATGGATTGCAACATTTAAACAGCCTACACGTACTCACAAATATTCGGAATGATAAGCTGACTAAAACTGGAAAATGCTACTTTCTTATTAAAAAAGAAACATACCTAGACCAAAAATTAGATAGCAAGAGATTAAAAATATATTTCCTATTTCCTATACTATGCAGATAATTGTGCACTGAATTAATAGTTCACTTCTCTTTTCTTATAGTGCTTAAATACTACACTTGGCCATTAAGGTGTATGTGTACACACACACACACACACACACACACACACACACACATACATTTGTTTAAGGTGTATAGCTGTTGAATTCTGCCACCAATAGTATTAAATACGTGCATCAAATAATTCACATGCAGAAGAAAAGACTGCCTTTTGTTATTTCTTCATTTACTACTGAAATTTAGAGACTTTGTTTATAAGATGGCATACAATAACCAAGTTTCAATGTTAATTTCTAAAACTGAATCAAACATGATACCCTAAACACATACAAAAGAGACTTATTTATTGTATCATAGAGATCACATTTGTCTCTACACATAATTTTAAAGTCTCCAAAAATGCTCATTCGTGCACATTCATGTAGTCTAGTAAGCTATTCAAGTTTATGGAGTTCTTTCAATTTTAAGAAGTCTCCACAAACTCCAAGCTTAGCAAGTGATATAAATTTATATTAGTGTCTTAAAAGTTCTTCTGTTCATAATATAAATTTTTCAACCGTGAAAAAAAATAGATAAATCCCAAGAATTACACTTTAGCTTTAACAAATGAAAGAAAAGTGCTTGCCAAAGGTACAGTGTAGTACACAGTAAGTTTAAAGAAATTTATACAATGACATCTATAACCTCAATTTGAGATAAAGTAGAATTATCTGAGACAAACAGCTACCATAATGGTTTGATAGCTGAAACAGCAATGTTAAGCTCTATTTGTGTGACAGTGAGAATGAAGTGGGAGAAGAAAGGAACTTTGGCATTTATGTATGAATGACAAACTTATAACATGCAGTTCCCTTGCCAAAGTGGTGAAGAAAAAAAGGAGAAAAAAAAAAAAAAAGACTGAAACAAGAAACACAAAATCCCAGCCCTTTGCCATTTTACATATTGAAAGTTCTCCAGCAATAAGGGGACTGATTTTAAGTTTCCATGTCATTAAAGAACTCAGGAATATATTGCTATCTAAGTAAATCCAAAAATAAAATTGCAGATAATTTCAAGTTGTGCTCCTACCATTAAGATCAAATGCTGAAACCTCTAGATATTCTTCATCATCTAAAGCTATCTCAGAAAAAATACGTAGAGCAAAGATATCTGTGGAAGGGAAGGGTGCCCATATTACGCAGGTATATATCATAAGGGAAAGGGCAAGGCACTATTTTGCTTTCAATCCTTTCAAAATCCATCTAAAAATAATGTTGCAAAGACCTTCCTCTCATTGCAACCCAGTAACTTTAGTACAAGGACTGAGGAGAGATGCTGGGCTTGTTAGCACAGGGTCACATCGCTGTTCTCAACCAGGGAGAATTAATTGCTGGAAATCCCAGACTAACCTCTTGGAAGAATGCGTTCTACAAACCAACACATCAAATCATACCACTTCCCATATTAACGATGCCAAGTACACCTCTAAATAAAAGAATGAATTGTAGTAAAAAATACTAAAATTAGGTATTCAGAAGACAGCAAGACTTTCTTATCAATTGACATGAAGTTTACAGTGTCAACTGAAGTGATAACAGCCACATTTTCAAAAACATAGTCACCAGCAATAAATGATTGATGAACACCTACTTATCCGGCCAACAAACTATACTGAGAGCACCAAGCTACTGGAATAGCTTCTGTGACTTCTGCAACATAGTTTGACACATGTGAAAGAGACAGAAATCATTCTTACATTAAAATACTACTTCAGGAAATTAGATTAGCAGATTTAGTATGAAATAAAAAAGGATGATCCGAAAAGAAAAACCAATCCAAGTGCTCAGATACAGACCTTCCATCTTTTTATATTTAAAAGGCAGCATTTCTCATGGACTAACCCTTCATGGCAAAAGGACCAGACTACATGACCACACGAGATCTCTCATTAGCTCCGTACTTCAGGAATTGGGAGCAAGTACCATAAAATTTCCATATCCCAAAAGCAGATTGCACCTGAAATGCACATGAAACAACAGCAGCGAGAACTGATTCTCCCGTGAAACTGGTGCTGATAACGGAGGGGAGGGAGAGAAAAAAGAGGGCAGAGAGAGAAAAATGTATTTTGAAACTTAGAAACATTAATCTGTGTATAAGAAAAACCACATGATTCTGCAGTTTTCACCCTAAGAATAATTTCACTGTCACAATTATGGGTCTTTTTTCTCCTCAGCAGAGTCAATGTGTAGTACAACGCAAGCAGCATTTGAACGTTTGTCCATGCACATTGCTAGACTGAACTTTTTATAAGGAACCAGTGACATCACATTAGGGAGGAAATAAAGAGTTTACAGGAACGACATAAACCACATTCATGTCAAGTTTTACACATTTTGGAAACATTGGTAACTTAATAGATCTACTAAAGCAGAGCTACCATTGCCTCCAGTCTGAATGCAGATACCCTTAATTAGCAGCCACTCAAGTTAATGGGAGGGGAGCAACTTGAACGGTTTTGCAGCAGGGCACCAATTAGCAGCCTATGCCAATCCTTCCCTTTGACATCCGGTAGGATACTGGGCAGAGAAGTGCAAGGGGTAACCATACGAGTTAGCACAGGCGAAGCCACGCATAGCGAGAGGTTTTTTGCAGGTAGACTTAGCATGAGGAATCTCTCAATCTAGCTGAGATTTGGGCTCAAAGTTTTCTGGACACAAATGTGTGTAAAGAGAAGAACCTTACAGACGACGGCTGCATTGCATTTTGACTAGTTAGCTCTTCAATTCTTCCTGTTAAGTTCTTCCCACTTTGTTTTTCAGGCCACATAAGGTAATACAGTCTCATATCAAATTCTTAATCAAGATAAAAAAAATATTGCAAGTAAGTTTTATTTTAATGCATCACATCCAAGATTAAAAATTTCCAAATACCAAGCAAGCAATGAAACAGCGATTAAACCATGGATTTCTGTCAGAGTTACTGCCTAGGGCGAGCCGTATATCTGAGCACTGTAACTGGACCTTAATGGAGATCCCGTGTTAAATGAAGGCCATAGGGTAAAAGGGCTAAACATCACAAAATTTATGCTAATCAGTACTAGCATTTTGACAGAAGTGAACATTGTAAAAATCACACTCAGTGTTACTAATTGTAGTAGCAAAACAAAACATTTTCATTAAAAAAAGCTGTTAATTTCATTTAAAAAGTTTAGAACACTGATTAAATTAAGACGTCTGATAAAGTGCGTCTCTGAGCTATGTTTTCCCTTTCATCATTTCTAAGGTAGCAAACTTTATTTTAATAAGTTGTTATTGTCAGAAGAGAAAGAATGGAGATTTGTTTCAAATCAGTGGTATTTACAAGACAAACTGAGGAATATTTCATTGCTTCACTAGTAGTCTGACCAAAATAGCTGACTTTATTAGCAGCTTAGATGACTTGCTGTCATCTATAACATAACACACCAGATGAGTTCACTTAGTTCATTCATAACTGACTGACCTGTAGAAAGGCAGCCTTCCCCAACACCAGCAATTTCTAGACACTTCAGCTATCTTTTTACTCAAATCACACTGTCCCTACATTAATCTATGACCCTTTAAAAAAAAAATCAGCCATTTTATATTTCTTTGTGTAATCTAATTACACATGGATTTGTATAACCCCTAACAACAGAAATACTACAGAACCACATCAGATCAAGCTTGTTACATAGAAATTAAAAGCATAAATGCTGCTATTCCCAAAACTTTAGGAAGTCAAACTTGGAAAACAAAAGCCACCCACCTGCCCTTGAGCAGCTAATTTGTCATTTTAAAATGGAGGCACAGGCAGGAAACACATCATGAGCATTGCTTCTAATTTACATTTCCCAGAAACAGACATCTTAAATTCACATGAAAATCAATTGTCTGCATAGTTCTTGCCTACTCAGTTGGGGCTATTGCACTGCCTACTGAATAGGGATGAGGGAGGTTACTTATTTTTAGTAAGACAAGGAAGTTCTACTATAATTAACAAGAAATAAATACTCTTACTTCAGAGAAACCTACCTCCTTTTCGTATATTTGTAAACATATCAAAAAAGGGAAATAAAATTATTTTAATGGTAAAGATAACAGAACAAGCTGCACTTCCCTAACTGGGAAAAAAAAAACAAACAAAATCACAGAAAGCCTCTCAAGAGGAGACATCATCACACATTCCAAGCAGGAGCAGTACTGTCTAATAAGTTACACACACTCTGCTTTTTGGTACAGATAGCTCAAAGGATAAATACCTTTTCCTCTCACTTTTCTCTTTAAAAAGTGACCTCTACTAGCAAGGAAAACAAACTACCAGTGTTCAAACACTGCTTGTCCTACGAGCTACAGAATGCTTGAAATTATCCAAGATCACAACTGAGCCTGGATGCCAGCAATTAAATGCCCATACGTCACCAGCCATCTCAATACGATCTTTCTACAGTATTTAACTCCGACTCGGAAACAACTAAGGCAGAAGTTGTCACCTCTCGCTCCGGCAGCAAGCAATTCCCCTAGGTCAAGCCATAGGTCGTAGCAACACTACAAGAATAAATGCACATAATTCCACTAACCAGTAAGCATCGACAATGAGAAACACTACAAATTAAAAGGCACAACTATTACATCACAAATAATACCATTATTTTTTTTCCATGAGGATTTATGCTGTGTGCTGCTTGTTTAAGAGCTGCAGTGCATTCCCTCATGATTAGTATCTATGTGATGATATCCTGTATCAGGTATCAGGAAAGATTAGGCTTCCCAATAAAGAAAAGCAAGAAGTCAGTAACAGTGTTTCCCTGGACAGCTAAACATTTTGGCATTTTCTCTCTCTCTCTCTCTTTTTTTTTTTTTTTTTTTTTGAGCAAGGACTAGAGGTGAAAACAGAAGAAAAAGAGGAAATGTCACCTATGCAAAGGCCAAATTGTAGTACCAAAGACTGAGCTAATACCTAAATGAAAGCTTTACCATGTAGAGAGTGTAGACATTCAATTTACTTATCCTGAAAAGGCAAGGTATAGAAGGGAGAGAGAGAGAGAAAAGAAAAAAAAGAAAAAGAAAAAAAAAAAAATCAATCATCACCTTGTGCTCCTGACAAGAGGTTTTAGCTGTCTGCACCTCTTAAAACAATCTTTTCAGACATAATTGCCTTGAATGATTATACAAAATAAACACGTTGACTACATTGTAAATGGAATTGCTTGCTCTTTAAAAAAAAAAATCTAATTTCTATGTTAAATGACAGCTTAGAAGCTTTTCTAATGCTGATAAAAATAAAAATTCTAAAGTCTCACTAAAAATTAAGGCATCACTTGAATGCTCAAAGCAATAGTTTTGGCAATGTATGAAGTAAATAGATAAAGTTACTGCAGAATTTCAAGCAACTCCTGCACTGCGCTCCTTCATGAACATTTTTTTCCATTATCTTGAGCTAAAAACAAAAACATCACTTGGTTGTGTTCATAGAAAACACATACTCAAGAAAAAAGTGTATCAAAAAGTTGCTCCTTTAGAAGAAATACTAAATATACTCTTGCTAGCAAGCATCTTTTAAAAGTTACACTTATTTTTCATGTTAAAGGCTCAGCTAAAAAGTCTCTGAAAACAGATATTAAGTGGTCCTCAAAAAAAACAGCAAGCAACAAAATATACACAACACGTAGCATACACAACTTGTTTTCAAAACACATAGATAAAGCTTCCACAAAGAATTCTGTTAGGACTTTGAATGCTACAAAGCACTAGAAAACTGTACATCCTGTATTAAAACTAGGGTCCAGATGGGGAGAAAAGGGGACAGAAAAACACAGTAAATTCCTCCTGTACAAATTGTTAGCTTACATATTACTATGACAGATGAAGACTTCTGCCAGGAAAAAAAAGTTTTAGCAAATCACTTTAGTAATGCAAAGAAAATTCTGATCTTTCAGATCTAATAACAAGCAGTATCTAGCTAGTAACTCTTAAAAATCTAGGATTTATAGAAAAGAGAGATGTCAAATAACACACTTTCTCAAATAATATATTGTTAAGATCTGTACTTCAATTGGGAGTATTCCATTACATAGCATTTTACTTAAGTGTTTTCCCATTTTATATAGACACTGGGAAAATTAGAGGGAGATTCAATTTTATTAAACAAAAACAAAGAAGCCATTCAGTTTTTCTTTAACAGATAAACAATCTGCATGTCAGTGCAACTAGAGATCCTTAACATTTCACTGCATTGAGATCAGGCGTCTAAGGCACATAAAAGGAGGAGTGTGGCTGAAGTTAAGAACAAAACTGAATCACATCAAAATAAGACATCTCTACTTATTTTGTATGTCTTATGAGACCATGTTACAAATGAAAGATTTTAAGTAAGATCCCAAATATGCTAAGACATATTAAGTCATGCAATTACTATTTATTTTTTTTAAACTCCGAGGCATCCTACCTGATCCACTGAACTGACTGCTTCCTAACGTAGTTGGTCTGGTTTTCCCACTATTAACAGGTGGGGAAAACATCTGTAAAACAAGAAGAAAAGATGTGTTTAAATTGGTGTTGAAGCACTGTGCTAACTTATTAATGTGGTCTGCAGGCTTAAGAAAGACTGAACATAAAACAATGAATTGATGCATATTTCTACTAGAAAATAAACAGCAGATGCATGTTCCAAGCCATAAAGCCAGTAAGTACTCCTTGCAATTTATTAGTACTGCTAACCTCTCCAAAGGAAAAGGGGAAAATATTTGTTTCCATTATTCTATAGCTATTTTAAACTGTAACATCATAAATTTTAAGCCAAAATATATTTCTTACTCATATGAGTTTAAAGTCATTTGACAGAGTCAGCATTTGTAATGCAGTAGTTTTCTATTTGGTTTAGAAATCAAGCACCTTTTCAAGAGTCTGTTCAAAATGCCACAGAGACAAATTCACCTTTTCCAAACCAAAATTACAACATATATTGTCAATTCAAACTCGTATTGTTGCAGACCACATAGATTTTTGTTTTGGTTTATCTGTATCTTTTTTTTTCCCCTTTTTCTTTAGAAAGGCCAAGCTACCAGCGCCAAGCAGCGGCTCCCCAGCGGCAGGTATCAGATTCTGGCACCGCGGGTCGGGCCGCTCTCCCCCAGCCAACCCCGCCGAGGCGGCTGCACCAGGGCATGAAACGTGGCGCTCCGGCCGCGACACGCGCTGAGGCGCGCGGGGCTGCGCTCCCTGCCCGCTGCGCTCCCTACCGCGCTGAAGTCCAGCAGGTCGCTCAGCTCCTTGTCCGTCCCGATCGCGGCCATCCTCTGCTGCTGGGAATTCATCTTCCCCCGCTCCTAGCGTGTCCTGGGCACCGGAAAGAGACACGGGCGCAGCTGAGCGCGGGGAGGCCGCGGCGCGCGGGCCCCCCCCGCTCCCCAACTCCGGCAAGTTCGGCCGCGCTCACGCGCCGCGCTCGCTC
>JAUBOD010000031.1:2465567-2490855 GCA_032353885.1 Nothura maculosa | reverse complement strand
ATTTGTCCTTCCGCGCGCGGCGCCGGGGGAGGAGCGAGCGCGCGGGCGGGGCGGCCCCGTCCTCGCCTCCGCCTCGGGCGCGCGGCCCGCGCCGCTCCCCGCGCTGCAGCTCCCCGCCCCGCCGAACAGGAGCCCGAATCCTGGCAAAACTCCACAGGGGAGGCAGCTGCCCCCGCTGCGCCACTCTTGTTCTGAAATGCTTTCAGTTATCCAAGTTTAAGCTAAAATCAAGCACGTTTCTGCACTGAAAGGAAGGCACATGCAGACTGTGCTTAGCGCGAAGGCACCACCGAAAAAGCCTTCAGATGAAAGAATCTAGACTAATTCATTGCAACTAGATAAGAGCTTATGCATTCACCTGGTTTTAACACAGTCCCATGCAAATATTCTTTGCAATTGTATAGTTCCCAGAGCCCTACAATAATACAGCATCTTATTCAAGGCTGGGTCCTAACAGGAATTTACGAGTTCGCATCCTAAACTGATACAGAAAATCATGCATGTGATAGCACACAGTAAATAGCACACGAAATGAGTGGCCAAAACCCCAGGGTTGGTTTTCTACATCACCATCTCTCTAGTTGTACAACTGAGGTTTTACAGTACGAGCATACAGTGATCAGTCCAGGGTTTCATGGTTGGTTTGCTATGTATGGAAGCTCCTTAACCCCAGGCTGCTGGGCAGGCCAAGCAGAAGGGTTAAAGGCCAGGCACTCTGGCCTTGATAGCACTCTGGGTCCTTTCTACCCAGTTCATTTCTTTCCTGGAACATGTTGCAGCTTAGCACCCTCAAGAAGAGTACCCTCCTACTGTCAAATTCAAAATTGACAAATTCAAAATTTTCAATTGTAAAATATATTTTAAAATATTGAAAAAAATGAGATAAAAGTGATGAACTGGTGGTGGAACTGCATAAACCCACCTCCCACAAAGGACAAGCAGAATAAAAAAAGCAGTTATAAAATGTACTTGCCGTGATACTGCTCAGATTGAAGTCAGTGGATACAAAACTTTGACGGAGGACTGAAGTATATCCAGTTTGTCTTCTATAACATTTCTAGCACAAACATCACTATCTGTCAGAAAAATTCATTCTGCATGTAGAATTTCCCCATCGTATTCTGTAACAAAAAAAATGTTATTTTAAAGTTGAGGAATTGTTCTCCTAATGCTGTTTTGTATTACTTCCTTTTCCGAACTATAAAATATTAAAATTAACTGTAGAGCTCAAGGCAACTCAAAGTTTACATTCAATGCAGCAGTGATACAGAAGTGATGGTTATTAGAAACCTGCAAAGCCATCAGGGTCCTGGTTCCAAACTGAAAATTGAGAAGTTGTTTAGCTCACACTGACGCTCAGAACATACTCTTATCTTGGGGGCAAGAATTATGGTAGGGTCTGCATTTTTTTTTAATCAAGTTTCAAAATCAGTTTAAGGTTTTTTAAATGCTAACAACACATAAGCAAGCTTGAATAGTGGTTTCCACTTTATAGTTTTAAATATAATTATAACCATTTACTATTTCTAATGTCAAGGAAAATATTTTAATAGCAGAAATAGGAGACTTGTAGTGAAATCTTGCCCTGCTGAGCTTTCTTGCCCTTCTCAGAGTTTTATGTTTCTCTTCAATGGAGCTTTGAGCTTTCACTCAGGGCTTTCAGCTCTGTCTGTAATTGAGTAACTTTGCAAAGGTCACTTCAGTTTTCTTTATCTCGTATGTCTCAAATGTAAAATGAGAGAAGATAATAACCTCTCTGAAAAAGTTGCCGCGAGGAACTAGACTAGAATATCCTCAAATGAAACACATAGCAAAAGAGGTTTTAATTAACTTTATATTTAAAGGTAAAAGTGGATGATATTCTGCCGGAATGTATGTTAGTTTTGGACTATAGGGTAGATAAAACAGGTAAAAGAAAAAAAAACCTCAAGTTTTAGCAGAAATACATTTAAAA
The DNA here is from genome assembly GCA_032353885.1 of Nothura maculosa. NCBI lineage: Eukaryota > Metazoa > Chordata > Aves > Tinamiformes > Tinamidae > Nothura > Nothura maculosa. The sequence continues at coordinate 2,488,901 of JAUBOD010000031.1, read as the reverse complement.
CATTACTTACTTGGCATATCACTACTAGAACATATACATACAGCCTACATTTCTTAATAGCTTTTCAATATTTAAAAATTACTTAAGATTCTGTTACTGTAAAAGCAAAGATTTTTCAAATAATTGTTTGTATGCAGAGATGAAAAATTTAATTTCCTCTGTAAAGTCCCACTACTTTTTTCCCCTCCCTAAAACTGATATTTTAAAAATACAGTAATTTTAATAAGAAAATTTCTGTGGTCAAATTTTCTACCCAATATTATGAAAGCATTATATAACATATTTTGCAACGCAGTATTAATATAATCTTTAAATCAAATAAGAAAATAAGAACTACTAGAATATCAGTTAAATAAGATCTACTGGAGGGAGGTTATTGGGCATTTTTGGTTTTCTGCTGCAGCTGTATATATGTGTATCATATTTATAGTGGTTAAGCCAGAATGGAAAGGTAGCATGAGGTATGTGCACCTAAAAATAAAAATGTTCTGCTCACTTTGAGACAAGGCCATTTCTTGGACAACTCTGAAACTGAACTCAGATTTTAACAACTCCAAATGTGTATAGTACAAGAGAATAGCAAAACTGTAAACTTTTTTTTTTTCTTGAATGATAGTCATGATACTAGCCTTGTAACCTGCTCAGTGCCATCCTCTTGGTTGACTTGGCCTTGCACTTCCTAGGTACAGATCTTAACACAAAAGAAAAGTTCTAAAGACTTCAAGTACTATGCTAGAGCAGCAGTGCTATTTCAAGGCTTCCCAGGCAAGTACAGCTAGCAGAACAGCGGTATTACTTTACAACAATTTATACTAATTCTTAAGGTTAAACTGGTTTTTGACGTTAAACTCCTTACTGACTTTTTCAAGCAAGGGTCTGTATTTACTTATCATACAGTTTTATCACATGCAGTGTCACAGATGTCATATGATTGTCACATAACAAGGAATAGCAGAATACAGCATCTAAGATGTTGTCAGGAGTTATTGTGCATCATTTGATATAAAGTCCCAACCCAAAACTGAGTATATTGGCTTAGGACCTTGGCACCCTTGGTTGTTTTAAGCTGCACGCAGTTTGCCATCCTCTTCAATGCTTGTGTGCTGCCTTATGCAAAACCCTGCTTAGGGAACATGTTTTATTCCCATCACTAGTTTCTCTCTGGACTACTGTCCTGTCCACAGTAACCCAGTGGAGTAATCCACTGTCAACAGAGAGATTTCTGTCTGCTTTAGCTCTTTCCTCCCTCAAGATCTCCAAGTGCTGAATCAATTAGATTCTGCTGTTGTCCATTACCTGACCTGCAGTATATCACATGAGTGGTTTATAAACCAATCCTTAGTTTCCTGATTATCCCTCTCACTCAAGTGTCTTCCAGTACCAGGATTTGGAGTGACTGCCAATTTCCTCCTGTTAAATATATGTAGGTTTGTTACACATTGCTCTCCAGACAAGAACTTGAAGCTAAAATGTGACTATTAATTCCAGAACTCCCTGCATACCTCACGTTACTCTGTGTGGGCTTGCACAAGGGCACTCGTACCTGACTGGAAGACAAACACTTTTTCTCATCTTTGACAAGATTTTCTCCTCTAGCACGAGGAAAACTAAGTCTCCTCATTGCCTCTCCTCATATTGCCTCAGATTTGAGGACATTATTATTGATTGATACTATTTGAATTAATTTTTTTGTATCTGATATACACAGGCCATCTTCCACTTACTGCTAAAAAGCAGTGCTAAGGCACTTGTTCCTTGGCTCCGGTCGGGCTCACCTGGGAGTTCATCTGAATCCTCAGAAAAGCATATGGTGATCAGGCAAATCTGAATCAACCTCCAACTCAGAATCAGCTTCAGAAGCAGGAGTCAGAATCAGGCCCACAAACACCAGACAGGTCTATGGCAATAAGGCAAGTCTGAGGTCAAGCTGAGCAGGCAGCCTGTAAACACATCTAAGCACAAGAAAGTGCAGTTGAACAGAGAACAGCCCTCCCAAAGAACAGATCAAACAGGACAAGAGATCCCAGGGCTGAACTTAAGGAGGGCTCCAGGGCCTATGGGAAGGGGTAGACACCCCAGGTGAAGTTGATCATGATCCTTAAGGCCTACAGGTGCCTTCAGGGCTCTAATAATGTCTATGCTTGCTCCTAATACTAAATAAATATTAGGTGGACTTCTGGAAAAAAGTGTAGATGTATTAGGTGACCCAGTTAATCTTGATAGATCATTGTGCTTGTAGTGGTGTTATTTCTGGAGATGGCTTATGTATCTGTAAACAATACTGACCTGCAGTGCATGGTGCTACATGGTGACAGTTTCAGTTTTCCATATCACAGACCTATGCCTGGGAAAATGTCTTGAAAAGCACAGGGTGCTAGTCACCAGCCTTGGCTATTCTGACTTCTCCAGGTGGTTCTTCGCTCACCCTCACAGAATGAATGAATATCCACCCCTTGCAACTCTTGGGGTGCAGTGAGTTACAGCTTCTTCTCTAGGATTCTAAACATTTCATATCCAGACAGTGTTCAAAGAGGACATGGTAGAATTGTTTCACTGCAAAAGGAATAGCCTGTAACTCTCTCCATATCTGACCACATCCTTATTCCTGCTGCTGTTTTCTCATTAAATACCTATCTACTTCACTGTTTGTATCAGCACTGCATCTAGGCCTCCTATTATTGTGGATCTCTAGCTGTTTTTCAGTAAGTCTGAATCCAAACTTCTTCCCTTTGCTTTTTCAAAAAATAGTTTTGTGTCTTTGATTGTTTCATCTTGCATCACTGTGTACTTAGCTTTCTAATAGATAACCATGGATATCTAACACACACATCCTCAGTGTCGCACAAGGGGCCCCTAGGAGCTCTACTGTACGTAAGTGCTGAATAAGACTTACTCCTACAGGCAGTAAAACTGGATGACTGGCTGTCCATGTATATCTCTAAACTTGATGACCATATGAGGTTCTTCCTATGTTAATTATCCTAGGATCTTGTGATTCTATATTTTTTTAATATTAGTTTAACATTAAAGCCCTAACCCCCCAAAAAGAAGCTATGCATGAGAAACTGCTCTAGGAACAGAGAACTTTCCTGGAGGACTGGATCCTGATGCCTCTGACTTACAGTCAACCTTTAGAAAGATTAGCAGTGAGCTATCAAATAGTGTCTCAAATGTAGAAGGAATCAAAGTGATTTGTTTAGTATGATAGAGAGCCAAATTAAAACTAGGACAAAAAGCTTGTGGGGGAATAGACACATGGTAAATAGAAGTGGCTGCTGCCACTGCCACCCTGCAGGGCCCTACAAGATATCATGGAATGTGTCAATGTGATTTATTTTTATGAATTATTCCTATGGGCATTATATATGTATTCTGAGAAGATTAAAGGGAGTTGTTTCTTTACAGATAATACATTAAGATTCACTGTTATGATCTAGTTTAATTTAAAAAAAATTTAAACTAGATAATTTTTAAATTATCTGAAAACACATCTGTATAATAGAACATTGTATACAAAGTGCATCATAGAACAATTCACAAGGCTGAATAGATTTTAAAAGCCAATGAAGTTAGAAAGGAAAGAGATGAGACAATAAGCAAAAGCATTTTCCAATCTGCAAGTAATATACTCAGAGACATGATATTTCCTGTACTGTAGCTTTTTTTTCTTTTTTTTTACCATTATATCCAGTTAACCCTTCAAAATTTAGAAAGTCATCCCAGTGTTATTCTCTGTTTTGTAAAGATCCTAGATCCTGACAATTTTGCTTAATGAACAATTGCCTGTGGAAGCGTCGCTTTCAGAACTGTCTGGAATTTCTACTCATACTGAGCAAGATTATGGTTATCTCAAAAATACTATTTTCAATGTTGCTCATGTCTTTCTAGTAATCTGAAGGTGAGCGTATATTTGATAAATGACTACTATATAGTTATATAGGTTTCTAAAATAACAATAATTGTTTTTTTTATTTTCTGTGCAGTACTGATTCTTCATGTAGTGCACAGATTGTTTTTCAGCCTCAAGAAGCATTTAAGGCATGCACTTCTTGGCTCTGACTGTAATTATGAGCTATCTGCAAGACTACATGTTCTGAATAATCTTGTTTTTCATGTAGACAATCCCCAATATACATTTGGTCCTTCCTCTCTGGGAAACCATTGACTACATATAGTAAAACTATCAGAATTCTCTTTTGGTTCTTGAAGTAGACTTGGCATTAACTGAGGGCTGAATGTGGAGGACATGAAAATAATCCATGACTCCACTGCATAAACAAATATCTCTTTTAAAATGAAAAATATCTTATGTCATTCATTTTGAAGGTTTATTTAACTTTGTGCATGTATATTTATTGTCATCTTTTCATTTTGCTGTATTCCTGCCTTTTCTGTCTTGTCTTATACTGGAACTAAGACAGATCTTTGTTTTTTTAGATCTATTTTGCTATCTTTATCAGGAAATACAGATTTGTATGGCAGACCAATATCTATGAGAGTATTTCTACATACATAGATATAATAAGTATAGTATAAAGTATTTTAAACTTTACGTTATAAAAATTATTGTTAAAAAGTCGTCTGTTTGCATTTCATTAAATAAATCAATAAATCATATAAATCAAAATTTGTTTCCAACAGGTATGCCAAACATATGAGTCCCTCAAAAATAAATTTCTCATTAAACGAGCTTCCTAAAAACAGCCTCAGACAGGAAGGCAGCACAAATCATGAAAATGGGTTCTGCCACTTTCTGAAGGTAGTTATAAAGCAATATATCATTTATGAAGGAACTTCAAAAGCTCATGAAGCATTTGGGGCATGGTGTATCAGCAAGGATGTCAAATTCATAACTGACTCACCAAATGTTAGGGGAGGAACAGGATCCTGGGTATCTTAGAGAACTTTTAATTTATTAATTATAGACTTTCTACAGTCTATGTCTGAGACTGCCCGGAGATTTATGTTCAGAGACTGTTCCAGAGAAACATAGAGTATAAGGAATGAAAGCATATGTAAATATTTTCCTGTTTTCTCTACATGTACATTCACATCATGTTACCAACAGTAAAAATCCATTGGCTTAGAAATCTTGTTGCAAAATCTGCATGTTCTGTGCCTAAATTTCACTCCAAAGGAGAGAACCTGTTAACAGAAAGCCTACAAAGTTGGAACTGTGGAAAGTCTGTAATTAAGTTACTGAAGTCTTCACTGTTTTGTGGTGAGAGGCCTGACTGAGGCTGCACTGACAGGTCATTTCTGGGCTTCTAGTTTGTACACAGTTACCTAGAGACTCCAAACAGATAGCCTGGAAATCTACACAGAGCAATAAAAAAGCACACAGTATGTGGTACCACCCAGATCATAAGTTACACCCAGACAATTATTCTAAGTTATAACTGTTATAATACAGTCAGGCACACACAGAGAACATAGACAATAGGATAATTACTGTAGAATAGCTATTAAAAAAGAGATTTTCAGGAAAGAGGCCCCATCTTGGTCATTAACTATATCTTGATTACTACATTCAATTTTGTTGAGAGAGAATAGATCAAACCTTGATTCTTACAAAACATGAAGCTTTCTGCTGTATTACCTTTCGCAGATTTATTAGATGGCCAGCAGTTTACCTGTCCCATCCACTGCCCAATTTCGACTTCTAAAGCATATTTAAAAAATGTAAATACTTACCAAAATTCTTGCCTCTACACAAAGCCTGTCTCTGAGGGCAATTTATCAGTGAAATGTTAGGGATGAGTCATAAATTTTAATTACTGTCATCCTTCTATAGCCCAGTAAAGGCAAGAGTGTGTCAGACATTGCCACCAAAGCTTATCCTTGGTCTGCTGAAGCTTCAAACCCAAATTAAATGAGTTTCCTGCTGGGTTTCTCTGCTGCAGTGAATAGCAGAAAGGAATTCTTTCCATGCCTGAGCCCTCTGCCACAAACAGCACTGGTGTCATCCTCTAACTATGCCGTGAGCAGCGGTGGTGCCAACTTGTGGAGCTGCTGTGCAACTATTGCTCCCTCCCGAATGCAAGAGTGATGAATGCTAATTCCACATAGTTAGCTCTTCTCTAGTGGCCCCAATTCCATTTTCTCCCCATTTTTTTCCTTTCATGCATTACAGTATTTTTGACTCTTCTACAGGCTAGCATGTGTAGATGTCTATGTGAATTTGCAGTCTGTTCCACATAGGCATGGATTTGCGTTAGGCGAGTGCCATGTCTCATAAAGGCACCTCAATCTTTTTTGGATTTGGTTATTTCAGTTTGGAAAACTCTGCAAGTTCATATGCTTCATTAAGATAATTATGTATAATTCAAATTATTTTATCTAAAGAATAGTCTAAATAAGCTTTGCAAGAGCACACGGAGCCTCTATAAGTGTATAAGTGGTGGTAGTACCATGTGTCACTCCTTGAGTTCTGACCTGGTTCATGCTCTGAAATAGGCAATGTTTGTAAAAGTATACAATATAACAATTGAACAATTGTTTTTTGAGAGTTAATTTTAAATTTCACACCAACCAGATCACATCTGAAAGATTATGCAAGTGTCTTAATACTAATGATAATTGACAACCAATTACACTCTTCCCATCTCACCATTCTGCAACTCTCTCCAATTATAAGTGATTCATGAAAATTAATATAAGTTTTGCTCATTGGAAAAAGAGGACTGGATTCTAAATGTGGTGCATATTTATTTAAGGTATTTAAAAAAAAAGGGAAAAAAAAAACTATGGAAGAAGAAAGGCCCAAGGCTGAAATAGCAGGGGTTTGTTTTTCAGGAATTGGGGTCAGATGGCAGCACTGCATGGCGGGGACCTTATACAGTTTCTTCCTGAATTTTCTTTGGTTTAAGGAAGTGCTGGAAATCCTCATTTTCATAAAGTTAAGATTATCTATCAATTTTTTTCAATAAGTTACAAAAAATATCACTTAAGTTCTAATCAGGCAGTTCTGTGTAAAAATCATTTTTGGGCTTCTTGGCAAAAAAAAAATCTAATAAATTGATTACAAGCGAGAGCTTATGTGGAATTCTCAGGTCTCTGCATGTTTTCAGCAGTATATGGCTCTGCAGTTGCAAAGTCTGACAGGTTTTTTTTTTCAATGATCGACATTTCAGCTGCATAAGTATTGGTGGCATCAGATATCTATGAATTTTGCACCATTTAAACTTGACAGCTAGTTCATTTACCTCTATTGCATAATAAAACCTTCTTTATATATATATAAAAACAGCAAAAAAAGGAAAAATTCCAAAAAAAATCAGTCAGAGTATAATCACTAGATGCCTCTTCAGCTGCAGCGCACATAGTTTTTTGCAGCATTTCAACAAACGCAGGCAATTTAGTTTCAAAGGGACAAACGCTCTGGGTTTCTGATTTCTCTTTGTGATCCTCAACTAGCACGGAGAGCTGAGGAACAGGACTGGCAGAAAGCACAGACTGAAACAGAAGGCAACAGCTTCTATCACTGCCAATGTTAATGGGGCATCCCAAGACAGCACCCAGTGGTGGTGACGGTGACTCTGGTCTTTAAGGTAACACTCAGGTAGAAAGGATTAGAGCATTTTCCAGGTTGTTCTAACCTGTTAGAGCCCAAACATAACTACAATAGAAGATCATTTACAGTATTCTCATCTTCTAGCTCCTCTCACCTTCCTACTTAGCATAAATCTGATACAGCAAAGAATTATCTTTCAATTTTAACAAGTTCTCTCACTTTTTTTTTGCTCCAAGGAATATCTTTGCCCTGATAGAGCTACTGAGCAGGGCTACTGTCTGGGCCAATTCTGTCTGCTATATTTCATGTATTTCATGCTAGTCTTCACCAATTGTTGATTCAATGCTAGGCAACATTCAAAATGGCCAGCATGAAGATTCTTCCTGTCATCATGACATGGTTTATCCACGTCATTTCCACACATTGTGTAATTCTGGAGCTTGATTAAACATCTATATTTCAAAAGGATCCAGAATATATTTTAATACCTGTTCTTTACACCAGAACAAGGCAATTTGAACATTTTATTGAGTGCAGCCTTCATATGATTTATGCCTTTGCTTTGGGATTGGATTACTGTAACTGACTCAAAAGAGCAAAGCCTTGTAGCCACTGAGAGCTGTTACGTAGCCCCGGCCTAACGATTAAAATGAGATACCTGACGTCAAACACATGAGTAGTGTTTCGTGTCTTTCCTGGCTGGAGTGTTTGAGGAGCCATGTCAAGGGGCTGGCTGCAGTTGCCGCGAGGGCGAGCGCTGCTCTCCCGGGCTCGGCCGCGCAGGAGCCTGCAGAGGCGCCGCTGGCTGCCGCTGCCGGCACAGCCACCTGCCCTCCTCCCCTCCACCCGTCCCCTGCCCCGGCTCACACAAGCACGTGCTGTTACCTCGCAAGGTCTTTTATAAAGCTGCATCATTTTCACAGCACAGAGATGCTGCTGAGCAGCTACTCTATGGAGCTACCAGGGTAGTTTTATTCTTTCGAATCTCCTGACAGCAAGAGCTATGTGCTTCCTGCTGCATGGCACTTGTAGCCAGGAGACTTTCATATAGGGGTAATTTTAAAGAACGAGGAAGATCGCAAGGATCCTGGATGAAAAACTTCTTTTTTTGTATGCTCTAAATAAAGTTTAAAATTCAGCTTCCTCAGACTCTGTTTCTTCCTACTAAATGTCAAGGACTCAATAACATTCAGATGTGTTGGAAATTAGTTTATTTTCCCTTTTCCAAAAGGTACCAAAAGCATTTGGCTTCCCTTCAAACAAAATAGTCTAAAAGGAAGAAAGAACTATCGAGCAGACAAGTTAGCACAGTTGCACTTTCAAATGATTGATCCTTTAAAATGACTTAGGGAGAGTTTGTATTTGTGAAAAATGTAACAGGTATAGGGGAGAAACCACAAAAACCAGGTTTATAATGGGGCTCATGAAAAATGATTAGATTATCAAATCTAAAACATACAGAGATCAAGGAGTTAAACATATTTGTAGTGAGAGGCCAGCTGTCCTGGTGTGGAAGAGCACACTTGTTGAACAAGGAATTTGCAAGCATAATAGCTCACTTGAAAATGGAGATGCTGAAAACTATAGAGATTTTGACATTATGTTTCCATATGTGAAATGAATGTGATTTTTTTCTTGTCCCTTAAAAATGCTCTTAAAATCCCTTTCAGTGGATAGTGGTTCTAAAAATACCAGCTTAGCATTTTAATTTTTAAGCAATTAACCACTATTTTTTCATAGCATTTATAAGGATTTTTTACATTTAGTCATAAGAAAGCATGATAGTGGGGAATATGCAGTACAGGTCAGTTTTTGACAAGAAAGAAAAGTCATGTTAGTCAAAAGCACACAAGGTGTGGGGCCAGAAGCAGAGATTATTGTCAGTCATTATGTGTTTGTTTCTTCGCTATAAAAAAGTGAATCTGCGGACAATGGGAAGCGGGTTTTGTTTCACCATCTGGTGTGCACGCTACAGCTACAGCTGTGTGACAGCTTCGAGGAGGAGCTGCAGTTGTGTAATGAATATATACAGTGTAGGCAAGTGTGATATTTATGCCAAAGATAAGGACTGATGAAAAAGTAGGAGTAGATAGAGGATAGTTTAGGTTCAAGACACCCTTTCAAAGCCTGTCATCCATGATTCAGTGCTGGCTATTTTCTTAAAATACTGCATGAGAAAATCTGAAACGAGACTCGACTCTTACAACTTTGTTGTAGCATGCACAAGTATAAGTGCTAGGAACTTGTATACAGTTACCAAGTCAAATTGGTCTAGAGAGTTACTCAAACATAGGGTTTTTCTGCCAGATTGATGAGAAGTCTTTGGTTTAACAGCTTAACTTATAAGAATTAAGAATTTCTTTCCTATAGCATGGTGCTGTTAACATTTTAAGCATATTTCATCTTATATCATTCATGGAAATTAATCAGACTCATAATCAAATTAATGATCTGGATAGGAAAACAAATAATGTCATTGCAAGACAAATTCTTCTCTAAGTTCATCTGGTATAATGCATAAATATATTATTTACTCAGTGGTATAAAAATAAGATTTTTTTACAGAATTTCATTACATTTACATAAATGAATAAAAAAATTTTGATAATAGCTATTTTATCCTCTGCCCCTGCTATAGAGATTATTAACAACTAACTTTGAATGTAACTGCCTAATAGTTCACTTTTCTCTAACATATTTAGTTGTCATTGGTAAAGCTATGAGATGGCTCATGTACCTGTAGAGATGTATTAATCTGAACACCAGTTACTAGCATATTAGTTACTATCAGATAGAATAGCACAGCACAAAAGTTAGCACTGCAAGAAGCTAGACCATATTGGATAGAAAAAAAGAATTCCTAGGAAGAGCTCTACTTTTTTTTTTTTTTTTTTTGCCTGTTAGAGAAATGTACTGGGATGGCAGGTTCTTCTGTCCTTCAAAAAGCATTCAGCTGGAGGCCCCTGAATAAGGAATTAGTCAAATTCCCTGTTGTTTTTTCTGTGCCCAGGGGAGTTTGTGACAAGTATAGACAAGTGCGAAAAGCTTTGAAAATAAATCCAGAAATACCATCCATCAGAGGATTCGGTGTCTCTGAAGCAAGGAGGGAAAGTATTATTCTCTAGTATTTTTTAAAGCTCTCAGAACAAAGGCGTATTATTCTGTCAATGAAGATATTCTCAGCAACCTAAGTCTACTAAGTGCTACTGCCTTAAGAAGTGCTAGGGGAGAGTTAAGACCCTATGACTCCAAGACACATCAGTTCTCAATGAAAAAAGTCAGGCCACTTAAATCCTTAGATAAAAGAGTGGAGGTAAGTAGCTAGCATTTGTTTCTAATTTGTGTTTATCTTATTCCATTGCAAATTTTAATTCTTCCCTTCTAACCGAATATGGAATATTTCATTTGTTAATCTTTTGCATTAATGTGGTCAATATAATTGAAGCTGAAGCAAGCTGCATGCCAGACTTTCTAACTGCTGCCAAGAAAAACTTGGGTGTCATTTTAGAAAAATCCATGGGTGGAGGAGGAGATCATGACCATCTGTCTGTGCATCAAAGGCTAAATCATTATAGGGGAAAAATAACTTCTTTCTGTTGTTTGCCAGCCATGGTCCCTTCAAAGTAAGTTCAGTTAGTAACTTTTGAAAATAAATATTTTCAAAATTGTCCTATGGGCTTAAACACTTCTTGGGATGAAGCTAGGGAAAAACAGAAGACAGAACTGCATGACTGGAAGTGAATGAGATGGCAGGAAGATAACATTAGAGGCAAGTAGACCTGGAATCCTCCCAACATTTTTGGCTGGAATCTCAGTTTCAGGGCTGCTGATGTAGCACGTAAATAGAAAAGGGAGAACAAAGTCTCCTAGGGGTCCTGCAGACAAATAAAACTTATTTCATGCGTCACCTGGCATGAAATAATTCCATGCATTTATCACTCACCTGGACCTGCTTGAAACTAGAACTTCTCCTGTCAACTATAAGGAAAACAGTCTTAATAGTAAACACTTTGGAAATAGTTGCATAGTGACATGTGTTTCATATAGCTAGTATTTTCTCTTCTTGTTGGTTTCTTTAACTGATGGCACTGCAAAGTGAAAATTGTGATTTGCTCTTTGTTGATACAGTGGTCGAAGTACAGTATAAGAAGCTGAACTATGAATATCCCTGAAAGGCCATTGGTCCTTCAAACCAGGAGTCAGTACCACAAGAATACTGTATTTTATTCCCTAATCAATAATCCTTTATAATACTACTTTATCAGCAGTCATTATGACAGAAAAGTCTCCATGAGAGAGAAATTATAACAAATTGACAATGTTATTAACCACACGAGTTTTATTTAGGCTGCCTTTTCCAGAATTGCTACTGCTTCGATTTAGTCTACTATAGCAGCTGCTTGAGTTCCTCTAAGTTCCACCCTCTAGCCTACTGTCTCATCAAAATATTTGCATTTTGTAGGGTATGACACCTAAGTTCAGATATTGTTACTTTAAAATGTTGCTCTAGCTTCTCTGAGCAGGAATCTTCTCTGCCAGACAATACAATGACTTAAAGTATTTGTCTGGAGTCTGTTTTTTTCTTTTGTGTTGAGACTGTGAATTCTCTCCTTTTTGGAAGCTAAAAAAACCTGCAACCACCTCTTTCATCTTAATATGAATGGATTCCTAGATTCGATTATCTATTTAGGACTGTCAGGATCAAATCCTAAAAACATGCATATTGAGACTTCAAAAGGTAAATCAAATTCACATTTGCATGTTTGCTATTCTTGATTCGCATCTTGTCAGATACTATGAAGTAATATTTATGGATAATATATATTCTTTTAAAAGACCTTTTAGAGTTATACTTAGATTTTAGCTTCAATATTTTAAAATTCTAAAGTTATTTTAAAGGCAAATCAGAGCATGCTTGGAATACATCCCACTGCTTGTTTTTAATAAATGCAAAACCAAGTTCAAGTTAATTCCTTTTCATGCAACTGAATGCTTGAACATTTGATTCTGAATGGAGAGCCAGAACATTCTATCACATCTGGAAACTTTTGGAAAAATATAGATATTAAAAGTTGGGGTTTTTTTTAAACATTAAGAGGAAAGTATTTTCTCAGCCTCAGGTAATAAAAATGATGGTATGAGAATAAATACAGAAATACACTTTTCAGCTAAGATTTATTGATAACTCAAATTATTTCCATATGATCAAAACTGAATGACATTTAGGAAAAGGAGTCACAGAATCTGTAAGAAATTACTCTCCAAACCTAAATTAGTTCACTGTAATAATTTGGCTGAGTTTGGTGAAATGTCTGTTTGTATCAGGTCCTCATTCAGCTAATATGTTAATCTTCTCTTTCAGCATTAGTTTTCATTTAACAAAGGAACAGGCTTTGGATCTTAGATGCATAATTTTAATTATTTTTAAGGCTAAAGAGTAGAAGTTAGTGATCAGAAATTCCAGTAACACTACACAAAGCTACTGCTGAAGAATGGGCTTCTTTCATTAAACCCCGCTTCTAAACATTCTCTGAATGTTTTTTAAAATCTAGGAGTAGATATCTGCGTCCCTCTGCTGTGTCACAGCCTGCATGGTAAACAAATAGTTGACCATGATTAGTAAAATTTATTGTCTGAGCTGCATAATAGGATATCCTATAAAGCAAGAGTGTTAGAAATCTGCTCAGAGGATTGAATTGGAAGATTGCCAGAAGTTCAAGGGCCACATCTATTTTGCATAAAATGGAGCAGATGGTAGCTGACTTCATCTTTGATACCACAGTGCAGTCCACAGAGATTATAAATCCCAGCATGAAACACTCCATCTTTGCTTACTTTGAGCAGGTGAGAAAGCAAGCCGCAAAATACCTTGCAGACATTTTGAAGGACCTACTCTGAAAACAGGCTCCGTACTGCATTATATTAGGCATCGCTGAGTTTTTTTCCTAGTAAGAGTTCTGTTTTAGCAGCTACAACTAATTAGAACTTTCTTGGCCATGTTGTTGGAGCTTTGCCTATACTACTGGCCCAGAGAATTAGCCTGTTTTTTAGAAAATCAGCTGTGATGTTACAGAATCATTTATCAATCTCCTGTCATTATGTTCAGTCTTTCTGATGTCATTCACATGCATAATCAGATCAAGTAATGGCCTGAAAGTCAGTATTTGAAATTCTTAGACACTGTCAAAAGACTTAAGGGACATTAACATATTGCTAAGGAGAGGATGTCTTAGTCTGTCCCTGAGGACCATCATCTAAAAGCTATTTAACATGCCATCAGTGTCTGAGATTATAAGCTTTTTTTGGTTGAAAGACTAAGAGATTTAGAGCTTAATTCGGTAAATCTTAAATCTAGGAATAGTTTCATTCATTTTAAGCAGAGCAAGTAAACACGTATGAAATACTCTAAATAAAAACCTTAGTGTGGACAAGTCAAGATTCTAGGAAATAAGTGCCATCTACACATGCAGAATGAAGAGACATGTGGCAGTGTGATAGGGAGAACTGAATTTGTTCTTTTTAGCTGTCTTATTGCATATCACAGTATATTAAATCATATGCAGTTAGATTTTAACTCTCATTTTAAAACTATTAATGTTTGCTAATACTTGATATAAAATATTTCTGTTGAAATATTGGTATTCCAGTTCAAGAAGGCTAAAGTCTACGGTCAAATGCAGTAAATTTAGAGTAATTTCAGTTGTCCAATTTATTCACAATGTCTGATATCCATGAGACATCTGATAGTAAAAATGGTGCATTCCTCTGTCTTTTAGAAATGGTTAGGCACTTGGTCTCATTGAACTGTAGACACTAGAATATCCTTAAATTGTTGAAAAATCTAGCTACCCTATATTCAGTGATGTTTTACTTCGAGTTCAAGATACACAGGCTTTCATTTTTTTTCTTCAAATGCTTTACAAGAAAATAATTCAAATTTAATTACTGAAAATTCACCTGTTAGAAGATGTACTGAGAAGTAGTTATGATTTGTAATTGTTATGTGTTTCTGTATCTCCATTAAAAATATACTGAAAATACACTGAAATACATATTAGTATCAAAAATCAATACTAGTGAAGCCTGAAGCCTGCCTGCTTTGATTTGATCTGACTGCACAGAGCAAATAGAAATTTAAGCACTTCTAAGGTTGGAGATTCCACTGGCATCTCCCGATGTCTTTCAGATCCTGCTTCTCTTATCCCCCATAGGAGCTACCTGACTGTGGACACAGCAGTGTATCCCTGTGCTGCTTCTCAGGATTTCTGGCTAAGGCTTTAAAAGCTGTGTGAGTTCTGAATGAAGTTTAGGAAGGCTTCTGATGAAGCCTGCTGGGGCAGTAGCTCTCAGTATCAGCACCATCTAGCATGCCCTTGAATATTCACAATCTCATGATGGCTACAGCTACACAAAGCTGCTGTGTCCATCACTTGAACTGGAACAGAACTAGAGATGCTGAAATTTCTATCAGCATCTGGCCTAGTGCAAAATTTACAGGGCATCATCAACAGGAAAGAGGGAGTCCTAAAGGCTGCCACTTCTGAAGAGTACTGTCCTGAGCCTTTAGCGAATCCAATTCTTCTTCTTTAAAATGTTATAAATATTGGAAAATGCAGTATATAAGCAGAATATCTCGTTTTTACAGATAAAAGGGCATGACCAGTGTCAAATAATTGCACTTGTTCTAATCCCACAATAGAAACAAAAAATAAGAAAAAATACTTAAAAATTATTACAACTGCATCTCAGTTTTTTTTCAAGCAGTGGCTTCCTCTTACAACTTTTAATACTTAATTAGTCATTTTAATCAGCATGGAATTGTTCTAATTTGTTACTTCTATGCTCTGATTATGAAATGTGATAGGACTCTAAATATTTAATGGGAATGGGATTATTAGCAATGTGCCCTTGCTGCTTGCTGCATTGTTATCCTCTTTAGTACTATAAAATATATAATATATCTGTATCAAAGGGACTCCTAGTAGAGCATACAGATGGAATTAATTCCTAAAGCAGTCATAGGTCTGAAAATGTTATTCTCCAAATATCAATATAGTCTTCCTAGATTATTATGCTTGAACACAGTACTAAATATAAAATATTGAAAAAAGCTTGCTCCATTTTCTTTGTAATAGTTAGTCCAAGTACTGTAGAAAAATACACTACTACTAAATGATCAATTTGATAAATCTTGAAATTGCAAAGACTATTTAGATTCTAGCAACCAATAATCCACTAGTTAGCAGCAAGTTTTAGAAAAGCCTTCTTTGGGAAAGGTCAGACTCTGCCAATGTAGAATGAATAAGTAATATACCATTTTGAAATGGAATGGTATAAAACATAACGGAGTAATGAGAGTATAAAAAACACTAGGATTTTCTGAGAGAATCATATACTGGGATATTTTATTCAAGTGATAAGTCACTGAATGGTGACCAGTATAATTTCTGATAGTCAGTGCAAAAACACCTGGGTGGAATATGCCTCCCAGATCACTCACTTGAAACTCTAGGTTTAGAAAAGAGAAATCCATGGTCCAGAAAGGAGTAGAGCAGGGTAGGGAAAAAAAGCTTGCAGGAAAGAGAAGCACTCTATTGCGTCTAAAATGAGCTTTTCTCACCAAAAGTAAGGCCAAAAAGGTTAATTTTAGCCTAACAGTATGTTTACAACAGTTGAAATAAAAGTTTGATGTTCACTCCAGAAATTAAGTGGGAATTTGCAACATATCAAAACAGAAAAGCTGCATAAAACACTCCCTGTTCATAGGCATCTATGCAGAGTGAAGCTTACTATTTAAGGCAGCATTTGTGAATAAGCTTTACCAATGTTACCCAAGCTCTGGGAAGGGAAAGATCGTGATAAAGTCACATTTACTTTTTAGGACTGCAAGTAAGATCAAAGTAACACATATGACAAAGAAATAATCAAACATAGCTTAATGCTGGGAGGCTGGATTAATACTAAATAAAATTTACTATACAGTGGCCACAGAAGAAGATTAATATAGAATTATTCTCTGAGTTACTAAAAGTGAATACACATGGCATCTCTTGCAGTAAAAGACAGCACTGCCTCACCAACAATAAACCACCCACCTTCCTTCCTGCTGCCAGTTACTCGTTTACCTTGCTCACAGATCCAACAGAGATCAAGATCAGGTCAGTGGTCAGGTGTCAGTTAAGGGTTTCTGCAGTCTTGATTGCTCTTATAAATCACAGGCCAAAGTACTGCTCCTAGAGAAGCTAATTCGCATCTTAACAGTATCTTTCCTTACCCGAATCAAAACCAGTTGTCTGCTGAGCTTCCATTCTACCATCTCCAAATCTTCTGTATCTCTGCCACTGCAGATATAAAGCATATTAAGGACATTTTTAAAGCCTTCCCCTTATTGAGACATTTCTTTACTATAGGAACATAGTGTCAGCATCATTTTGAGGATTAGTCTAGCTGACAGCCACATGGCCAGGATAACCAAGTCTATTCTACACTGCTACATCCCATTCTGCTCAGTTTCTCTAAGTAACATAAATTTCACTTCCTTTTAAAATTGTTTTTAAAAAGTAATTTTCTCCACCCTTTTATGGTAGCTTTGATTTTTTTCTTAATGTAGATGCACATATACAATCTGCACTCTGATAGCTGTAATCTCTCCTAAAATATTTTCCACTTCTCCTGAAAAGTACAAAAAAGTGGGGCCAATCAGTGCCATAGATAACAATGACATTGACAAAGTAATAATGCTGGCATTGTTACTGTCTCTGTACACATGTTAATATTCTGTAAATAATCCATTAATATTCAGTTTTATACCCAAATATAACTGATATGTGTAAAGGAATACCTACAGCTGGTTGATTCATCATAGTTATTTCCAAACTACTGACTGGAAACTGTAAAAAATGCACAGGAGTTGGTCCTATCTCAAGGACTGGCAAAGGTCCCAATCCTGGCATGCAAGTAATTTTTGTCCTATGGATATCCTTTTGTAGGATACAATTTATTTATAGAGACAATGTATTTCTGACATACAAAGCACCAATTTTTTTTTTCTTTTTTTTTTCTCTGAAATATTCCTCACCTGCTTCAGCTGTATTTTTATTTATGATGCTTTTCAAGGGCTTACAATTATACTAGCATATATGTTATAGTGTTACCATTTTTAAAGTATAATTCTTGAGCAGAAATGCTCCAGGTAGCATAACTTTGAACTGAAATATGGTGAAGAAGCTAGCTTCTGTCAATGTACACAAGAACATCTGTTCCTGAGTCTAGATTCTGTCTAGAAGTGCATTGCTTCAAACATTTCTGTTGTTTAAAAGGGTAAGTTTATTGGACGGATGCATTTTATTCCTCTCCAAAGTAATACCAAGTTGAAAATTATTCTAAAAGAAATAGATAACTACATGGTAACATAGGAGCAAGATCTCCTCCTATTTCATGAAGTAGTTAACAGTATGAATGAACAGGGCTGCTTTTGCAAATTGTTTTCAATTAGCAGATGAAATAGAAAACTCATCTGAGAAACTGCTCTAAAAATTATATGCTACATTTCCCAAGTGAGTGCTTCACTATACACTAAAAGAACAGTCCTGTAGCTCAAGCCACTAGAGACAGTTTATAATTTATGCCTAATTTTTCACAGGTGCATTTTATATGCATTTTTTAATCAGGATATTGACATTTTATAGCTAACTCAGATTTTATCTGGCTGAAAGCTTCAGTCCTATTCTACATGGTATATCTTGACAGAAACAAGTGCTAACTCTTAAAACAATGTGATTTGAGTAATTCAGGAGGATATTTCATTACTTTCTGTAACTTTTATTCAGTGCAGATAAATCTCAGCAGCATGTGAAGATCCTCCTAGTATAATGCTGAACAAAAAGCTGCCCTTAAATATCACTGCTCCATATATGTCACCATTTCCTGATGTTTTACCTTTTTTTCTGCCACAAGTAAAAAATAGCCCATCTAACCAGCTTCAAGGAGTTGAGCTGTTTTTCACAGACTTGTACATAGTCATTAAAAAAAAGAGTTCTAGGGGTCTGGCAGATGCTGCTATGTGGTGAAGTATATGAACAGTATTCATATAAGCTGAGAAAAGATGAAAAATATAATTTAAAAAATGCTGTACTATAGATAGGTATCAAATTGAGATAAATATCTATCTATTGTGAAAGTTTAAAATCTGCACTGTACCTGCCCAAATTAAAAACAAGCGCAGCCGACTGATTCGGAGTTAACATTTCCCAGTGAAGCCATGTACCAAAAGTGGGTTGTTAAGAGAAAACTAATAGTCTAACATATTTTACATTTGTTATCATAATGTTAACTACAAATCACAAAATGCTTAGTGTTTCGTATTTTGGTAGATACTTAAAATCTAAAAAAAAATTTGTTGTAGTGCCTAGACTTGAATTAGTGTATTGGCAAAATTAAGGAAATTAATTAATCTTGGAAATGTCCACTGCAGGAACACAAAAAGCTGGCTAGAGAGATCTATAAGCTACAAAACGTTACAGCCAGATTCCCTATACTCTCTGCTCTTTGATGTCTAAGTCTCCAGGGCTACACTGTACATTCAGTAGATACTGCATCTTGTAATTTGAGTCCATGACTACCTTCCAGAAGTTCTTCCGAAGAACTACCTTCTGCATTTTAGCTGGTATAAAAGTAACACTGGCCAGAAACAGAATTTGAAGAGAAAATTAAAGGATATTTCACAAGTTTTATGCACTAATGCAACACTGGCAGCTGGATAGCACAATAACAGGGTGTCCAGAGAAGAAACAGGAATTTGCAGTGTTGAGAGAAAAAAAGAAAGAGAATAAAGACAACCGACTCAAACTTAAGACAGCAGGGGCACAGGGCCATCTCTTTCCCTTTTGTAGGATATGTCAAACAAAGCTATGAATTATGAAATTAGTCTGTGCTCAAAATCTACTAAACAGGCATACACATGCTATGAACGCATCAATCTCCTTTCCTTAGTAAGCCACTCTAGCTCCAAGAAGCCAAATGAAAAATTAATCTTTAAGAAACATTAAAAAATAAGTCCCTATTGAATTTATTATGTCAGTATTACTAGGAATAAACACGAATTTATATTCTCCATATGAATTTTTGACCTCTCCTCCACATTTGCACATAAAAATATGATTTTCAGTGCTTAGAACACTTTCACCTGGGAAGTCACACAGCAAACAGATACCTTGCCTATGTCAGTGCTAAAGTCAATATTGACATGGTGATATAAGACATACCATCCTCGTAATCAGACATACTTTGCATCTTGAGTGAAGTACAAACATATCTCAGGTGTTGGAGACTCACAGACGAAGTAGGCAACATGCAGTCACTTTTGTAATTTGGCTGCAAAATCACAGCCTGGCTTAATTTTAATCAAGGACCAAATACTCAAGGACCGAGAGATCATGAAAAGCCAACAAAATGTTAATTCTTCTAGAGCAGTTGCTCACAATTTGGTTTCTGAAGTTTTTCTCAGGTATAGTAATTCCTGTCGAGAGCATTATATGACCAATATACAAGAGCCTACAGGAAAAATAAACAAGTCAACCCTGCTGAATATTATGGCAAAGGAAATAACTGCATAGATATAAGGGATGTTGGTCTAGGCCTAACCCTAACCCTATCCTTAAACCTGAGGGCAAATTTACATTAAAAAAGAATCAAACTGAAGGTATGAACAAAAACCTTTACCCTTTACTCCTTTACTGTTATTTTTCAATACGAGTCTCTGCAACATATGCTGAGCTGTTATTAAGCCACTTTTCATGCTGTTTAAGGTTGTTGCCAAGTATTGTTACAATGCCTGGCATCAAAACAGTGGCACAGTATTTTTTTTACAGCTGAGTTAGTTGATTGAGTACAAGTCGACACTCAGGCTAAACCAAGTAATTATCTCTTGGGAGTTTTTTCAGCATGTGGAGTACACTGGTAGACATCTAATACTAAAATTGTTCTGAGGTTAGTGATAAAAAGTAACTCAATAAATAAGTTGTATTCTCTATTTCTCTGATGTGAACTGAAAAAGTAATTCCAGTAGATAAGCTGGTGTCTGAAGCACTCCTCCTAGAAGAAATTTCTTAATAAAACTAAATGATTTAAAGGCTTATTTCTTAATGTTAGTCTATTAATTCAAAATTAAGCTAAAGTCACCATGAAAAACATTTAAAAACAAAAACCTTCCTGTTTCTTTTCCTTGCCTTATTGCAATTATTATGGTATTTTTGGAAGTGGTTAAAAGATAGCTTTTTTTTCTTAATGCACACAGACATACTTGCAAAGTTTAAAAGACTAGAACTTTTTTCTTCAGGGATGCATGTGAGACTTTTCTTATCACCTCACACAGGAAAATATAAACAAGTAATATATGCCTAACAAACACTATGAAATAAGTTTATAAACAGGATAGATCATTGTTTAACATTTATACTTGTGCCAAATTCCTGAAGGTATGATACTGTAACAACAAGCTGCAGCAGACAAAATGCAATCAATTTTACAAGCAAGTACCTTCTGGAATACACAAGTAAACCATACATGTGTTGAACAGTGTTTGTTTGCAGATGTTCATTTAGTGTCTGTTTGTGCATTCACACTGTTATAGGCTTCCCATCTGAACTTATCCATTCTAATAAAATCTTGGCAGCAGCTCTGATTGTAATGTCATGTGGATTGGTACTTGCTGTAGTGTAGTGCCTAAGAATAATAAATAATATTTAAATAAGCCTGCAACTTTAATACTGACAGACAAGATTTCTTCATTCTGCTATACATTTCTTGCTGGCATACAGAAATAGAAATGGACAATCCTCTCTGATTCACAGATTATATTGAAACAGTGACAAGACACTACATGGAGTCCTGATAGTAGGATTTAAAAACTCATAATTAGATATAGTTGTCACACAGTCTTTCCCAGTAGTCAGTACTTAGTGTAGCAAGCCTGCTTTCGACATATTCTAACTTTTTCTAGAAATCTTCACTTATGAGGACTTCATAGTCTCCCTAGGCAAGTCAGATGAATTAAAATTGACAAGGTAATACTATGTTAAGACTCAAACAACACCTAAAATGTGTTTTCTGGATTCTGGTCAAGACTTTTGAAATATACTATAAATTCTTCAATTCTTCAGCTGCTCTTATCAAAAAATCGTTTTGTTTACTAAAATGATAGTAAAAAAATAAGTAAGGTTTTGTTTTTAAATGTTAGCCTCCTCAATATCAGCAGAGCAGAAGAGGATGTCTCATGAAATCTCTGCAACTGACTTAACGAAGACTATTTAAAAATATTTCCTGTTTAGAAAACATCACTTTAAAAAATGAGTGCTATAGGTATACATGCGTAAATATAAAATTAAATTTATATGCATATTAAAGTATATGTGCTATATATACACAACTTGTTTATATAAGTATATAGGTATGTGTGTGCATATGCATAAATTGAGTACATCTAATAACTACTATATATAATTTTTGACTCAATTATTCAAGTTCCTTCTCTGTGGACATTTTTGAAATAGATTTGATTGTATTGAAATCTAAGCAAACGAATATAAGAGAACCAAAGCCATGGAAAACAAACTTAGTCCCAAATATAAGTGGTTTACCTATGGAAAGCTTTGTAGAATTTATTTCTAATATCTTTATTCCCCATTTATTCAACAGTTTAATAAATGCTGTTGGAGTATCAACATTCTCTGACTCGCTGAAAGTCTTGAGCAATATATCCTCATTTCCACATGGATTCATATGCATCTTGGTTAACAAAGTATTGGTTCTCCAGAGAAAGATGTGCTGGAAAGCGGAAAGCAGAAGGTTCTTGGCTTTGGGGATTCAGTTAAAGAGAACACTAGAGAAAAGCCAGGACAACAGAGGGTAAGAAATAAGCCTATCTGGAATTGAAAAGTCAGCAGAATTCAATGAAAAGTGTTAAAACAGTTATGACACCGGGGAGGGTGAAAAGATAAGAAAATAAGAAGGTAAGGCAAAGAATGTAAAAAAGGGCAAGTGAAATTAGAATATAGCTTGTTTATGTAAGCCTACTTACCTCTTATGACAGAGTTAATAGTTTAACTCACATTTGATGCAAGGTTTAAATGCAAACTCTTTCTCCTATTCTCAACCCAAAAGACCTAACTCCCAAAGTCTGATTCTCCTTTCTCCCTTGCAGACTTACCTCCAATGTCACCATTCTTGGCATTGAGAGAGCAGAAACCAGGCAGCTGAAAGTTTGCAAAACCAATCTAAAGGCTAAGATCCCAATTTATCTTACAAGTATCTTACACCTTTGCTAACATCAATGGTAATTTGAAAGCTGGCTTGTTTTCTGCCTAATTAACTGCATTTCAAAGATCAATGTGATACTTGCTAGGAAATATTTTTAGACATCATTATTGAAAATTAAAGGAAATGTATTCCTGGTAATAGAGGGAAAGGCAAGAACAGACTATATGCACAGCCAAAGCACTAATTTGTAAAAGTTGTATTTTTTTTTCCTGTAACAGTTGATGATTTTATGTTCCATGGGTGCTCTGCTTGTATTCCTGTGTACTCTCTATTTAACTGCCATGTAATCTTCTCTGTACAAGGCACTTTTCTTCAATTCTTAACATTAAATATTGCTGCCAGTGCAGCAATTCTGCATCTGAGTTTTATGGAAGAGGTAGCTGCATACCACTAATAAATTAATTGATCCCCATAACTATGCTATCTAAAAACCATGAACTTGCTCAAATCATTTGTGGTGGCATCTGTCACTGCTTCAAGTAAGAAAGAAGTCAGAATTCTCCTTT
>JAUBOD010000031.1:2436044-2460827 GCA_032353885.1 Nothura maculosa | reverse complement strand
GGCGAGGCCGCGGCGGGGAAAGCAGCGCCGGGGGCGGCCCCGCGGCCGGGCGCGGCTGGGAGCTGCCGGCGGAGGCAGCGGCGCCCCTGGCGAGGCGGGGCCTGCGGGGGCTGCTGCCCGCCGCTTTGTGGCCTCCCGCCCTTCAGGTTTTGGTTTGTGCCTCGGCTCTTTAAACCTTCAGGGTTCAATTTCTGCTTTATCATCGTCTCTTGGCTGCTGAAACGACCGCAGCGCTGCTAGTAGCTCAGGTGGAGCTCAGGGCTGCAACGGTGATGTGCAAAGCTGAGCTCAAGGCTTCAGCTGATGTGCAGAGTGTTGGGCCCCTGCGTGCCGGGGACCGCAGCGCGAAGCGGGTGTGCGCGCTGTGTGTGTCACTGCCGGTCACATCCCTGGCCTCCCGAGGCTGGAAAACAAGTAGTGTTAACATAACATGCCACACTGTTACTGCACAGGAGCACTGCTGTGGAAAGATGACCCGCTGGCCTGAAAACTTCCTGGGTAGTGGATGCTCTTACTCTTTAAGTGTACTTCCCAACCTCATGCTAGTGTTTCAGCTATTTTTAAACCAACCCAAGGGAGTGCTGTGGTGGAGACATCACTTGACCTTAAGAGTGGAACAGGTGAATTGCATCTGTAGTGGTAAATAAATGTTATTTCACTAACCAGAGCTCCTGCTGCTACTGCATTTGTCATGGCTTGTATAAAACCAGTTTCTGCACATCCTCAAAATACACTTTTACAGAACACTTTCCCCTGTTTTCACTACTGCTCTTATACTCTTGTTATCATTAATGCTTGTGTTCTTTTTGTTGTTTCCGTTAAACGCAAACACTTGTAAGCCTTATCACAAAGGAACAGGGTATGAATGCAGCTGTCTCAGTAAAAAGTTATCTTTGAACATAACTGCTCTCTTAAAAGGTCCAAATTAGGGTTCTTCTAAGCACAGCAGATTCATTTTCTTTATCAGTTTTTAGTTTAGAACTTGTCTAATACGTAGCACCAGTAACTGGATTCCATGAACTCATGTTTTACAGGATTTTGATTATCTGTGCCTTCCCATGAACTTTCATATCTAGCCTTAGTTCTTGCTGGGCAGGGATGTAGAAACATTGACCTTTTTTCTTCTTCCTTTTTTCCCCTCTTTACTTTCTTTTTGCCTTTTTATTAAAGAATATCTCTGTGTTCTAGGCATTTTTTTAGCAGTATCTTGAAGAATTTGGACACAATTTTCACACTTCTTAAGCTAGAACTGTGTCTTACTTGCTTTCTTTGATTGTATATTGGTGCTTTATCGAAATTTTGGATCTCAGATTTGTGGCCTACTTTCAAGAAGAGATGTGTGTATATACCCATTTAGGGTTTTCAAGGGAAATAGGTATATATGTGCATTTCAAAGGAAAGTGAAGTCTATTGTCAGTAGGTTTATATTTTTTGTACTGGAGTCTGTACCTCTGCTGGAAAATATTTGTGAGGGACTGAGGCGTGAGAGGGAGTTCAGTGTTGTTGCTGGCACTGAGGCTGACCACTAGCGGGATTCCTGGAATGCATCATCTACTCTGATCTAGTTAAAAAGCTGAAAACTTGAAAGCTGTTTGTGCTCTAAAAATGTATGTAGAACACTTCCTTCGCCAGCAAAGACATTCTGAGCAATTCCCGTGTGTCTCTTGTCAGCCCTATCCCGCTTCTACAGTTAAGATTCCTTAGGCTGCTAATTTTTGAAGCTGTCAGTTATGCTGGGGCAATTGTTTGTAGGCCAGGTTATTTTTAACCCGTGTTGGTTCACTTCAGACTCTGATGGAAGGTTGTTCTAGCACAGCTTGGGGAGCAGGACAGGAGTGCAGGAACTTCTCAGGCCGAGTTTGTTGCCAGATGAATGAAAATACAATATTAATAAGATTGGAGGGTATTTTTTAAAGGTGAGATCTGAAATATTGACATTATCTTAAGCAATTTAACTTTCTTACAATATAAATACAAGTCTGTGTTGTTGCTGAAAAAAGGCAGATCTCTTTCTCCAGTCTTTCTTGCTGTGACATTAGTGCTGATCTGAAAGAATGGGTGGAGAGTGGGAGTCAGGTTTAGAGAGTTAAACTGTCAGAGCTCTCATTGTATGTGAATGATTTCCACTCTAGCTTACTTAACCAGTTTGCTTTATCAGGTAAGTGTTGCATCAGCACAAGAAGGAGAGAAGTAGCACAGCATTTTTCGGGTTCTAAGCAATGGCCTGTTAATAAGACTAGAATTACTGTTCGAATGATTAGATCTTGCTCTGCTAAATCTTTGTTTTCTTTTTCTAGAGTAGTCCATTGCTGAATTGAATGTCATCTATTTAACAAAACTGCCCAATAATTTCAAGGATCTCATCTCTTCACCTAAATTCTTCATCATCCAAACTATCTTGTTTCTTCTCTCACCCCACACCTTTTACTGAAAAATAGACACGTCAAATAAAGACTTTTGATGATGATTTCAACTCAAAACTTTTGAAACTGCCATGGTCCTAGTAATCACAGAGATGAGCCAGTTTTTTTATGAAAATGCTAATCTTCTGCAAAGTTGCTGTAGTCCCATTGCATGTTAGATTCGTTGTAGCATTTAAATATGTATATATAAAATAGCTTTATACTTCCTGTATTGCTCAGAAATGCTTCAACATAGTGTTGAAGGATGTGAATAGAAAAAGGAAAGTGTTATTGGCTGTCACAGCTTGTTTAAACAAGAAAACAAACAGAAATAGTTGTGACAAATGCTGCTAATGATATTTTGTTTAATTCCCTGGGGCCATGTAATTTTTTTTGTTACTTTTTTTCAAAGAAGCCTTCCCTCACCACCAGCACAGGAACCGAAACAAGCATTAGGGACCCAACCTTATGAAAGTCTATACAAAACTTGCTTGGTTCAAATCAATTATGGGGATATTACACAATCTTTTTTAAGGTTTAAAAAATGTTATGATATGTAAAGTCCTGACAAAGCTTTATAAAATTTATGGAGTGGTGGTGTAGTATGTTTTTATTTCTATTTCTTTTTATTTTTTTAATATAATATATGAAGAGACAGAGCTTTACGTAGTGTTTCAATGGCCCATTTGTACTAGATACGTTACATGATATAAAGATCCTCCCATGATGAAGCACTTACCTGCTGTAGAAGTATGTTTGAAGAGGTACTCTTTAGTGTTGTATTTAAGTGTTGACTGGTAGATTTTACCAAAAAGGAGTTGAAATGATGTGGAGATTCTTAGATTTTCTTTGTTTACTTTTGTTTACGTTTACCTGTATAAAACATGAAGAAATAAGTAGGTTGTTCTGTGGGAATGTTATTGTCAAGTGCCGTAATGTGTTTTTATTTATTTGTTACTATCCAGTCTCGAGATGGCAGAATTGTTTATGGAATGTGAAGAAGAGGAGCTAGAACCATGGCAAAAGAGAGTGAAAGAAGTGGAGGAGGACGATGATGATGACGAGCCAATTTTTGTTGGGGAAATCTCAAGCTCAAAGCCTCCTAGTACATGTAAGATACTCATTTATCCTTTAAAATAACAGAAAATGTTATTTTAAGATGAAGAACTTTAGTTTTACTTGAAAATACAAAACTTTTAAGTGTAGGATTTAAGGAATTCTAAGTTCTAATATTCCTTATATCTGTCATGTATGGAAAATTGACATTCTTAGGTAATTGTCCTTCTGAAGGCACAGATTTTGTATATTTTTCTAACCTGAGATCTCTGAAGTCAAAACTGTACAATTGTTAGGGCAATTCTCCAGGACAATTGAATACTTTAGCTGTAATTACATGGCTCAAGTCCCATATATACAACACTGAAACATGCATTTGTTCTCAGTATAGTTACCACCTAGGTGGATACATGTATCTCCCTACTGGAGTAATGTACATGAATTTAAGTTGTCATGTTCAAGACACTCATTTTTCTGAACTTCACATTTAGTATGTTGGTAGATAGTATGAATGACTGGATGTCATTCTGACAATGCCAAGTTCAAATGCCTGTAGTAAAGGCATAAAGGAAAAGTTATTAATGTGGAAATAGTAGAAGGCTCTCTGTCAAGTAAGAGATTTGTATTAATGAATTCATCCATCACCTGTAAAATAGTTTTATTTCATCAAGCTCTGTAGTTTTCTTCTAATGCAGGCAGTGCAGGGAGTGAGTTAGGTGGTTCTGATATCAGCAGCTGTGTCAGGATTCCATGTTGTGTCCTGTACTTTGGCTTTGACAGGTAAGTAAAGGAGAAAATTATTTTTGTTACTTAACTTTTGTGATCTTTAAACCTCCATATGCAGCCATATTGTAGTCATTTATTAAGAGTTCTCTGCTTATTGAATGCACACAGCTACCTACAGAAATTATTAGCTTTCACTTTCTACCTCATCTCTGCTACAGTAGTGTCCATGATTGCAGTAATAATTTTCTGAACATTTAGAGTTTGCAGTCCAACTTCAGACACAGTGTTAGACAAGATGCTCTACCACTTTGCTGCACAGATTTGAAGCTGCTTACCAGTTTTGGTCCTATGGTTCATAGCAGCATGATTTGTTTCTGAGTACTGATTTACTTTGACTCTTCCTGGGATTGCAAGTCTTGCACTAGTTTAAAAATACATGGTGTCAAATATTATAGTAGTATGGAAGTTGTTAAAAGTCTTTCCATACTGGAAAGTCTTTCTGTACTGGAGGATTAGTTTGACTGGGATGAGAAGTAAATAATGCTTTGTTCACTTTATGTAGTTTCATCCATTTACCAATCAAAAAAAAGCTTACATATTTATACATATATATTCAGGTAAAACTCCAGAAGTGAACCCTTACTCATATATACAGTCATATGAAACTAAGAGTAACATTGCTATTATAGAAGCCAATTTCCTCATATCTTAGAAACATGCAGACCTGTTTGGATCTGTTGGTTGCAGCTGCCTTGTCATGAGCACATCATGAAAATGGCTGGTATGACCAAAATGCAGATTACAGGCTGAGAAGTCTGGGTTTTGGGTTTTTTTTTGAGTTCTCTTCCTATTAACTTTTTTTAATTAACATGAATACTGCACACTCATGGGCCACTTCCTGTGGAAGGAGACTTAAGGTTGTTAAGTACAGTATGTAAATGATCTGTGACCTCTTGCTTAGGATCCTGATGTTATTTGACTGAAGTCTGAGGAGTTACTTATGTCTTGTTAGAGGATCTCATTTCATATGCATATTCTCACATGTCAGTGCAAGAAACTTGATAGCTAAATTAACAACTGAGAAGCTGTTGGTAGAAGAGAATTTTGACTTGATGAATATTATTGCAACATTCTGGAATGAGCAGAAACCTAGAAGTAGAAATGTAGTTGAATTAATTGGAAAATACTAATCTAGTAGGTGTTAGGTAGTGAGCATCAAATCTCAAGAAATTCAATACCTTTCTGAAGTTATAAGTATAGTCATAGACTACCATACAGGATATAAAGCAAAACTGTCCCACTTAATGCAGCTCCAGTATCACTACACTTTTGACTACATTTGATACTGGAGATTGGAGCCTAGAAAACAGACTGTAAATGGGTAGCATCCTGGAATTCCTGTAATGCAGAAGCCAACTTGATTATTGATTGAGAGGAAATACTTCCTTTCCTGTGGATCAGTCTTGGCATTTGGTGGAATTCTTGTTATAGATATGACAAACAGAAGTGAGTAAATGTATCTGTTGATATTTTGTAGCAGCAGAGATAAATATTTGGGACACTTTTGTTTCTTTTTGGTGTTAACTTGTTTCCACCAAAATAAAAGCTAAGGCCCTTTGGTGAATTAATTTGCTTAGAGGAGAGGAGAGAGAAACAATATATCTTAATTTGTGCAACTGATGTTTTGATTTGCTAGGTATTTATTTTAGAAATAAGTTTGTAGTATATGTCAAGTCCTAATTGGATTAATTTGTGGATATAAAGGGTGCTTTTAATTTGCAAAACAATTAACCAATTAATTATCTACAATTAAGACAAATATAACTTTTGACAGATATATTGAACAGAGTCAACCTCGGCTCATCACGAAGGGGGATACAGAATGGTGCAACCAGTAGAGGTACTATGTTGTCCTAATATGATAATTTAAAAAAACTTATGAAAAATATGATTGCAATGTTATATAAAAATAACTTTGGAATCCTTTGTAACAGGTACAGTTACCACATTCAAGCCAGACAGTCACCATTATGCAACACCCGCATCCAGCCCCAGTGCCCTGCCTGTTTCGTCAATTTTTCAGGCAGTATCTAGACCTACAACTAGCTCTGTAGCAGTTCAACCCTTGTCTAGAGCAGTGAACAGCTCAGGAACTTCACAGGCATTGCAGAGGCCAATTGCTGGATGTTTATCAACGCAGCAGATGTCCCGGTCAAATTCTGGAATATCACAATCTGTGAGCAGACCTGTGACGACACAGCCAGTATCAAGAAATATTGCCATTCCTGTAGTGGCTCAGCCCATACCAAGGCCAGCAGCACAGCCTGGACTATTAGATCAGGTAAACTCTTATTCTCTTGATCAATTAAAATACTTAGTAACTATTACTTTTGAATAAATTAATGAAGAACATACTGACTGACTATTCTAGTCATTTGATGACCTGGTCTAGAGTATAAACTAGTTTTACACAAACTGTGGGAGTTCTAGGACCATAAAAACTTGCACTGAACTAAAAATATATTTGAAAATACTAATTTACATATTTATACTAATTCTAAAATATCACAGATTCAAAGAAGATGACTTTATTTAGCATCAGGAATTATATTAATTGCAAATCGTAGACATAAGAGAAATCCTAATAAAATTCTCCAGAAGCATTGAAGTCTTTATTTTGCTTGGGAGCAGATAAAGTTTTACAGACTTTTCTGCTCAAAGAAACAGATGCTCCGTATTGAATTATTTGATTTTAGTGATTTGCATTTTGCCTTTTAAGTAACTTCTCATTTTTTCCATCTGACTTTTACAGTGACTTGTGTGTGTGTGTGTGTGTGTGTGTGTGTGTGTGGCTTTTGTTTTATTTTTGCCTTTGGGAATGTTATGATGGTAGCTACCTAGGTATTTTTGCTTTTTTTTTTGTTGTTGTTTTTTTAGTTTGTTTGCCTGGCAGTTGCAATGGAAGAGGTAAAGAGGGATTAAAACTGGCAGGGTCAGTAGATTAAACACCCCTAGAGCATATTTACCTTCTTTGGAAGGTCCAAAAGAAATATGTAGATGATGTATCATAGATGTGCCTGGAGATCCAGCAAATTGGAATTGTAACTTACAGTTTAAATACAGCATTTCTTGCCTTTGCTGTGGGTATTATAGAGAAAGAATGAATGAAGATAAAAATTTCACTTCTATGAATTAGAAGTGTCTGTGGACTGCAAAGTTAAATCACTGGCAGGTTCATCAGGAAGCAATCATACTTTTCAGTTTTGGATCTTTAACAGTTAAGTGACTTAGAGAAATTTGGGATATATCTGATAAAGTGAGTTTGCTACCTCAGTCTCTTGTTCACTGTATTTAAAGGCCTAGAATAATGCTATAGTCACAATGCTAGACATCGCTAGGATATTCAGACTACCTGGTGAGTTCTCTTGTAATCTGTTGTAAAGTAGGCCAAATAATAGGTAAAGGCCTGCTATACCACACAGTGTGTATGTGTTTCAAGTCTGAATTTGTATCTTTTCTAAGTTTTTACTTTTTAATATGTTTTATTACATCCTTGATTTTTAAAGGGAGATCTTCCAAATGAATGTTAGGATGTCTTGTGGAGTCTTTGCTGTAGAGTCACCCCTCCTTATTCCTGCCTTGCTTCTCTGTCGTGTGTACATCCTGTTTTTGTTGAGATGGATCAAACTGTTAGTGGTCTTCTCAGTGATCACCTTGGGAAACATTAAAATAATTATACTTTTTGGGGAAACTCAACTACCTTAAGTCTGTGGATGTTGCATGTAACTCAAGACAGTAATTTTTCTTGGAAGATTAAGAACAGTAAGAACATAATGCTTATTTTTGAAGCTTTCTAATTCATCAACTTTGCCTGCATCAAGAAAGTCACAGATGAGACTTGATAATCAAGTTTTGCAGGTGCTTTTTAATTTTTTTTTTTTTCTGAGCTTGCGGGCTGTTCTTCCTGTTTGAGTGGAGCTGTTGCTGTTTGAAGTTGCAGGCTGAAATTTATATGACTATCAAGGTGCATAGCCTTTCTTGGGGGAAAAAAAATCTTTTAATCACTTTACAGTTCTCTGTCGCTTTAGCTTTATTCCAGGTTACACCAACTAGCATCCGTTTCTGGGAGTTCTACTGCAGCCATGTTCTCTGGCCTCTTTAAAACTTTCACATTTGGAATTATCTCATACTACACATTTTCTTTACAGTGTTAACATATTGATGTGGCTTTCATGAGCTTTTTAATTTTTGAATTCTCTTGAATATGGGCTTTAGATTTCATTCTTGACAGAATCAAGAAGACTTGATTTCATTTAGGAGAACTTTTGGTGTTTGTTTTCTTTAAGAGACTTAAATCTTTCATTCCTTTATCTAAGCCTTTTGTGATTCAGAATTGTGTTTCTGATTTTGTTCTTTAATAATTTGTGGTGGTGTTGTATTGTTTCTACCACTTGCTTCTTGATTGCATCTGTAGGATGTTTGCTCCATCCCTGGTACGTGTGTGTATGTTTATGGTGTTTTTTTCTCCAAATCAGAATGAGGATAGTTCAGCTTCTTGGGCTGAGTTCTGTGCACATGGGATTTTTAAAATAATTTGTGATGTTACCTCATTTACTGTTTCAATGTTTACTGTTTTCAATGTTGTGTAGTAGCTGTTTTTTGGTTCACTTTCTGGCATTAGAACTCCTTAGACTTTTGTTTGTTTTTCCTTCTGACACTGCTGTTTTGTATCTGTATTTTTCTGCTATAACCTTTGTCGCATGTTTTATTTTGTATGCCTTTGTTTCTTCCCAACCTGATTGTCCTCAATGGTAAAGACTTAAAATCAGATTTTCAGAGAAATCTAGAGATGTTTAATATCTCTTCAAACTTCCCCTTTACTTTAAACTTTAAAATTAAATTTTTGTGATATAATGATCACAGAATCACAAGGGTGATGGGGCTTGGAAGAGATTTTTGAGGATCATGTAGTCCAACCCCTCTGTTCAAACCAGGTTGCCTAGAGCAGCTGTCTGTGAGACTTGACTAAGTACTATGCAAGGGTCCTTTGTTACTCCAGTGTTATGTGAGTGAACACTCCTTGCACTCTTGTTATGGTGAGTTGGAGTTTTGGTTTTTGGCGTTTTATAATCCTAGGATGCCAAAGTTTTCTGGGAAATGATTTCTTTAGCTCACCAACCTGGTTGAAACGGATATTCTCTGTTTCATGATGTTTGTCTGTAGTTTCTCTTGTTGATGTTTTGAATTTCAGTTTTACTTGTGAAATACACCTTGCCTATCATAGCCTGAATTGACTGACCTGCTATAACAGTCTAGTTTTTGTATTCTTGTTACATGTTCAAATTAGTTCCAAATCAGTTCCAAAACCTGAGCTGAATTTGGCTTTAGTGGTTCTGTAATATGAGTCCTTATTTACTCAGAGCAACTGCTGTTGTATGCAGTAGCATAAGGCTATCCTTTTATTTACGCATTCAGTCTCAGAGAAAATATTTTCTGTACGTCATTGGCCAGAACACTCCCCAGTAGTCTCCTTCCCTGTCTGTCCAAATCTTAACCTTACTTGCTGAAAGTGGGCATGCTTCAGTGTCCTGTTCTATGTAGCTGCTTAAGGAAGGGCCTACATCCAGTGCTGTGCATTGTCCTAGTTCCACTGTGGGGGAGTGTAAGTGGGTGTAAACCACTGATGACCACTTCAGTTTCCACAGTTGGAAAACCTAAGGGGCTCTGCATTAGCCTAATATGAGCAAAGAAATAGTTGACTGCTAGTAATATTTTTCATATTTATTTCCTCACCTGCACTTGAATGTTTCTGTTTAATTTGGTGAGTCTGGATTACGTCAGTTACCAGAGGAAAGAATGGTCCTTCATGGTGGTAAGGTCCTTCAACATAGTAAGGGTGTCCATTGGAGAGATTCATGACAAAAGGGGAATGGGAAGAAGCATCTTAATTTGTTCAGTTTTTTCTAATACTGAGTCATAGATTATTACAACTATATTTGTTTTGTGCATGTTTTAGACTTTTTTCTAGCAATGTCAATCAACATAGTGGTTAAAAAATAGTAATTTTCTTGGCAATATTTTCAAATAAGTTGATGAAATTATGAAAAGAGATTGAGCAAAAGGTTCTTGCATTTTGTCTCAGTGATGTATGAATGACAAAGCGCAATTTTGAGTGAAACTTCTGTAAGAAAGTTGAGTTACTTTTGTCTACCTTTTCATTTCACAATACAGCTTTAGCAGGAAAAATAATTAAACTATTTTGCAGTACAAAAATCATGTGCCAGCACTTTGTATATCATAACTTGATGTTAAAAATAGAACCTAGCTCTCATAATGTTTTTCTCAGCTCATTATTGCTGCTGCTGATGATATTTCATGTTCCAAATTGTTTTTGTTAGAAAGGATGGCCTCTTAAAATGTGAGCAGAATCTTGGAAAAGATTTCTTTTACTGCATGCCCCATCTTCAAATATCTGTAAAGAGAATCAACTTCAACTTTTTCTTTATTTTTTTCCTCCAAGTATGACTTACTTGAATGATCAATGAAAGGGCATGGTTCTAAAAACTGAATATTGAAGCCAGGAAACACAGACTCTGTTTCCCTTTTTTTCTTTCATTTACAAGTAGTACTAGAAGGGCAAATTAAAAATAAAGGAGTTAGGTTATGCTTCAAGCATCTTCAAGGACAGCTAACAGACTTGGGATATCTCGAACTGACTGAAGTTAGCTGTACCTTAAAAAGGGAATTGGACCATATAATTTTCAGAGGTCCTTCCTAAATTCTAGGATTCTGAACTAAGAGGGCAAAAAATTATGACATGATAAATGTGAGTGATGTTCCCAGTCAATGTACTATTGAAAGTTATGTTTGACCACTTTAAATAATTTAATTGGTCTAGATTTATAGTTCCTTTGAGAAGCTTTCGCTTGCTGCAAGTTTATGCTACTTTTGTTTAGAGTTTTGCTTTCTCATCCTTTAAAATACAGTTAGCTATTGCACAGTGGGTGGGTGAGTGCCTGAGAATAGGTTGAGGGAAGAAAGTATTAATATTTTTTGAATAACAAGCCTTGTGTAGTTTGAAGAAGCATCATTGTTTTGAACAGAAATGAATAAAATCAGTGATTCAAACAGGTTTAATATTTCATAAATGAACTTTCTCAAGTCTTGTGCTTGTTCTTACTCTTCTGACATACAGCTGTGACTAAATTAACACCCATTGATAAGAATTACAAACTTTAAATTGTCAAAAGAAACTATATATTTGGGGGAGGCTATATCTTGATCTATAGAGAAGTACTTGTGAGTACTTTTAAGCAAGCATATAATGTTTTAAAAATAAACCCTTTGAAGCCTACAAATAAGAAATGTTAAACCTCAAATCTCTTTTCCCTCTTGAAAATATTTTATTAGGATTATATTATGGATTCTCCACCAGCTGCACCAGATAATACATCTGGTATACTGTTTGGTGTGAGACAGAACTCGGGAGTTCCACAGTACGAGACTGGGCCAGCTGTGAATGTAACAGGTGGGTATAACTATAGTGGTTGAACTTGATAAGAGAAAGAATCAGTGTAATGCCATTTAACTGTAGTGCAGATCTTTGGGTTATAATTTTAAATAGGATCTCTAGAACGTATTATAACTACTTCCCCACACGTACTGTAACTAACTGCTTAATATTTAAGAAAATAAACTTTAGAGCCTTGCATTGTCAGACTTGGCTCTTCAACGTGTTAGATTGACTAATATCAGCAGATATCTTACTGTAATGTTTACTTTGGAAGAAATGCTGTCAAATCCACTGTGACTCTTTTGAGAAACAAAGGCTTATTTTCAGTATAATCAGTACTCTGGTATATCCCCAATGAATGGGAGTGCCTGTTGGTAAGAGAACAGCACCAGAAGAGCTTCCTGAATCTGTGGATTGGGTTCCCTGTGATGATCATCATGGTTTCCTGGCTGCTGTGTAGATAACAGTTGGAATAGATGGTATTGAAAGCATCCTGTCTGAGAAAGAGGGAAAGATTACTGTTGTTTCATGGCCGTTGAAATATTTTTTGTTGTTCTTTTGTTTTCTGATTAGGTAGATTGGACTTCAGCAGGTAGTATTTAACCTACTTAAAAAAGCCAAAATGGAAAAAAAAAAATCCTAGTCATAGTGGATGAAGAAGATTGAATATACTGCATGCTTTGAATCTTAAGCAGGTTATAACTTGAAACTTCCTGTGTCTTTAGTAGAGTGTAATCCTTTACAGATAAGTGACTAGAATCATGTCATTATTCTTACTCTTCAGTGAGGTAACAGGCCGTACTAACAGGTTATGTAAATAAATTAATCACTAATCTCTTCTTGATGTGATTATTTCAAATCTAAAGTTCAGGTAGTCTAGTTCATAAAGGTTTGGTCATATATGTCCCAACTATTTTGTGATCTAAATACTATCTTATTTGACTAAATAGTGTTTTGAAAAGTAAATAAGGATTTGATTTATTGCAGATGGCTCAGTAGTCCAGACCTCATTCTTCAAAGCACAGATATTTAGTTATTTTTTTAAGTTAGAGGAGCTAATATTAGAACTCTTATTCTAAAAGTGAGCTTATATTAGACTCCTGTCCTTCTCCACATAAACATACTCCTCAAAAATTTGAAAGAATCAAGGTTTGTAATTCCAGGTGTCTTAAGTGTGCTCTACTTGCCCTTTCTCTTGTCAGTAAGATAGTTATTAGATTTGGGAATTGAAAAAAAAAGGTTTAAAATTAAAAGTTGAAACAGAAGTGTCTTATAGTCCCCTGAAGCAGAAGTTAGATGCTATTTCATTTCAGAGCAGTAACTATCTGCATGACTTGACTTGCATGGTTATGTTGTGCGAGTCATTTATGCTGGTTTGTATGTTCCAATAGCTACTTGCTGATGGTAGCTATACTTTTAACTCCCATGCAGCACCTGAGCACATGGTGCAGTGGAATATGCTGCTTAAAGCAGAATCATTTGGGGAACTGCCTTGCAATGTTCTGTAGGACAAATTCACTTCTATATTTGAAGTCACTTAAGAAAAAAAATATTAATGCTTCACAGCATGAGTCTTCATGGCTGGACATTTCCTTAGATCTAAGAACTAGGGAAATGACGGGCATTAGCTAACCATTTTGTCATATTCTTAAAGGTCAGTAAGAAGTTAAACATCAGTAACTCCAATTTTGTTGGTGCTCAAACTTTATGGGCAGTGGAGGATGTATTTAAAATTCCTCTCTGCTTTTCGGAGAATGTTAGGGTTGTTCTCCCACAAACTTCAGCAAGTTGGAAGGAACAGGTTATACTATACCTATTAGAATATGGTGGTGTTTAGAGGTGAATGTAACATACATATGCATTCATAGCACTGGCATATATATAGTACAAGAGGCCTGAGAAGTTTTGGTGTTCAGATTGCTATCTTCCTAATTTTGTGATCGTTAACAGTACATTTGCTACGTCTGTTCTCAGTTACTTCCTAATGTTTTGCCATCATTTCAAAATTACACCTAATAGCCACAGGTGCACATAATGCAATGAAGGGCTTTACAGTAGTGTTGTAATATGTTTTAGGCAAGGTGATGATGTGTATCCAGTATACTTTGACTTCAAGTGATGTTAAAGTTGCTCACAAAAGTTTAACCTGTAAGACTAAAATATCTTTCATCCCAAGGCAGGTTTTTCCAGGTTTTTTAACAGATCTTTCTGCTCACCAATTGAAGATTATTTTTAGCAGAAAGTATTCCACTCAATAAATACATTTAAAAATTTAAGAACAAGAGTTTATTTAATTGAATGATGTGTTGTAGATGGAAATAGTTTCTAAGTTAATGTATTTGTTATTTAAAAGGAAATCAAATGAAAAATTCTTTTATTTGCAATGGACTGATTTGACCCTGTTACGCTTTTTCATTAATAATACATAATCCAGAATGAAATCTCTGTTCTTAATTCATGTTTCATGTTGGCACAAATCAAAAATGATTCATTTTTGCCAGTGGAGCCAAAGCCAACTTGTTGTGAATGGAAACAAAGAACCCACAAACAAAACTCTAAATAGAGATTCCAGTGGATGATGCACCAATGAATTTTTTACTGGCATAACAAATGATTATCCTTTTAGACAACTTGAGAAATGTTAAACTTTGCAAATGGCTGGGTAGTTGCATTTTCAGATTTAAAAGAGCACTTTCAATGCCCTCCTCATGCCCTTGTGCTTAATTCTTTGCTGACATTAAGGATCGTAGTTCCCATCAGCTGAATTTGCAAGCAGATGCTTAACTTAGTTAAAGAAATTTAAAGAAAATGACACCCACTAAGCGTGTGTGCACACACATGCACACCAGAAAAATCCAGACATATGTATTGATGACTTTTGTCCTTGCCCGACACGTAGAAATGTTGTACACCAACTAGATATTAAGTGATACCTGAAATTATTTTCATTTTTTTCTTCAGAACATGCATTCAAATGCTGTTTTTATGAGGAAGCAACAGAATTTAAATGCAAGTGTATGCTGTCCTACTATCAGGATAACTCTTCTGAAAGAGCAAGCTTGTTAGACAAAACAATATATGCTATGAGTTCGTAGCCTAAAGATCAAATAGCCTTAGCGACTCAGATTGCTGAAGTCATACCACCTGTATGAAGTATTTGCTAACGAAAAAGCAGATATCAGTTTAACTAACTCATATATCTAACAGTGTATTAGCCTGTCACCTAACTTTATTTACTACTAAAACACTAGGCAGCAGTATTACTTATGAATAAACTTATTTAAGCTTATTACCTCCGACAATTAACACATTCACAGCCATGTGCAGACTGAATGAGAAATGTGAGCTTAATATGTTCATTTTTGTCAAAAAAAAGTGAACTTTACTGAAAAGTGTGCTACAAAGGAGAGCTTTGGGGTTGTTATATTTAATGAGTAAGAGTTAATTGAAACATATATATATAAGCTGTACTGTTTCTTTACCTTTGTGGACTGAAAGGTGGGAGACCCCATATGCAGCCTCTTTGATAGGTTAGAGGTGTCCCTGGGTGAACACAGCCATGGGGCACTTGGCTTTGCCATTGATTTTGGCGTGTCCATTCTAAGAGAACGATGAGCACTTGTGTGGCACAAGTTACCTCTCACTGTGGATGAGACTTGCAGCTAAGACTAATACAGTTAAGTTCTTTATGATCAAGAAAGCTGTTGAACAGGTAGGTGGTTGGGGGAGAGTGTAGGATGTCCTTAATTCAGATATTTATGTCTGTAAATAATTTTCCAAGAGTCCTTATATAGTTTATTCTGGCCTTGTTTTTATCTGTGATTATAAGAAGTTCACAAGGCTTGCGCTGGCATTTAAGACTTACTGGCATGCAGCTCTACTCTAAGGTTTGTTTGAAGATTGAGAGTTAATCTGCTTTTTATTATTCATTGAAATAAAAAGGTTTATGCAGGAATCTATATAACTTTACAAATTAAAATGGCCAATATTTTTGTTTATTTAGACTTAAGACCCTCGTTTTTTTTAGCTATATGTGATCCTATAAAACAGTAGTTATCTTGTTTAGAAGCTGTGAATATGTAGGCATGCAAAAAAAACCCATCACTTTTAGTTCAGACTATGTATCAAGGAACTGACTAGATAATGCTTTAAAAAACAACTTCAAAATTCTGAAACTGCAGAATCTATCAACTCCTCTGAGATAACATGGGGGAAAAAAAAAGGAATGGTGACACAGGAGCAGGAGCCCATAGTGGGCTCCTTGATGGTACGGTGAAGTTAAGTTGACAAGATCTTGAGTGTCCTGATCAACTTGGACCTGCTTTGAGTGGGAAGTTAGTCAGGAACATATCCACAAGCCCCTTCCAAGCTAAATTATTCTGTGATTCTGCTCCTGGAATAAGTACTGCAAAGTATGTTTTGTTGTACTTCCTGAGATTCGGGAGGTGCTGAAGGTATTTCT
This sequence comes from Nothura maculosa, assembly GCA_032353885.1. Classification (NCBI taxonomy): domain Eukaryota; kingdom Metazoa; phylum Chordata; class Aves; order Tinamiformes; family Tinamidae; genus Nothura; species Nothura maculosa. The sequence goes on along the minus strand of JAUBOD010000031.1, from coordinate 2,444,668 downwards.
TCCTTTACAGGAGAGGTAGTCTCCTGGACATTTCCAACCACACTCCCTGGCAAAGTATTAAAATAAGTTATTTGCACAGTGTTGACTTCCCTATTTAGAATCACATAGATTTGCTTGGGATTTTTTGTTTTGCCCCTTTTTTTTTTCTTTCTATGTTTCTTGTCTGCAGCTCTTCTCCCACTAGGCTCTGTCTTAGCAACCAGAAAGCATGTACACAAGATAGCCAGAATGTTAAATTCAGTAACAAAGGAATCAATGATATTCACTGAGAACTTTTTTTTTACTTTTTCTAATTGGTCCCATTGCTAACATATAAATCTTAAATCTGTCATAGAATCCGTCACTGAAACATCAGAAAACATTAGATTTTGCTGCAGAACCTATTTTCCTCAAACTTAGCTTTCCCTTATCTTGTTAAAATGTTTTGCAAACTGTATTAGTAAAGACTTGAGTACTGTTATGAGATTTGTCTTTTGCATGGTCATCCACTCATGTGAGAGGCTTTTTGCTTTGATTGTCATTCTTGGCAATAATGTTTTCCCTAAGGAAAAATGCCATTTGATCCATGTCTACCTCATGGACTACAGATTTTTTTATGATAAAATTGGTGATTGTAGCACAATCATCTTTTCACTCATATGGTTATTTATTCACTTACTACAAAGCAGATGTATTTATATATTTCTGTATTGCATTTGTTCATAACGTGACAGTGTGCAGTTGACCCTGTGTTTGGTCGAAATGTTATTTTGCTATTCCTGTGTTTTATCCTACCTAGCCTGAAGTCCTCCGGATCTGTGGATGACTTAAATGCAAGAAAACTTCATAAACAAAAATATCTTTCTCTCTTTTTTTTTCCTCACTTTTTCATAGATATTAATCATCTCATGTTGCTAAGAAAAATATTACTTCCTTTCGTTAGTTAAGGTAATTATTTAGAGGATTTATTCTCTAGGTTTTCCAAAGATACCTTTGCTCAACAGGACCGATTAAGTGGACGGGCCTAAGCTTCAGCTCCTGCCCTGAGATATTCTTATCATTGAGAACCATACAGTGAAATTCCTTTCCAAAACCACTTATTGTGAACCCTGTTGTCATGTTCATCAGCTCATGTCATAAAGTAACTTTTGCATGTCCCCATGAGAACTGAAGCTCTTGAAAATCAGCAGATGTGGCATATGTTGGGGGAACAAGGAGAGGGCAGAACTAATGCTTTAGATGTCTGACATGTTTCTCTTATTCTCTCACATATTTTTCTCTTTTGATTCTAAAACCTTGTGAAAGTTTTGTTTATAGGCATGTGTCTTTTTATAGGTTAATAAAAGCTAGAAAATAGTTGTAGAATTTTGTTTATAGCTACCTCTATCATGAGTCACCATAGTTTTCATTTCAAATAATATGCTTTATTAGAACACTAATTAAAAATGAGTTGGTTATTATCCTGCTTATGACTTCTGAAGCTTAATTTATTTTATCTTTTACAGATACAAATAGTTCAACAAGCAACATTAAAAATGGAGGACCTTTTCCACGTGCTTGTCCACAGTGCAATATTCACTTCAATCTTATGGATCCTTTAAAAAATCATATGAAGGTAAAATGTTTGGGTGCTCATAAACATAATGATGGAGTTCTACCACCTTCTCTTTGTGAAGCTCAAAAGAAGTTTCTGTGAAGCTCTTTGTGTCTTTCAAAGGCCAGCCTTTTGACTATGATCAGTCAGGATCCAAATACTGAATGTTTATACAGAGAGGAAGTATATTTTTATGTACCTTTTGCATTATTTTTCAAATGAATTGAGACATGCTGAATATGTATGATGCTATCTCCAGCACAGCAGCTCCTTCTAGAACTTCTGGCCAGTTTCAGGTGAATTTGGTGAAGATAAAATGCCTACAGGTTCAAGTGGAATAGACCAGCAATTCCACATTTTTGTTTGCTATTGAGACAAAGACTTCACTGTAAACTTACCTCTGTTCCTTGGTAGGCCTTTTGGTAGCTAGAGAAGCTTGTTGAGCAGAAAAAGAATGTAGTTCATTCTTCAAGCATTGTGAGAAGCAAAGCTTTCAGAAGCTAAGTATTGCTTATTCTGCTGTGGAATTACTTGTTATGGTTTCTAGTCTCAAAAAACAATATTTTAACTGCTTGGCAGAGATCAGTGCAGTTCAGGTATATATGTTCCATTTTGAGGGATTTCATCTTCTACATGAATTTTTTTGAGTTTAAGCATTAAACTTCATATTATAGCTATCAGGTTTATAAGCATTATGTAAACTTTAAGGTAGAAGAGTTGAACAATGTGTGTTGTGTGACCTTAAATTGCTGAATTCTTTTGTAATGCTGAAATAAACTTTTGCGATCTGCTCTGAGTTCTCAGAGAAAATAGAAGAAATAGAAGGAAAAACTTCCTTCCTTCTCAAAGAAATAAAAGCAAAAACTTCCAGAGAAGTTCTCAGTAAATTTAACTTGTGAGCAATATAGGAACAGAGCTTTTCTATATTTCTCATTAAATTTAAGCCAAGTATACACTTTCCCAATTAGTAAGGCATCACTTGGCAACAATGGTATTTTGATTTATAACTTAAAACTTGGGTTATGAGGATAAAGCCTCCTCAGTAGTTAAAAACTAGGTAGCGTTTATTAGCTAAACACCACTAAAGATCAGTTATTACTCAAAAGATGCATGAGAACAGGAATGAAGTTGGATTGTGTCAGAGTAATTGTCAGAGCTTTACATGTACCTCTACTTAGCCAGTGGTTTCAGATTTCAAAATATTGTCATTATTGGTGCATTGATGAGAGACTCATGTCTTTCTCTCCCTGTCTCTCCTCCTCCCCATTCTACTCAGTATTGTTGTCCAGATATGATAAATAGCTTTTTCCCAGACGTGGACAAAACTGAATGTTCAAGCACAACAAGCAAGATTGCTGAATCTGAAAAAGGCAAACTGATTATGCTAGTTAATGACTTCTATTATGGGAAACATGAAGGTGATATCCAGCAGGTACAACAGGAGCAGAAGACTCATACAACATTCAAGTGCTTCAGTTGCCTGAAAGTTCTTAAAAATAACATAAGGTATTTGAACTCTCTTTTATGTGATTGCTGAGGACTCTAATGTCTCTAGCTTAAACTTTTTACAGATTAAAGTACTAGTTTTTGTAGTTTCTAATAGAAATAATATAGCTTTAATAAGACTTGCTGATGGCCTTTGAGGTTGGAAAGGGCAACAACTTTGTTGGAATTATTTCAGTAACCAGACTTATCTTAAATCTTGATTAGTTTAGTAATTACGTAAAATGCATGAAAACGGAGTTACCAGCTCCATGAAATTAGCTGCTGCTGCATAAGGTTGTGGATTGGGTGTTTTGTTTTTAGGAATATTTGAGTTTGCTTCTGAAAATTTTTCTTGCAATATTTTTACTCAACAGTATGTGTAGGAGCTTTTGGGTTTATCGTCCCTGTACGTTCCAGAAGAAGCTGTTATGATGACAATGTCAATTTTGTTTGGATTTCTATAGAATCCACTTTCAGATATATTACTCTTGCAATAAGTCTGTACCTAAATTTAGCCTTTTTTCTTCCAGGATTTATTATTTTAACCATTTTTGTATCAATTGTGTTTTACATTTAATGGGAGTTTTCTTGACCTTAATTCACAGAATATTGTGACATGTCCTTTTCCCATCCACTTTAAGAGTCAGTATTGAACACAACACTGAAGTAGTGGTCTGTTAAAGCAGTCTGCGGTAGTAGCATCAATTTCTTTCTTCTACTGAAATGTGTTGACTTAAATCTTTAGTTTTATATTCTGATACTTGAGATGTAAGGAGCATTCTCCTTATGAAAGTAAAAGGCCATACCTTTTTTGATTTTAAAATACAAAGTCACCACGTTGACTTTTCTTTGGGGAGCTTGATATGGTTTTAACTGCTCCTCTGTACTGAAATGAAACCTACTCAAAAGGATGATGAACTGTAGCAGTCTGTACAACTAACCTGTCTATGTCACAACTTTCTACTCCACAGGTAGTCGTTTCCTGTCACCTTCTAGTCATGAGCAAGACATCTCAGCTAAACTAGATTTTCCTTTTACAGAAAAGTGGTGTGTGTTAGCGAAGGAAAGGCAGTAACCTGTAGTACTGAGATGTTCTTACCTTGCTTGTGTAGTCGTTGTCTGTGGGTGTTTGATTTTTCTGATCTAGCAGACACTGCTGCCAGGTTTGTGATACTGTTTGGATTGCCAGCTGCACACTGGCATTGTTCTGCAACTGTGCTTCATAATTCTTCTATCGAAGTGTTTCATGCAAAGAAAGTTGTTGGGAACCCTGTCATTTCTGAAAGCAGACAGATTCAGATTCAGCTGTGCATGCCCTCATTGCAGATAATGTCTTGCTGCTTAATAGCTTTCAGCAGAGCCCAACTGAGCCCTTACTTCATAATGTGCCTTTGAAACATTCATAAGGAAGTTCAAAAAGTGAACAGTTTGGTTTTTTGTTGCTAATTTCCCTATACTTCATAGCAAGAAATCTGACACAGCAAATTTGAAAAATATAATGAAATGCTTCATGTATTTCACTAAGCTTTATGTTTCTAGTAGTAGTCCGTATTTCTTTTTGAATTTCAAAAGGTTAACTTTGGCCTACTCAGCTTGCTTAACTGTATTAATGAATGCTTACTCTAATAATGCTCAGAAATTAAAATTTCTGCCATATCTTACATGTGACAGTTCCTTTATAACGTTTGTTCAAATGTAGCTTTTTACACCTGTCCACTGTCTTTTAAAGGTTTATGAACCACATGAAACATCACTTAGAGCTTGAGAAGCAGAGCAGTGAAAGTTGGGAGAGCCACACCACCTGCCAGCACTGTTACCGCCAGTTTCCCACCCCCTTCCAGCTGCAGTGCCACATTGAAAGCACACACACGCCTTACGAGTCATCTAGTAAGTTGGCCTGTAGCACATTCAGTCTTCTTGTGGTCCTAAAAACGTTTTAGATATTTTCTGACTTGTGACAAATTGTAATTTAAGAATGAAGCTGTAGTGAACAGATATACTTCAAAAGAAATTGTTTTGAGATTTAGTATAGGAGCTGTGCAGTTATTCAACTCTGGAGGAATGTTCCTGAGTGGAGGAGAAAAAAATTGCAGATTTTTTTTTTGCTTTTCTAAATAAGGCTTGATTGCAATAATTTCTGTTCTTTAAGGGGCTTGCACCTGGGGCTTTCTAAAGTTATTCAGGGAATTTCAAGAACAGAATCCTTGAATTATGTTACGTTTATAATTGATACAATTTATGCATATGTAAATATTAAAATTTATCCACTTCTGTCCTGACACTACTTATTTTAACTTTTCCAGCTATTTGTAAAATTTGCGAACTATCCTTTGAAACAGAGCAAGTTCTTTTGCAACATATGAAGGACAATCACAAGCCAGGTGAAATGCCATATGTTTGCCAGGTATCTGTGTGATTGGTTTTGTATTTAAATTACATTCCCTGCATCCTGGTCTTTTTCCCCCCATCAATGCACTTTTAACAAGAAAGTAAAACTTCTGGTTTTAGGTATGCAATTACCGATCCTCAGCTTTTTCAGATGTAGAAACGCATTTCCGAACAGTTCATGAAAATACAAAACATTTGCTATGCCCATTTTGCCTCAAAGTAATAAAAATTGGAGCACCATATATGCATCATTACATGAGGCATCAGGTGAGCAGCTATTTTCATTTCTTAATGCTAGAAAATTATATATAGTTTTCACATATCTTAAAATGCGAGTTAACTTTTATGATTGTTAATAAGAGTTGTGAGTAAAATAGTAAGGAAATAGTAAGGAAAACCTGACTTTCTTCAGAAAATTCCTATGTATGTTGTATGACAGCAGATGCCTGCTTAGACTCTGTCTACACTTGAGAGAATGTCTTTGCTCTTCTGCATTACAATATAGTGTTCTGCTTTTCTTAACAATAGTAATAATCCTTAGGATTGTCAAGTATTGTGTTCCTTGAAAGTATTACCCTGATTATTGCTCTTCATAATAGTATGTCTTGCCATTTTAAAATGTTTCAAATATTCTTTTTTAATTACTGTACCCTTTTTGCTTTTACAATAATAGGAGTTTGTTAGGTTGATTTAAAAAAAAATGCGTGGTTAGTGCTTGAGACAGACTAGGGTTGGACTTAGTTGAGAATTAAGTTTATTTGCTACAAATTTTCTTTCTTCTTTAAAAGAAAAAAGGAATATACCGTTGCACTAAATGTAGGCTGCAGTTTTTGACATGCAAGGAGAAAATGGATCACAAGACTCAGCATCATCGAACATTTAGAAAACCTAAGCAGTTAGAAGGTTTGCCTCCTGGAACAAAGGTAAGTCACATACACGCACAGAAAAACAAAAGGGACTTGGGAGGAAAAAGGGCATACCTTGCTAGAGAAGAAAGTGCTTTCCCCCTCCCTTTTCCAAGTAGTGAAATCTTTGCTACCTCCAAAGCAGCTTCATCTCTTCCCCATTGCAGGACTTAGACGTGCTGGCTATGATTTTCTGCTAGTCATCCCGTTGTTATCTTTTCCATTCCTGTATATTGAGTTTATGTGTATGTACACACATCCACATCCATATAAATACATATTTATATAACTGTCATTTTATATAACTGAAATCACTACCATTTACTTGAGTTACAGATTAATTTGTTCTCTTTTTATCTTGTGCTAGGAGCAAATCATGTAGCCTAGCTGGTGATCTGAGGGATGTGTCATTTCTTATGAAACACTGTCAAACTGTGGCATTTAGTGCCAAAAATTATGTAGGGTAGGCTACTCCATATAGGTGATCCTACTTAGAACTGAGTGCCCCAGGACTTTTTAGCTTATACACTGTGAAGTAGATCAGCAAACATTTTGCTGTACATACTGTAAAGAGAAGTTTGGGACCTTAAAAACTGAGCTTGGGTGAGAAGTAGAGTTTAAGTTGTGTTAATGAAAACAGGGTAACCAAAGGGCAGGGCAAGGGAGTGTGATAGAAGGTTAGAATCAGAATTTGCCCTTCATAGCATGGGGCGGGGGGTTAGCATGGAGGCAGCATGGGGCAGGAGTTAGAAGGGATTTTACAGCTAATTTGCCTGACCCTCTATTTCTTTTCTTCAGTGAGGTGGAGTGGTTTGAGAGGGGATTTTTTGTTTTGCTTTTTTCAAGGAAATAGTTTGTAGTCAGTAGCAGCGTTAAGAGCAGTATGTTTTGCCAAGCATCTCATCTATGGGATGCCTTAAAGCTCACTTTACTGGAAATAGTCTGCTTAGCCTTATGTTTGTGCTCATAAACATTATTTCGTGTTTTTTCAAAACCTCCTTTATCACCTGGAGTTTTTTATATAAATTATACTTATTTTTATCCTAAGATGGCTCAAACTTCAGTGCAAATGGAAAAGAGAACTGAAAAAAAGTAAATCTGAAGAGAACAATTTTACTTTCATACTTCTAGGTTACAATTCGTGCATCTGTTGGAACTCTTCAATCAGGATCATCTTCTGTTAGTACGAGCACATCAACATTTCAGTTATCACCTAAAGCAAAAAATACAAGTGGTAGAAGATCTAATGCAAATAAGTCAAGAGGAAAATCAAAGCCATCAACTGTATCCAAGAGACAAAATGCATGGACCAACAATAGCAGCAAAAAAAAAAATAAAATTGCAAATACAGCATTACATAATCTGAGGTAAAACACTAGATTTTTTAAATATACTTTAAGTATAAATAGCTGGGATCATAATTTTAAAATTATTTTCAGTATCACAATACAGGAAGTTCGACACGTGTTTTGTGGGAAGAACACTCATAAAGAAACTTCTCACATACTGGTACTGTGATTATAATTCTGAATCTGCTTTTCTTTTAACTGCAGTGGTAGATAAACATGATGGAAGAGCAGATGCTCTGGAAAATTCTCTATTCTAAATTTAGATTTTCCTATACACAAAAAAGCCACACACTATTAAAATACTGACTCGTCAGACAAATTTATGTTTCAAGGTGACCTGTATAGGAGAATACATTTGCCTACGTAGTCTTTTTAGGCTTCCTTTTGAAGGGCAAGGTTTTCTTCCTTCAAAGTAAGGGTTTTACTAGAACTCTTAATTTAGAAGTTTGCCTCTAGGAGGCACTTTGTTTTGGAGAGCTACTAAAAAAATCAAGAATGTAAGAAGCCATGTACGCCATTCTTATTTTGATAATTTAGTGGGTATTTTATGGACTAGAATATAATCACTTTTGATAACGTGAATTTGTAGTTGTCGTAGTGAAAGGCAGGATCTGTCATCATTAAGATGTTGGCACTTGTGTTTACATGCATACATTTTAGGTATACATGCGTGTATATCTGCACACATGTGCACACATCTTTCAGGTATCTGAAAAGGGTCTACAAAATTGAGAAATAACAGGCTTTGCATTTTTGATTTGTAGTTGTTTCCAAACGGGAATATCAGAGGTGGCAGGGACAAGAAGACCACAGACTTCTCTATGCATCATAGATGAAACACCTCTTCGAAATCATTTTAGAGAATGTTAAGACAGAAGCAGTGGCTATGATCAGACTTTATCATCTACTGTGGTATCTTGTTTT
>JAUBOD010000031.1:2425016-2435944 GCA_032353885.1 Nothura maculosa | reverse complement strand
ATCACTTTTGATAACGTGAATTTGTAGTTGTCGTAGTGAAAGGCAGGATCTGTCATCATTAAGATGTTGGCACTTGTATTTACATGCATACATTTCAGGTATACATGCGTGTATATCTGCACACATGTGCACACATCTTTCAGGTATCTGAAAACGGTCTACAAAATTGAGAAATAACAGGCTTTGCATTTCTGATTTGTAGTTGTTTCCAAACGGGAATATCAGAGGTGGCAGGGACAAGACCACAGACTTCTCTATGCATCATAGATGAAACACCTCTTTGAAATCATTTTAGAGAATGTTAAGACAGAAGCAGTGGCTATGATCAGACTTTATCATCTACTGTGGTATCTTGTTTTCAGGCAGTGCGACAAGCAATGGCAAATAACAGATGTTACATTATCTTTCATTTTATGATGAAGTTTATAGTGATATAAATAAAAAGATTCTGTTACTGTTAAAATCAGTAGCAAAACATGTTACTGATTTAAATTAAAAATTTGAAGCACTTATGTCATCTTTAAATGTTAATGTTAATTATTAACCTATTTTTGTGTTACTATTAGGTGTCGTTTGGGCTCTCACAAATGTATTGAGTGTTTCTCAGAAATAAAAGATTTTGCAAGCCACTTCCCTGCTTATGTCCATTGTAGCTTATGCAGATATAACACTAGCTGTAGCAAAGCCTATGTGAATCACATGATGAGGTAAGAACTCCTCTGTAAAGTTATCATGTCAAATATATAAAATGTTATATAAATTCATATAATCTATTTTAAATGTTTGTAAAGAATTTTTGATCTGGATAATTGGACTTGTGTGGAAATTTGTAAATTTGAATTTTCATGTTGTATTGAGGACCTAAAAGCAGTGTCCTCATTCTGCCTTAAAAATCCTGCTCTTCTGGTGGTGTTCTGTCTTTGCTCCAGAATCTCCATGGAACTTGTCCCAGTCATTTCAACCAGGCTTTGCAAGTAATTGTTTATTGCTCATTTTCTGGGTTTCAGATTTAAAACCTTATCTGAAGTGTCGAATACGTAAAACTACAGCTATTGCTAGTGAAATCTGTGCTTGAAATAGCATGTAATGGATACTTTTTCATAAGCTTTGTCATCATCTGTAAAATATCATCTCACCTCACAAGAAATTTCTTGCTGATTATTAAGCAGTGTAGGATACTACTCATGACAACCATTGAAAAACTCTCAAGAAAATAAATGCTTATGTTGTCAAATTAGCAGGAGTGTGTTATGTTGTGTTATGTTTCTGGTGTTTCTTTCATTTTTTTCGTCTGCTACCCAGACTTTGTTAATTTTCCTTTTTAAACTGAAATAACTGGAAGTCACATTATCAGATTTAACTTTAGTGTTTTGAATTAGATGACATTCACAAGGCTGTAGGTCTTCAGAAATTAATGTTTTTAGAGTAATGCAGGTTCTTTTTCATGCTTTATCATAAGTTATGATACCATTTATAGTGTAGGTGATATATAAAAATGTACTGAAAATCAGTTTTGTAAACGTTAATGTTTTCTTCTATTTAGTTTTCATAGTGCTCGTCCAAGTAAAAGATTTTGGATCTATAAGAAGCATTCAGAAGAGCTACGGTAATTTCCTTTATTAGTTACAAATAATGGTATTTTTACTGCAAGCTGATTGGTTAAATGAGATAAGAACCTCTTGAATTTCTAGTCTCTCATAGTTTAGAAAGATCAGGAAAATAAAAGCATTAGCTCTTCCACTGGCAATGTTCTCTTCAGAGACCAAATATTTACTATTTATCTGCAACTCTTAACTGCTTTATCAAATCATTCAAAGAGATCCTTTTATTCTCCAAGTATTCATAATGTGTCAAATGAAGAAATGTTTTTGCACTTTTATAAGTTAGTCTGAAATACCATTCTTAATTTGTATGGCATTTCCCAGAAATGTCTTGGGATTTCTAGGCATATAGGCATAATGTTTTTGTAACACAATTTACCCAAAGTTGCATGACTGTTTTTCCTGAATAGACAGTTCATTTTCTGTGAATTAAGCAAAATCCTTTCATTTGCAAGTTGTATTTATGCTTTCTTTTTACTTTTTTCTTCTAGAGGTTTGACTGTAGTATGTCTTAATTGTGATTTCCTGACTGATGTTTCTGGCTTAGATAACATGGCCACACATCTGAGTGAAAACAACTCTCATACTTGCCAAGTTGTTATAGAAAAAGGTGAGTGCATATCATGTCTTTTTCATGTAGTGTAGATATATAAAAATATTTACATATGGTATGTGTTTTACTACAGTCCTTTCAGTTGTATTTGCATTGTCTTTGTGCCTACAAGCTTGAAATTAAGTACTTATATGTTTCCGTATTTTAAAGTATCTTTAAATCTTTTTATTTTTCAGTTTCTGTAGAGCTCCCAACTGCTGAACAAGTATCTGAGTAAGTTTTGCTTCAACACTGTGTTTTTTATTTCTATTAGGTTAGCGAGAGATGGTCAAAAGTTGCACTTTGAATTTGGGTGGTTCTTGAGCTCCTTAGAATTTAAAATGTGCAGTTGCACATAGTTTACTAAGAGTCTTTTACTCTTGACCTGACTTGGAGTTACAGAAGTGGGGATTGTAAGTGTTGGTTAATGCAACCAAAACCACTACCAGACATTTTAATTAGTTTAGCCAAAGACTTGGCACATGAATAGTTCTTGCAGTGTTGGAGCATCTCAATCTTGAGCTTCAGTCTAGACCTAGAGAAGAGTGTTACCTCATCTTGTTTTGAATACCAACCAAGTTAAATTAATATTTCTTCTTTAAATTATTTTAATACAAATACCAAAAATGGGGTCTTAGCTGAAATACAACAAACTCAGAATTATTCTTTTATAAATTCCAATGGATTTTTTGGAGTGGAAGAAAATAATTTAACCCATATTTAAAAACAAGATGTCCATAATTATATTAGTCAATAACTACATGGATAAGATACTCCAGAGTAATTATAACAGCCTTAATATATTGGTTGAGAAACTTTCCAAAGGGGAGAGAAGTTCTTAGGATCTGAGTATAGGTCAATCTTCACTGGGTGTTAGAAAGAAGCATCTTCAGTGGCCAGATTATTTTGTAACTGTGATGTATTTTCTTTCAAGTTTCCATACAGTAGCCAGGAAAAGTAGATACTGGAAGGTCTTCTCAGGTCTAACCATGGAAATACCTGTCTCTGGCTAAAAGGAACATATGCTATAAATTTTGAGTCTCTGCTAAAAAGTTTGTGGTTTAAGATGCAATTTAATGAAACTGGTGGTCTGGTGAGAAGATTATTAGGCATTAAACAATATAATGGTCTGCAAAAAAGAACAGGAAAAAAGTTAATTCAGGAAACCATTCCAAAAAGCTGCTAAAAATGAAATTCATTATTTTGGAGCACAGAATATTCAAGTTATACAAAACACTGGAAAGGGTGGATTGTGAGGTGTTACAAACCACCCTGTATTACTTATGCAAATGTGTCCTTAACAGTTTGTAGTACAGTGAGACAAAAACACAGAAAATTGTATTGTGCAGTGTGACAAACCTTGAGTTTTCTACTTGTAGCTGGCATTAGCCATTGGATATTACATGCTGAATTACATATATAAAGACAGAATGCATCAAAAGGTTTGGGAAGAGGTACACTTGTGGCAATCTGGTATCATTCGTGCACAAGGATTTTGCTGCCCTGAATACATTGGGAGATGTCATGAGTGTTGGGTATCCAAGGTGTATGTTATTCAGAAGCAGGCTGAGCACAGGGAGGTTGATGAGTCAGGAATGAGTGGCCTTGTTAGTGTGCGCCAGTAGTACAGGACAGGTAATTGTGCTTCAGGGCTCTGTGGGTGGTTGAAAATTCTTGTGACTCCCTGAGTTGATATAATATATAATGATATTTTTGAATTGTTATATTTATAGACTTCATTCACTTCAGTAAGTCTTATCCTGTTCTGTATTCGAGCTTTCTCGTACTCTGGACAAGAGCGTTGCTGAGCCTAAGACAGCTTCAACATACCTGTGCCCAATATTCATATCCATTATTTGCAATACGGAGTGTACAAGAGATGAGATGCATGCATCTTTTCATGAGATGATTATTTATGGTGTTCTCTGATTAGCTTTGAAAGAAGAGGAACTCACAGGCAATATAGAGAGCTTCTACCATGTAGTTTCTCTGTGATGTGTGAGCTTTTTTTTCTGCCATTCTTTGACCTATAATTTGATGAGATAGAACTTCTTTGCAAGGCTCTTCAGATGAACTTCATTGCTGGTCACAGAGATCACAACGCTCTTGAAATGAACGTTTCTGTTGGATCTTGTATTTCTCAGATCTTTTACTGTTGTCTTCTAATATACATCAGGCTGCACGTGTTGTAAAATTCATCTTTATTGCTAATGACCAGATCAGTGTTACAGTCTTTGTGTATTGTCAGTGAGACTGTCTTTGGCTAAAATTCTGACATTTGTTGTACAGATAACTCACCTGGAGAAGTTCCAACAGGAACTAATTTCTAAATTGTTCCCATTTGCCCTGTTTGTTGTTCAGTGATCCATCTTGTGCTGAGGGAATAAGGCTTAATAACTGTGCCAGTACTCTTCTAATGCTCAACTCTGTTTTACACAACAGTTAAACAGTTAACATGTTTTTTAAATGAACTGACAGTAGACATTTTTATTGCAGGGGAGTTGAAAGTGAGCAAGTATCCTATACAGTCTTGGCTCACTGATACATCATTGTGGAGCAGAAAAGTGAACCCAGTCCAGCTTGGGATTATTTTGGTATGTAAGCGAACAAGCATCCATACCAGATCCTTCCTTTTTCTTTATGCATTGGAGCTATGGTGTTCTCTTCTTGCATCTTTAAGGCAACAGATCTGGTCTTTTCTCCCAACCCTGTAGTTTGGTAAAGACAACTCTGTGGTGGTATTCTCTGCTTCGCAACATTAACTTATGGCTTTTGGGGCTATGCTCCTTTGAAGGGAGTTCCATTTGTGATGCAGTGTTTCTTCTCTGCTTATTTACTCCTCAGGTCTATCGGTATCATCCCAAATTAGAGTAGCATATGCACAAGGGTGTGGGCTTAAGACCACAGCCCATTTTGTTCTGAGGTTTATCCTGTCTTCTGAAAGTAAAGGACTTTATCATTCTCTCTGGATATTCACTTAAAATATGCATGTCCTAATCTGTTTAATATTCAAGTTGTGTTTTTTGCCCGGTAAGACTTTAAAGTATGTAGTGGCAAAATATGCTTTCAGATATCTTTTCCACCATGTAACTGTATAAACTGAATCTTGGCCAAAGGAAACTTTCAGCTGTTGACTCTAGTAGAAGAGTTTCCAGATTGCTAGATCCAGTATGAGGAAAGCATATGATGGATTCAGATGTATTTCAACTTGGACTCTGTAGGTTGAGAAACCATGGTCGTTCATACTTTGTTCTTTGGTATCATCTTTCATCTTCGAGAATGTTCAGCTTAAGCTGCTTGAGATCTGCCGCTTTTGATTCCACTGCTTCCACCTTCATCCATAGATCTAGCTTATCTAGGGCAAGTCTATCCATCAAGTTGTCCATATTTGTGATGAGCTTTTCTTTTGTCATCATGAATAACACCTGATGTTTCTTGAAAACTGCCGTCCTGCTTGCGGTGTATATATTTATAGACTAAATCTCTTAATTTACCAGCTTTCGTGAAATTAATAGGTATAGCTAATGAGGTCAGTCACTGGTACCACCTCTTGGATATGAGAGACTATTTCTGATGAATACAAGCTGTTATTCATATGCAGTATTCTCTGCACAATCAAACTGAGATTATTCCATTCTTTGACTATATTTTCATCTTCTTCACCTGATATACAGCAGTAAAAATATGTAATAGCTTTCTGTACCCAACAGTGCTATTGCTTGTAATAGTAAGGGTCCTGTCATCCCTTGTCTTTGTATGTATTTTTAATTGACCATAGCACACTTGAAATATTCTCCTTCATAAAGTCATCTTCTTTTTGCCACTTTTTTTTTCCCCTCTCTCCTGACAGAAGGCATGTTCCCTTATGCATTGCTAATCAACCTGAGGTATCAGCAACAAGTTCTTTCTTCTGGGACTTGATTCTGTTTTTGCTCAATGACATTAAAAGAGAAAAATGAATCTAGAGCTCTCACTTTCACTGAAGTTTCTGGCAAGAACCAGGACTGGGGTTTGACTGCAGGTGTCTGTGCCTTTCAGAAGTGTTCTCTAAGGATTTAACTTCAGAGTGTTAATCTAGTGTAATATGATATAACTGTTTTGAATACTTATTTAAAAGATTATTTAGTTCTTTTACTACTCTACTATGGAAATAAATTGCCTAAGCTGGAGTTGCATTAAAACACTGGTAAGTTGTGTATAGATTTGTCAACTGTGTGAAAATACGGGCAGTAATGGATGATATAGAAAACAATTGACATCATAGTGTCCAGTTTCTGTTTCAACAAGGGTCTTAGAAAAGTTACTGTTGTGGAAAATTCATAATATATAAAATGTATTAAACCATGCAAGTAAATCTGCCTGATTCCTACTCAACTCCTAGTGGTATCAATTATCTCTACTATGCCAGTTATGAAGCATATGGGATCATGTCTGCCAAAAGGGAGTGTGAATATGCCTAATATGATCGGCTAAACTAATAATAGAAGGGAGATGTTTTGTTCTGAGGGGTATTTTTAGGTGTTTGAGTGTCACAGAACTGTACTTTTTTGATAAAAGTGATGCTTTTAGGACCACCTTGCTTGAATTAGAAAATTTTATTCTGCTTTTGCTTTGGAAGTCTTTGGAAAGAAAATGCATGTTTTGGGCATTTAGGGGCTGTCTAAACTGTAGATGTGCCTTTAATAACATTTTTTATTGGTGGTGATGATGATAATAGCAAGTTCTGGCATAGCCCTTTTCATTGCTATTCTCATTTCACAGATGAGAGACAGTGTGAAGCGATATGAATTCTATCTTTTTCTCATTCAGTCATTAACTCTGTAGAACACCTTTAAGGTATAAGAATCTTTTTCTGTTCCTTAACTCTGTGTTTACACGCGACCTAATATAGTCTGATTTCTTCGCTGTAAATGCTCACAGATTTATTTTGAGGATGGAGGGGAGGTATATATTTTATAAATCACGTACTCTATTCACGTTATAATTTTCAAGATGAGTCTTTACTATGAGATGTGATTCTCAAAAAAAGAACAGTTTTCTGATGCTATAGTCATGAACAGCGTTAAGTTTATAAATGTTTGTGTACAAGTCAGTTGAGTCGTTAAACTTAAGTTACTTAAAATTGTTTCCTAGAAATTCTTGTAGCTTGTAGCCTTCCTGCAGAAGGTTACTCTTGTTAGGAGTGGCTGGGAAAGGAAAGCTTAACAAAAGATTCCAGCTCGTTTTCAGTATTGCTTACCTGAGGAAGATGGGGAGCCATTCTCTGGCTGTAATAAAATGTGATTGATAGATACCTGGCAAGGTGGTAGTTCATGATTTTCAGTTGTTCATGAACAGTTCATGTTTGCTCTGTGTATGTTCAAATAAACATACATTTGTGTTAGGTGAGGGAGAGGCAAGCTGCGAGTCTGTATTAGCTCAGCACGTCATCCTCTCTTCTTGGGCTGTACCTCTGGAAAGCTACTCACTATTTACCTGCTTTATTTTTTCCCCCACAGCGGTCATAGTTTGAGCCTTTCTGATTTTTTGACCAGTTATTTCTATTGATTTTCTGTTGAATTGTTTTTCTGAGGAGTGGCCTTGTTGGGGGTAGGGGAGGCAGGTCTTGTTTAGGTTTTGGGAGGAGGAATGTGGCTTCCTTTGTTTTTTTTCCTTGTTTTGACTGGTTGCTTTTCACTGTTCTTCACGAGGTTATTTTTATATAGAAAGCCAAATGTTTGGTGAATTCGGTAGCATTCTTAAAATTACTCCAAAAGATGTGGGCTAATTGGCAGTCCTTACCAGAGATGATCCCCATCTTTGTTCATTTTCATGGTGTGCTCTTATACCTCGTGAGCTGCAGTACTCCTGGAAAGTACTTGGCTTGGTTGCTGTTTGAGAGCTATAGATGAAGCTCTTTAGAAGGATTTAAGACTCATCATTATAGGATTGCTGGAAGTATTACAGGGTGAGCTGTATTTTAATGTCCATTTATGAAGCTTCTTGTTGACTAAATCTTCAAAAGAAGATGTCTTCTAAAATATTCTCAATTACATGTAGGAACAGATCAGTAATCCAGACTAAACCATATTAACAAAGACAAGATTACCAAAAATGTTTTCAATTCAAAAATAATGTGAATGTATCAACTTTAATTTGTCCTATAAACTATAGAAACATATTGCCCAAAAAAGTCCAGCAGAATGTGATCAAGTAAAAATATATTAAACAATGAATAGCCCTGCATCCAATTCATACCCATATATTCTGGTAACTAACTTCTCATTTTCTCCGAGAACAAGACCAGTAAGCATGTTCTTGGCTATGCACTGTCTGATTTATTTGTGCCTAAGTTGTTTCTTTGAAACTGTGTGTTTAGGGACTGCCTTTAAACAAATTACTTTTTTCATCATTAAAGCAGTCAAGCTAAGCTAAATATTAGGTGCTGGTTCATCTTTTAATGGTATTGCTACTCAATGATTAAATACTTCAGAGTATTCCAAGTCCCTGACCTGAAAAATGCATTGTCATGTGATTTACCCTAATGATTTTCTTACTGTTAATTAGATGCACATTTTTACAGTGCCGATGCAGGAATGCTACTATAAACAATTTTTTGTTTCTTATTTTTGCTGTGGTTTCTTGTCAATTAAGATATAAAAATAAAAATCATAAATGACTGTTTATAATACAGTCCCAGTTTTTTCTTGTCTGCTAGGGCATTGGTGTTAGTATGTGATGTGTGAAGTACTCAGTGTGTTCAAGGAATTGAAAAGGTTCTCTCTTTAAATGCTGCTTTTTCTTGCCTTAATTTGGGAAGGTAAGTATGGTAGATATCAGGGCACATATTAGCTCTGCTTTCTACATAAAGTTTAACTTGGTAAAACTGTTCTTTGTTGCAAGTATTCTGTATCTTGTAGAAAACCACTAAGGCTCACTGAGGTCATGAATCATTTAACTTATGATTAATAGCATTATTTAAATGTAACAGAGGGAGCATCATACTTCAGCAGATTAAACTTGTCTTTAATGCAGGATCAACAAAGAAGATACAGGCATAAGCAATTTTGAGGTTTTTGTTCAGGCTGGTAAAATTTTTTATAGGAAACCTTTGAAAGGTTAGATTTTGTTAGAAGTGATGACTTAGGAAGGTTTTGGAGGAGACATACTTCCTGCTATCTGTTCTAGCATTTTTTTAAACACGGAAAATCAATTTTAGTGATGTTACGATAAGCTGGTTAATTAATGTGGTTTAGAAGTCAATGAATTTAAGTAATTTATAGGTAGTGTAAAGTATAGACTGTGCTTTTGAAGGTGTTTTGAAGCAAGTATCTCCCCCAGATTCTAGTTGGAGGTCACTATGGTTGCTATGAGGTAAAATACAACTTTTGTTTTCTGGGTAGTTGGGTTATAGCAGGTGTTAGAAATTTAGAGTAAAGCAAAATATTCTGTTTCCATGATGTCTTTGTTGGTTGTGATGCAGCCTTTTGCACTGCAGTGTACATCTTGGCAGATTCATTTCAGAATTTTGGTATTTAACTGGAATATACTGTGTTTCAGTTATGATTTATAGGGCCTATGATTTGTTAGGCCGTAATAATAAGAGGATTAATCCTCATATAGATTTCTGGTAAGTACTAGCTTACTAGATGCTTCTCGCCATTTTAAGCCATCTTCTCCCTCTGCCCCTTGCTCCAAGAAGGTGACTAGAATGTGATGCAATAAAATGGTTTTGTAATTTCTATATACCAAATAAAACATTTTAAGAAGGATGTAATCCTCTTCGGGAACTCCGAGGTGCATTTAAGCTCTAAATAACTTCAAAAATTGATTTCTTGTTACCAAATTAATTTCTTACTCTGTCTTCATCCTTCTTATATCTATTTTATACATACAATATTTGAAAACGTTGAATCTTAATTTGTTATCCACTGGGTTAAAGACCGAAATCTCCATTAGAGAGAGAGAGAAGCTAAGTTGGAGGTAATGTCTTTTTTTGTCTCTCTCACCACACAGTCTCACATTTCAGTGGCTTCAGGGCAGAAATGACTAGAACATGCAGCTCTTTCACCAGAGCTTTTCAGTCCTCAAACACCTTGCTTTTCCCCTTCAACTTTTATTCTCCTTTTAGGCCAAAGCAGCTATGTTGACATGCACTGTTGACTTGAATGCTGCAGGAACAGATCAGATCAGAACAGTTGATTTTGAGGAGGCTCTGGCTTTGCTGTATTCAGAAGAACTTCTTTGAACCAGACTTCTGTCCCAATGGACAGAATAAATAAATACTGGAATAAATGCCAATTGCATATATTAATATGAATAGACTGCTTTGAATCTCTGCAACTACAGGTGGCAGTTGAAAAATACAGTTCAGTCTTCACAGTATTCTATTTTTGTCTGGTCTCTTTAGAGACGTGCATGTGGCTTTATTGAAGTAATACAGAGTTTAAACTATAGTTTCATATATAAACTGTGTCTTAGTTATCTGCTATATAGTAAAAATTTTGCTTACATAATTCAGTGTTGTTTTAGGTTTTGTTTTTATCAATATTTGGTTTTATTCTGAAAAGTGAGCATAAAAATGCTACTTCAGATTTACTTTCTCTGTGAATCTACATTTATACTCGTGTGACTTTTCAGTTTCAGTGAATACAGATTTCTAGCTACTAACTTCTCTCTCTTCCCGTTGACAATGCAGAGACAAATCAACAATACAAAGTTGTGAATTAGCTTCTTTTGCTTGTATATCATCAGCA
>JAUBOD010000031.1:2362991-2375428 GCA_032353885.1 Nothura maculosa | reverse complement strand
TGTGTCTCCATGTCCTCGTGGTGTCCCCCCATGTCCCCAATGTGTCCCCCCCATGTCCCCATGTTGTCCCCATGGTGTCCCCATGTCCCACGCACCGTCCCGCCGGCGCCGGGCGGAGGGCAGGCGGGAAGAGCTCCGTGCCCCTGGCCGCGCGGGCGCCTCTGCGGCGGCCACTGCAGCCCCGAGCTGCCGCGGGCCCGGCCCCGCCGCCATGGCCGCCTCCAACATGGCGGCGGGGCGTGCAGGAGGGAGGCGCGGATCTCTGGATCCCTCTTGCTCCCACAGCTTGATTTTTATTTCATTTTTTATTTTTTTTCGCTCCTCGAGTCCTCTGCTGACTCCCCTTCATGTATCACTTGCTCTCCCACTCACTTGCACATTAATTCATTCATTTGTTTTTACACAAGTTACTTCCTAACTGATGCTGCCAGTTGGTGGCCTAGTCAAGTCTCGAGGTGACAGCCCTTTCCTTCCACCTGCCCTTTCCTTCCACCTGCTCTAGTGCTGAGGAGAAGGTGGAAAAGTGACGCGCTGCAGGGTGCCGAGCTTGTGCCCGATCAGCACAATGGGAACGTTATCTAGATAGAAAAGGGAAGGGACCCACGGTAGTGCTGGTGTTGCTGTACATATGAAGGGAAAACGCATACGCTACGGAGGGGAGCCAAGAAGTCAATTCAGTATAGTTTTGTTTATTTTTCTGACACACTAAGAATAGGTTGCTTATGGCATTTAAAATAGGCAGACATTTGGAGGTCAGTAGTAGACTTCCATAGAGCAGGAGGATTGGCTTTTGTTAAGGAAATAAACTAGATTCCTCTAGAGACTGGAATTTTAAACTGAGATTTTGGGAAATATTTGGGAATTCAAAGAGAGATTCAGAGAATGAGTGTCAGGTTAGTGGGATGAGCTGCATGTAACAGTGCAGTTGATCAACAGCAGCATCTCCCACCTCCGCCCCCAAATAAAAATACTATTTGCAGAAATTAAATTCCATTTTAGTAATATAATTATTACTTCTGAAATTCTCATCCAATCTAGCTATAAGATCGTGACATTAAAAATGCCAGAAATATTAGCTAGAGAATCTCTGCTAGTTACTCCAGCAACAAAATCACTATTTGGGATTAGAGAGATTAGAGACACTGGTTTTTCTAGTCAGCTTTTAGCTGACTGTTAATAAGCAAAAGAGGGGCAATTTATGATATCATAAATGATTAAATATGTTAACAAAAACAGTAACACAATTTTCTTCTAGAGCCCTCTGGGAAGAATAACATACATATATATGAAGACTGCAGACGCTGCACAATTCTTAGAAGATACAGTACATGATTTATTTAATACATGTTTTAATTGAAATGTCTTTGTATAAGATGTATCAGCTGGGTTTAGAAAACAACTGCCTATATTTTGAGATACTATTAAAACTAGTATTTTTTTAATAAATATTTTAGTGTTTTAAGTTTCTTTCTGGGGAGACATAGAAATCAGCAATAAGAGATTGTGTTATATTCTTGATCCTTTAGTCCATTAAGGTTTTAGCACTTCGAAGGTGACCTGATTCAACCTTAACAGTTGTGGTTAATTCTGTAATACACAGTTGGTAACTGGGTAGAGAATAGGCTTATATTCGATAGCAACCAATAGCAAGATACATAAAGAGCTATGGAAAGAGATTTGCCTTGTATTCATTAGGCATATTCAGAACCTGGAAGAAAGTTCACACAGTGGTACAGAAACACTGGTATGACAAACAGTTCTGGCTTATACTTACTATATTAAAGTTAAACTATCACTGCTTTAAAATGAGCGATAGTATGAATCATTCTCTGGAGGGGGGAGAAATACAGTTTTAATTAGCATGTAACATTATATGTGTCATATCTGAAGTGTTTTGAATATATCTGCAGTATCTCGGTAGTTTACTCACAAGATAGGTCCCTTCAGCAAGAAACCCAAGGTTTATAGCCTCAACTCGCCATATAACTCCATTCAGGTTTGTGTTAATGTTATTGAAGCACTTCTTTAAAGCTGACTTCCTTAACTAGGATTCCAGATCTATATGTCTCCAATTCTTTTTCTTTTATTTTAATTCTTCCTTTAAAAAGGCTTTTTCCTAGCTTACAGTTGTTTATCATTGCAGTAATGCTCATATTTATACAGAAAAGCACGTGCAGGGCTCTGCAGTTGGTGCAAACTACTTTAATCCCACTTGAGATTACCATATGCCAACATAGATCTTAAGGCTCTTAGGGCCAAGATTTTATTATCTTTGTCTTGTGCAATCCTACACATATTGTTAGACTTAGCATATAGGAAATAGAGATGGCTCAATCTGTGTGCAGGACCCAGCCAACCACAACTTTCTGTAGAAGTTAGAATCACCATCTAAAGTATTTGCCTGGCTGGCTACTCTTTCTGTCGTAGTTAAATCGTAATTTCAGATTAATTTTTGAGTAAACAGAGTGATATAATCGGTACATCATGAGAAGCATTGTTATCTAATATTCTTCAGAAGTATTTAATGCAAGATGTGTTGGAGAAGAAATTGCTCCTCCATTTTGAGAGATTAATGCCCAGAAAAGATGTATCAAATAAATCAAGTAAGGGAATATATCCTATGAGACAATTGCACAAAGCCTTCACGTGCTGACTGCAGAACTTTTATCAAGTCAGAAATATGTGACTACTTGGATTTTGGTTTTGGAGGGGAGCATCAGTTTCTGTTGTATTTGAATTTTAGTTTATGGGCACCATGCTACATAAATAGTATAAGTAACATTATATATGCAAATACTAAACATTTTTAGGCCAAGAATCATGTTGAGGGATATATATTGCCCTTTGTATGTGGTAGAGCTGAAGTCAGTGAGGCCTCTATGTAGGGTAGAGGCCTGTGGTAACAAACTGCTGCTTGGCCATCTCAGACTGACAATAACTACCAATGTTAAATAATTCATGGTATTCTCAAATACTGGTGGAGTGTCAAGACCTAGATGATATGGAGCTGCTAAATCGATAATCCAGCCGTTGTGGGGATTCCCCAGCCAGCTGCTTGTTTGTTTTGTTGCCTCCCCTAATCAGCAGCAATAATCCAGTGGTGGTTCGGAGCGCACGGCTGTGCATGGGAATGCATGTTTATGCTGGCGTTTTCTCGTCAGATAATACCTCCCTATGATATAAAGTAGACCGCTTTTTTTTTGCGTAGCAAGATGGTTATCGGGTTGTTCCTGTGGTGAGTGCTGAGTGGTGGGAAAGGGCACAGGAACAAGGCAGCGACGCGGGCCACGGCGCTGGGCAGCCCGTCCCTACACAGCTCCTCTGTCCCCAGGGCCCCTCTGCTTTTCAGTTCAGCTGAAGTGTTTGTCCTGCTGCTAGCAGCTATGCAGCCATAAAGGCTCTATCTATTTTTCCAGCCCATTCTAAGCTACTCTTCATATAGGTATAATCAACATACAGTCCCTAGATTCCATCTCACTTAAAATATTTAAATGTTTTTCTTTGTTCTCTGCTTTGCTGTGCCATTGAAGCTTACGTGTTTTAGTATCATCCTTTCTAACTTAATCCAAACAATAACCTTGGCTCAGCAGTTTAAACATATTGAATCCCCAACCAGTGTAGTTTTCCCTAGTAATACTCTGATTACAGCAGCTTTTATGTCTGAACAGGAAAGGACCTTAAACACTAAATCTCATCAGCACTGTAAAAAAATAAGTGGTGAGCATCAGCCACATTTTCTTGAAATACCACAAGTCTTTCTTGAGGCCTAATCCTTTAATCTCTGGATTTTGGGCACTTCTGTTCTGATTACTAAGGATCAAAAGGTTTGGCAAATACTCTTCAGACCACTCCTCAAAGTGGCCTCTGTAATAGTACCACACTGTAACAACAACTGTATGACTTCTTTCTTGCAGAATTAACTGGTATTTTTGTGGGGAGGAAAAAAGGAGGAAGTTTCCTTATCACTGTAACAGTCAGCTTCATTGAAAAGTGATAAAAATGCATAGGGTCCAGCATGGTGAGTTGGAGGATTTCAGATCATGGCAGCATCAAAATAAATGAAATATCCTTCTCAGGTAATGGGAATTCCTCCTACTCTAGACACGCTGTAAGACATATTTTCTAATTGAGGGTATCGTTGAAGAACTAGTATGACAAACGTGAACATTATTTTCATAGTTTGTTTCCTGAAAACAAACTTTAAAATAATACTTTATTCTTTGGAAATTAGTGGTCCCAAAAAACCTTAACCTTAAGACTAAAAATAGTTTTCTAGACCTTTTGGTTCTTGAGAGTATAGGGGTTTTTTTTCTATAATCAATTTATTTCTCCACCTTATCTCAAAAAAAGGCCATGTAAGTTGAAATAAATCACTTTTTCCTTTTCTTAGAGCTTCATTTTATTTCTTGTGAATCAGAATTAAAATTATATAAAATCAAGCTAAATACTCTTCCCTAGATTGGAACCTTGGAATTTAAGTGAGGTGACAAGCTGCTTCTAAATCACTATTTCTACCAGTAGCATACTATTTACAGGGTAGAGTTTTGAAAAGAAACAACCCTTTTGCTTAAATATAGAGGCCTACAGTTATGGCAGGAGCAAGTAATTGACCCCTTCTGCTCCTGCTCTTTGCCCTCTCCCTTCCTGACCAAGTTTGCTAGCCTTGTCCATATGGTGATCAGTGAGAAATGCAATCACATATTTGGTGCTGAGGGAAAAGCCCAAGAGCCTGAAAGAACCACATACCCTCCTGCTCTTTGCATGAATATTTTGTTTATATAGATGTGTCACTACTTGTATCCAGTTCCCCTTCATTGCCAGAAAAGTATGTTCTGTACATGCTGCTTGGCATAGAAATTATTTTTTTAAAAAGCATCTTTATCCTGTTACTCTTAAGGGCATGCCACACTGTATAGTGGAGTGTGCATTTCAAGTAGCAAGGCAAGTGTCATACAATGTCTTCTAAAATTACTTTATATGTTATCGACAACAGCAAAACAGATCTGTCCTTTGCTATCATCTGGCATATTTTTTATCCATTTTTAATTTGGAGCAGCATAAGATATAATGGTGCTGAAATATTCAACAGATATACTGCAGTAACACCAAGCAAATTAACATGATGTTAACAAGTACAAACGAGTTCTAACGCTGTAAATGTGTCAATGTTCACGTTCACAAATAATGTTCCCTTGGTGTAGCCTTAAACTAGAATAACACATGTCTTGGCATTTGTTTGTTCTATGCTGCTTGATAAAAGAAATGCTAATTTTGTCTATATTGTTGGTTCAGCCCTTGGTGTGCCTCCTAATGCCTGCCCCATGCTAGAAAACCCTGCCAGGGTAAGGGATGGGAAGTCAACTTTCTGTATAAGTCATTAGGGTGAAGGTGTTGGACTTTTTAGTTCATTGAATTGCATTGAAAATGTGACTTTAGCCTCGCTGACATACCAACTTTTTACTAACCATAGTAAAATGTGTAGCTCAGTGTGGGGTAGAGAGAGAATGTTAGTTTGATATTTTTCTTGTGTTTTCATAAACAAATGCAGACAGCAAGAGTTACTGTTGCAGAGCCAGCAGAAATTCATCTGCTATTGTTGTTGTTCTGGCACACACAAAGAAAAGATGCTATTTTACAGCAGAATGTTTGATAGCTTTTAAAAACATAGGGCCCAGCTCTTAGACTGAGCACCCAGAAGTCGCATTGAAGTCGGCCGATGCCCCACAGCATCTGCCCTAGGCAGTCTTAAGGACTCTAAGTGGTCCCTCGCCTTGGAGATCCATGTGGAACATCTCCACGGGGAGGACAGTCACCAGGAAAAGCACAGGTGTTCACCTATGTGAGAGTCCTACGTGTGAACTTGAATTGGATCTAGTCTTTGCAAGATGCTCGTATTTAACCTGTTGAGACCTTGCAGAGGTATCATCATGGTCATGGGCCTAGTAGTGCTTTGCAGGCTGGCTTAAACTGAGCAAAGACCTTCCCAAGGGCAGCGTCTCTGTGAGAAGGGCCTCAGAGGCCAAGGTTTGGATGTAACTGAGGGACAGTTGGGCACAAATGAGCCTCTCTTTGGGAGAGGTTACCTTGCCTTGAGAGCTGGGCTCCCAGGCAGCAATTCAACATTTGCAGTGTGCAGTCACTACATTCCTGTCTTCTTTAGAGCAGTTAAGGTTTCCCAAGGGTAAAGATACCCTCGCTTCTGTATTATTATTCCTAATGGTCCTATCTTCCAGGTGCAGTTGAATCTTGACTCTTATTGGTGTTTTATTGGTTACTGCTGTATAACATCGATAGTGTTATACAGCATGGAGTGTTGTAGGACAAATGTATAAGCAACATGGTGGTGGCTAAAAGGCACGCCTTC
The DNA here is from genome assembly GCA_032353885.1 of Nothura maculosa. Classification (NCBI taxonomy): domain Eukaryota; kingdom Metazoa; phylum Chordata; class Aves; order Tinamiformes; family Tinamidae; genus Nothura; species Nothura maculosa. The sequence continues at coordinate 2,369,064 of JAUBOD010000031.1, read as the reverse complement.
AAAACATATTGTCAAATAACTTATCAGTGTTTTTAAATTAACCTCTCTGTTAAAATGCACTGAACCTTTGGTCCACAAAGGAGCAGACAGAAGAAGAGAGGGAGGAGAAAAAAGGCTAATGTTAATTTTGAATGAATCGGTTGTTATGCCTTTGGCAGTCTTAAGTAATAAAAACAAACAAGGGGGAAAAAAAACTCCAAAGAAGATTCACTTCAAAGGATGGGCTGTGGATTCTCCTTCCTAAAGTCTGATCAAAAGATCCATTTGAGCAGGTATTTTGTGTACTTGGTTTTGGCCACCTTCTCTGGGGTTTGCAACCTCCATTTTTGCATAAGCAGCAAAAAGGGGAAGGAAGAGACAAAAGCAAATGCTTTATGTAGAAGGAAAGTTACATTCTCCCTGCAAATGGACAGCTTGAGTGGTGAAAGTATTCTTTGTAAAATGACTGAAATTGCAGGTTATGAAATCAGAAGTCAAGTTTATATGTAAGCATTAAATTTTATACTTGAACAATAAAACATGCTTAATCCCTTCTAAGTGTAGAGTTCAACATATTAAATAGCTCTGGCTATAAAAATTCTGTGGAATTTTTTTTACTGTATATTAAGCATTAATATTTAATCATGATGAATATTAATAGTCATATTTAAGTAGAAGAAAAAGGTAAAATGCAAATATAATTCTGTCCTGGGACTGTCAGATTTTGGTTATACCTCCAGAATGGCGCATTCACTTGCATAAAGATCACTCAGGTTTTGCTTTTTCTTAAATTGATAAAACTAGCAGCCGTGTTGTCTGGGATAGCTGTAGCACAAACTGAAATAGAGTGCATTCCAGAATGCATTAAAACATGCCCTGTTTTAATTTTGCACTGATACTATCCAACCAGAGAAGCTGCTTTATTCACTAAAGACACTGAAGCGTCTATTATCTCTGGCATGAGTTTTAAAATATTTGGCCAGATTTGAAAGAAAGGGGGGGGAAAAAAAAAGTGTGTGTGTATGTATATGTGTATTATATATATATATATATATATATATAGGGATGTGTGTGTATATATATATAGAGCAGAGTTTTGGAAAGAAATAGCCTTTTTGTTTAAATACAGAATAATGTAAGTGAAGCCTGTTAGTTAATCCTTTTCCTTAATTAAATTTATTTTAATCATCAGAAGAAGAAATTGTAGTTTACATTTGTAATCATATTAAGCAGATAGTGGATACAGCAAAATCATCAATATTTTATAATAAACTGATCCTCAGCAGAGGACAAGGGGCTTTCTGAGATCGTAGCAATTAACTGTGAGGTTGCTCATGTCTCGCAGTCCTGTTTCCCTCGCAGTTCTGCAAATTTGCCCAAGGATCACAGGCTCTTCCTGCTGCATTGCCTGACCTGGGGCACTGTGCAGGAGTGTCTGTCTCAGGCATAGAGGAAATGGGAAGAGGAACGTGGATGCTGCTTCTCTGGGTGATTTGGGAGGCAGTGCTGGAGATCACACGGACTGAGGGAAAACTGATTCCCAACCAAGGCTACTAGGGCTCTTTTAGCCTTGGTAAAAGATCTAAGGAAAGGGTCTCCAAACTCAAACTGGGACAGTAAGGACAGAGATATCGAGCACCTGGTGCATCATTTATGAAAGTGCAAAGAACAGAAGTTAGGGGAGGTTTATCTGATGGCTGTTTTTCAATCAGGTACATGGAAAGATAGAGAAATCGCCCAGTACATAATGAAAATAAAGGACTAGAATTTTTTTTTTTTTTTAAAAAAAGGGAGGTGGAGGAAGGGGAGGCTTCCCCACCTCTCTGTGTTTGCAGTCTGTGCAGCATGAGCAGCAATCGTGTGTCCTGTGCAGCTCAAAGGCAGTGAGAGGCAGTGACTGAGAGCTGGCCTGGTTGGGAGCAACCACCTCCACCAAGGATGTGGTGTATTTTTCATGCAGCTTTTTAGACTGTGTTGACATTAACAATAAAGCTGCAAATAACTCCATTCCAGGCCATTTATGGTTGTTTTTTCCTGTGCAGTGAGAAGCCAATGGGAAATGAAAATAAAACATGTCTTCCTAGTGCATGTTGAAGAGCCATAGGCTAAGTGCCAGCCTTCTGTGTATGGGGCATGCAGGGTTTTATAGCTGATGGCCTCAGCTTGTGTCGGGGACTTTTACAAAGCCCCTGTGTGACAGTGACACCTGTGAGTAGCTCTGCAAACCTGCCCTAAAGAAAGCACTGCCTGTGTAAAATCTGCAGTTGTCTTTTTCCCTCCTTTCATGGAACTTTTGTAGATCTCTTACTTGACAGAGATTTCAGTCTTGTTTAAGACTTTTGCCAAAGTGGCAGTCTTTTTTTTTCTTTTTTTTCTTCCCAGGAAAATGGTTAAGGCCATTTATAGTACTGAGCACATGAGCTGTTATCTAACTACATTGCTGAATCACATCGCTAAATTTGTTTCATCTCCTTTTGAATGGAAATGGTTCCATCGTCTAAAACTCTGCTCCTGCTAACTGCAGCACGTTGTCTGGAAGCAAAAACATGCGAGCTGAGTTAATATTGTCCTTTACAGCTTGGTTTCTCAGGACAGAGGGAATAATTTTAGAGTATGGCCTACATAAAATGAATTGCCTAATGAACATATAAGAGATGGGGGGGAAGCATTTCTACAGTTCCTGTAAGTAACATGGAACCTCCTCTTTTATTGCTTCTGTTTATAGCTGTGCTGTTGGAGATTAATAAGATTCCTTCTTTCACTTTACATCTTTGTAGTGTTTTGTAGTGTTTTAATCCCTGCTGTGGGATTAAAACACACACACACACACACACACACACACACACACACACACATATGTTAATAGTATGGTATGAAACCATTGTCTCCTTCCAGAGTTTCTTTGGAGTTTGATATGTGAGTTTGGCTCTATTTAGAAGAACAGTGCCTGCTCCATATACCTTCGTTACTCGCCTGCCATCGCCAAGGCCTTGCCTATTTTCAAGTTTTTCCTGTTCAGCGTGTGATCTTTATGGCAGAGATCAAGAGCAGGGACCATCCTGGGGTTGATGCTGTGCAGTCTTGTGTCTTTGCAGTTATCTTGTGGTATTGACACAGGGTAGATGTGAGCTTGGCTCTTTCCCTCTTGCTGGGATATTTGTATCTAGGTGGCTTTGACTTTCTACCCTTAAAGCGTCTCATGTTACTGCCTCTGGGTTAGCTGTGGGAAAACACTGGTCTGGAGAAGGTTCGTGTAACAACCAGCCTTTTGTGTACTTGGTCAGCTAGTACCCGTCTGAGAAGGTCATAAAAACACAGTGAAATTATACGCAAGCCTCCAGACATGCATCACAACAGCAGGTAGAATACTGCCAGAAATTGTGAGAAATTACCCCTTTGCTTGATGGAGAAAAGCTGAAGGGCACCATCCATGCTGCTTTATTGCAAACATGCAAAAGGACTGACACGGCAAATCTATTGGCACATGAGCACAGTTTGGGAATAACAACTGCCATGTCCTAATTCCCATGGCTTCCATTCATTATAGCCCCACCCTTTCTCTTTAATACTACTACCACTAGTAAATCTAGATGTATCCTAACTCACTGGTTAAGATTTCTTCCTGCCACCACCAGGTTCCAAAATTGTATTTAACCTGTTCACAGAACTGCATATGGTCTTTAAGGTGGGGGGGGGGATGATGTCCTTCCGTCTGCTCCCAGGAAGCAGGGCCTTCTTGCTGGCCCGTTCCCTGGGAGAGCCCCCACGTGCCTCTCATAGCTACGATCACCCAACCTTGCACCAGAAGCATCAAGAAATTGTTAGTGAGTAATAAAAGCCGAGGAGGGCAGTGGGGATGAGAGCAATTCCTGCACGAGCCTCGTTCCCTGTGCCCGGCTGAGTTCGCTGCGGCCGCAGGCAGGTGCCCGTGTCCGTGCTGGCCGCGAGCTCACAGCAAAGCCCCATCCGACACCTCCCGCAGCCCCTGTGCTTTCCCTTGTGGCTCTGCATGGTGCCAGCTGGCTCATCCTCGGAGCGCCCGAGGGGAAAGTGGGAGCAATGCTATGTGTCAGGTCGATGCGGGCCCGGTGGCTGCACGTCCTTCGGAAGCGAGCAAACTGGCGCGTAAACAAGGGGGAGGGGAAGGGACCCTCAAACACGGCGACTGGACGTAATCTTGTCCCTGAATATGGAGTGTAACCTGTTTATTTTGGTTACGCACTAAACTGCGGTTGTATTTTCTTTAATTCAGCATCGCAAACGTGATGAATGTTCCCGCACCGGCGGCTGCTGTGCGCGGCACAGGGAGGACCTTTGTGAGGCTCGCGATGCCAGACGAGCCGTTCAAGACAGCCCCGATTCCTCCGTGCGGCGGCAGGAGAGGAGGCGACAGCGTTAATCCAATCCGGAGCGCCGGATAAGCTGAGAGAGGTTGTTTACCTAGTGTAGGAAGAAGTCTCTTGGGGATGAGTTTTATTGTGATCTGCACAGTCATCCATTTCTCTCAACTGCCTGCCCTCCTGTTTGGGAGTAAAACATATACAGTAATTTAGGATGCAGATAATCCCACAGCTATAATCCAGACAGATTTAGCTCAAATTTCTCTGGATTTCTATTATCTAGATTTAGCAATGTGGTGTTGACTGGATATTTTAAATTGCAGCAAATGCCTTTTTTTTTTTTTTTTTTTCCTTGCCCTGCAACAAACAACATATTTTGATGTTCTCATAATTGAAGCTGTGGAGTCTTCCTGGCATTAACCACAAGTAAAAATGTATTTTTGGGAGGACAGTGATTGCACAGCTGGAGCATGGTTTTAATGGATTCCACCCCTTTGCCTGCACACCACATAAGATCATACGATGTTTATATGAAAATCAATGTAAAGTGTTCCTCCCCAGTAGTAATAGGGATAATCTGATGAATGTTCATCTCCACACATCATCCCTTTGAAAATGAACTTAACTGCTTCAATTTTAATAATGTATTACTATAGTACATTACACAGTATAATAATATAGAGCCTGGCTCTCTTGTAGCATTTTTCATAAGTAGATCAGAGCTTTTATTGTTTTCAGCCTCCTCAGACTGAACTTTTTGTCTGTCTCGCTCAGCGGTTTCTAGGGAAATAGGGATTCCGGAGGGAGAGCCAGCAGCAGGATTTGCATGAAATGGGGAGATATGAAGCCCTGCACCCCCTAGGCTGCAGGCGCACACCAGCCTCGGTCCTTTGTTCCTCATTAATTGCAGAGATCCTCAAGGGAGCAGAGTAGACCCTGTACAGGATCCCAATATTCCAGCTGCAAAAACAACATCCCTCCTACAGTTGGAAGCACTGGTGGAGCTGCAGTAGCAAAAATGCTTGTACAGGGGATTTTTAGGAGGGAAATGTATTGTAGAGAAAAGCTCAAAGCTGCTGCTTTTACCAGTTTGGTGTGCACAAGAGTGCTCGGATGGAGACGAGCTGCATGGTCATGTGGTGAACTTGGCCTCCTAACTGTATTGCAAATGTGCCAAGCTTGTCATTCACCCCCTGGCCAGGGCTTTTGGGGACAGGCCTGTGTTCACTGGCAGTAATTTGATGCTAAGTTTATGCTGTCAATAAGCACCTGAGCAAATCAAAAACTTTGCATCATTAGGAAATAGCTGTGGGTATTGGGACATCTCAGATTGTCTTTTTGTTCCTCAAGGTGTGGAGGAATCTGATGGCAGTTCACCAGGTGAATTATTTCAGCAATGATCACCCAGAAAGCACTTCCTTCCTGCTATGGCTTGGGTGCCTTCTCTGAGCATGCCCCCAAAAGTATTAAAGTCCTGAGAGATTTTTAGGTGGGAGGAAATATTCATGGATCACATAAGAAGCAAGAGAAACGGGGCTGCGGGAGGTGCTGTGCTCAGTGGAGGTGAGAAGCCTGGCTCAAGCAATGCAACAAAGCAGCAAACAAGTGAAGAGGTAACTTTGCAGCAAACAACTAGCTTGTTTTTACTTCAGTGCAAATGCTTTCTAGCTTTGCAAACAAATTTGGTATAGAGTTTCACAGAGTAATAAGTATACGCAATAAAGAACATTGCTGAGAGGGTCTGTTGCTTATAC
>JAUBOD010000031.1:2336337-2347935 GCA_032353885.1 Nothura maculosa | reverse complement strand
CACGCCCCTCAGCCAAGCGTTTAGCTGAGCCTGGCTTAGCTTCTCCTTTGCCCCATTTCCCCAATAGCACGGAGATGGAAAGTGGCTTTTTTCATCCAGCTCCATGAGTTGGCTGCGGTAGCTCCATCATGCAGGAACACCCACTCCTGAGGTGAGACCTGCCTCGTAGGGCAGACGTTTCCTTAAAAAAACCCCAAAACTGGACCATTTTGTGCACTTTGACCTTGTGTGGGCGCCCATCCCCTCCGGCAAAGCCCAGGTAGGACGAAGCCCTCACTGGAATCGGCTCCTTGCCCCGGAGCCGGGTCCTCCTCGCAGCTCCCCGATGGCACGGGCTGCCGGAGTGTCGGCGTCAGCAGGTGTGGAGGCCAATGTGGTCGGCAGGAATTTTTACAAGGTTAGAAAATAAACCTGAATAAAATGATTGCTGACCTCTCCGTAACCTTTGAGGAACGGAGTTGAGGTTTGGTAAAATAACCCTGGCTCTGGGTATGGCAGAAGAGCTTTGCAGAAAGAAGCTGTTGTGCATTTTCTTTTAGGAAGACTGGGGACCACTCTTGTTAGTGACTTTGTTTTTCTTTGTTTCAACAAGCAATAGGATCTAATAAAGGATATGGAGTAGAAAAACAGTATTTGATTAATAAAGGCTTGGCTACGTTTTACTACTGTTCATTCTAAACTGCATAGGAGTGCATTAAGTTGTTCACTTTGCAGCATTGAATATGTGCAATTCCTTGTTGCATAAACATTCCCTTTCCACCACAGGAGTTCTCTTTGTTGAAGAAAATCAGACAGTGCAACGTTGTGGTGCAGAGCTCTAATGAGTTCTAAATAATCATCAAATTGTGGGACCGTCATCTCAGGCCTTCATAGCTGAAGCCCCTGAATTTGGGTCAATTTTGTGTAATTTGCACCTGTATGTGTGCCACTGGCAAGCAAGACTCCAAATCTCCCCTGAAATTTTCTGTGTGCTGTCCAAATTTATCAGAAAAATACCGTACCTGGGTAGGATGATGGTATGACTGAGCTTTGGGCATTCAGATTTATGCTGAGGAACTGAGCATTTTTTTTAATTGATTGTCACTGGGGCTGTTTTCTCTTACTCTTTTATGTTGGGCGGAGCGGTCATTTTGAGACCACTTATTGATTGAGCCTAATGTTTTTATGCAGATCCTGTAACTTATGTCTGCTGCCTTCTCTTGTTACTCCACTCTGCAGCTCGCCAAACAGAAGTGTTGGCGAAGGGCCAGAGCTGCAAAATTCAGATCAAGATCCAAATTTGGATTTTGGGTTCAAGCCTCTCTAATGTTACAACACCTCACCTATTAATAAGAAACTTTTCATACTTTAATCACAAAGATGTGGAGATGGGATAGCTTTCTTATATGCCTCTCACGCAAGTCAATATAGAACGGTACATTGCATGTTTGAAAAATTATGAGATCACTTAAAAGGTGAAAAATTCACTAAATTGAATAGATAACAATATTCTGACATCCCAAAAGAGCCCAATCAGAAGAAATCAGTAAATTGTTTTCTCTGACGCTAACAAGAAATATCCCTTGAACGAGTCTAGAAACTCTGAGGGTGTTGGAATGTTTTGGGTTTTGAGGGGGTTGTTTTGTTTGAATGGGAGTTAGGCAGTATCTCAATTTTAATGCTCTCTTGATTTAATGGAAAAAGGATTATCTGTCATCAAGTAGGAGGCTCGTTATCGGCTGCTGTGCCATCAACAGGCTCTCTATAAACTGCCAAGTGTGTTTTTTTGCTGTGTGTGTGTGTATTTAATCATTAAGACAGTGGGAAAACATTCAAAACTTCCCCAGTATTTTCCCTGCTGCCTGTTTTTAATTGCTTGTGGTAGCTGCAGTGCCTCGACTATCAGCGAGGGGTCGGGAGCTGCCGAGGTGGTTGCGGCCGGAGCAGAGCTGGGCTCTGCTCAGCACCAGGACTGGGGGGGCTCTCATTCCGTAGCTGCTTGGAATCATACCAGAGAAAGGTCTAGGAGGAGTAAATTCGGGATACGCAAACTATTTTCAAACTCTTTAAAAAAAGCTACACTTTTAGCACCTTTTAAACACCCAAATTCAGTTTGTTACGTGGTGCGCGTTATCAGATTGAGGGGTTTTGGAAGGTTTGCTGTGCGCTGTTTTCCTCAGCTATGTTGGTTAGTGGAACTAGAAGTATTGTGTGGCGCTCTGGCGGGTTTCTCTTGAAGCTGCCTATTTGAGGTGACCACTTAGGGTTAATTTTAGATCTCTTTTTCGGTATACGCTTCCAATATAATGTGCTCTCTGCACTGCAGAGACCATTTCTTTTTGTTCCATAGGTGAGCATAGGAATTGTATTTTTCTCCTTCTGTTGCTTTAAATCTTTCTCCTCTTTTTTTTTTTTTTCTTTTTTTTCCCTTTCCCAACTCTAGAAATATATTCTCAAACCACTTGGGAAAACATCGGGAGAACCAAAGGAGACAAAAGCAAGAGCAACACACAGTAGTAAAGCAGAAGAGTAGGGTAGTGGTGTTTTAAAACTCTTCCCTTAGAGCTTTGTGCATAGTAAACAAGAAACAGAATGCAAACTAGAAGTTCTTTTACATAAGTGCTTTTATCTCATGCATTGCATCCATACATTAATTTGAGAAAAGTGAAGTGTGTTTCACCTGATGACAAAGGAATATACTGTTCTTTGCAGCTGCCATTCTAAGTGGATACTGCATATAGGCTAGCATGGAAATAGTTAAGAGATAACTGTGGATATTAACATGAACTTTTGCGGGAAGGGCACCGACCACCCTGAGTATTTTGCTAAATGGTGTGTTTCAGCTATCTTTATATGTAATGATGCTTGGATAGAGCTGTAGGGGGGAGAGGTCATTCTTTTGCTTCGGTTTAGCCCTGTGTAACACACTGAGGATCAACTTTGTGCTTGTTCAACGCGGGTTGATGCCGTTTCCTCCTGCTTGAGCCATTGCCTGGCGGCTCTAAGTTAATGTCAGTCCTTAGTTTAGGGGCTTGTGAGCACTGCTGGTGTGTTGGGAACGCTGGGCTGGTTCCCTTTGGGCACGGGAGATTGACCCAGCTGACACTGTGAAGGGATTTCACGTGTGGGATCCGTTTAAGGTTTCTTCTTGTTGTTGTTTGTTTGTTTGTTTTACGTTTATATATTGCTGAGGCTGTATAAGATGTTATCTTTTTATAGCTTGTGTTCTGTTGTGAAGTTTGTGGCTATTGCAGAGCCGGAGGTTGTTTCAAAGGACATACGTTTCTTCAAACGTGCCAGTATTTCTCCAGAAAAACAGATTCTGCTCTGCTTTGCCTGCAGGTGCGTGTGGATTTTATCACTTACTGATTGTCAGGTACTTCAGGATTGGGAAGAAAATCTAGTTGCTGGAGAGAGCTCTCATTAAATGAGGCATCTTCATATCTCCTCTAAGAGGAAATCTGTGGTTAAATGTCAAGCTCCATAATCCATGGCTGTCCTTTTTGATGGATAGTCTCATGAGTATGGGCAATCCATATTTCTTAGTCAAAAATTCCTAAGTGCCATTAAAAGCTTGTTGGGACTCTTGCCAATGAAAAAGTTGGATTGCATCGGACAGCAGGAATTACAGCAGTTGCATTCATTACTTTGTTGCTTATAAAGCAGGGAATTAACTTATTTTTAAAGCTGTCAGCAATACAGACAAACTGTAGGAACTTCTTAATACCAGGTTGTCAGGAAGCGTCTGCCTCGAGAGCATCTTTCTTGGGCGAACAAGAGTTGGTTCGTGCCCGTGTTGTGCTGGGTTCCAGGATGGGCGGCTTGTTCTGCGTCACCACCTCCTTGTCCTTGTTTAGGAGTCACCTGAAGGTACTTGGTGGAGTCTCTCTGGCTTTAACGGACCAACTCCTATATATTTTTGCCTTCCTCTTCAAAAATGGCACCATATTAAAATGCAGAGTTAAAAGAATGTTATTCAGTGCCAGAAATTACAGCATACTTTATCTGAAGACCACAAAGTGCATTAGAAAAAAAAAAGTTTTATCTAGTAAAAGTTTCTTTTATTGGTGGAATCATAAGACATTTTAAAATCTATTTTGAAAAACAGACATATCTCCCTCCTGCAGAAGCAGATCTTACATTTTATTTCCAGTTTTGTTGAGAAGAGTATTCAAGTAGCTTGGCTTGAGCTATGTAAGAACTGGGCTTGATGGTGCTTGGTCCTGTTCGAGTACAGAATCTGAGGTATTTGGGACCCATTTGAAGCTTTTCAAGCTTGACTTGACGCTTTGACTTCAGGGTTGGCCATGCATTACGTGGGGCCGGTTTCTCATTCGTGCTGATGATGTACCGCAGCAGTGTCTTTAGGAGAGCACTTCGGCACCTGGCGTCCTTGTGTGTTCGTGTTGAGCCACGAGGAGGAGGCGGCGGCTGCTCCCTGCACAGAAGCGCTTGCTGAAATGAGCTCCGGGCTTGTGGGCACTTACATAGGCCGGAGCTTCTGCCTACAACTGCTGTCTCTCACGCTCTGTTTAGATTCAGCTGTTTGGTACTTTTAGCAGTTTTTCTCAATGGAAGGTAAACAATTACTCTGTGGTCCTTATGTTGATTCCATAAAAGTCTGTTGCTGCCAGTGAGGAGCACGTGACTCATCCCTCCTGAGCTCAGGCCTGGAGGGCTCCACCAGCCTCGTGGGGTTGGTGCATGAGTGTGAGTGGGGCTGTTGTCTCGAGGAGCGCCCGCGGGCCGTGCTGTGCATGGCAATCCGGCGTCGCTCTGCCTATGTCAGAGCGTGTCCCCTTCTAGGAGAGGGCGTGGGCTGCGCATAGGCAGGAGGTGTGGACCAGGGCACAGCCTTCAACTTCCAAATGAAAGATCATGAGTTCTTGATGCTCCAGCTAAAGCTTTTTGGAGTAAAGTAGCATGCATCACATGAGGATACAGTCCCAGGAATGAGGGCAAGGAGCCTTTCTCTCACTGGGGGCTGAAAGTCTTTCAAGGATATTTGGTGGGTTGTGTATTTGTCATATAGTGAGAAGCATTAGAAGCCTCTTGGGACTAGGGGCCACATCTCTCCCTTCTGCTCTAGTGGGTTAGTGTGGCTTGCTGGGGTGCTTGGCTGCCATCCTTCAGATAGAGTGAGGTGTCCAGATGAAGGAGATTGGACTTGTGTGTGTTGAGGAGCTGGGCCTACCGAGAGGATGGTTGTGCCAGCTCTTACTCGCATCTCTGATATGAACAGCTGTAGCAGATCCCAGAGTGAGTGAACATGGAGGTGTTGTAGGAGACGCAAAAGGCCGAGAGGGCATCTTGCCAATGTGAGCAGTGTGCTTGCTCTAGGTGACCCTGCTTGTGCCAGAGAGGGGGGACTGGATGATCTCCAAAGGTCCCTTCAGTGGTTCTGTGAAGGCCAAGTTCATGGGACACTGGTAGAGCTGCCACCAAGCTTTGTTAGTCTCGCCCTGAGCTACAGGTTGTTGCATGTGGCCTGTGTCTGGGACTGCCTTTGCTTGCCTGAGAGCTGCAGCTCTTCATGGAGCCTGACGGAAGCTAAAGCCAGCAGTCACTTTGAAATCTTACAAGAGTCGGAGGCAGTGCCCCAGGAGCCTTGTAACCAAGTACAGATGAAGCCTGGTGTCTCTTTGAGGAGGGCATATTTAAAAAATATATATATTTACATTAAAAATTATTATTATTAAGCCTATTTGCATTTTGGGTGGCAAGTATGTTAGGGCTTAGACCGTTTACTATTAGTGGTCATGTAAACTGAGTACATTAGTTGATCTTCTAAAGACAGTCAAATTAGTCAAATGACAGTGCTGAAATCACTAGTTGCACTCTTGGAACCAGAGTGTACTGGAGAACTTGGGCAGCTTTTGCCTTCAGAAGCCTGCTCAGCACATGGCCATCCCTTCAGATTAGATCACAGTGCTGTAGTTCAATAATTAGTCCATATACAATTGAGAAATGAATTGACAGCTGAGAAAAAAAGTATTTGCCTTTTTGAATCAGTGACCAAGTAGGACTGTTGGATCTAGTTTTAAAGGAAAAGGGTGTTCTGAATGGTTTAATTTATTGTTTATTTTTGAATGGTTGAATTTAACAACTAGAGATAGCTTACTGTGTCCAATAAGAATGCTAAGTTATTATTCAATGTGCTGAAGACATAAGAAAAAACTCCTAAGCTCTTTACAGACATTTGGTAATGCTGATTTTTGTAGATTTAAGTATAGTGGACAAAAAAATATCTAAATGTAATTTAGAATGAAATTTCTGTAAAAATTCAGTCTAGTTAATAGTATTAGCATTTTTTCATACAAAAATGCTAAAATATTTGACCTGAAGACTTAGTAACCTGTAAAATTAAGTCTGTGACCCATGCAGATACCTGGACAGCTCTCTGTTATTACTTCTGAGTACAAGTTGGATAACTGATTACTTTTGTGGACATGTGCCTGAATGTATGCTATAAAGAGTTCTCTTTATTAATAAAACTTTTCAAAAAATGATAGTACCATTGAGAATCAGCACCTCTAGACTGCAGGAAATAAAAAATAAGCTTTTCTGCTCAGTACTATTAAGCTTAAGCAATCCCTACTTAGCTTCCTTTGCCCATGAAATGGGCAGTAACCTGCATCTTTTCCTTTCTCAACGTTTGCTGCTTTTGGAGGCAGTAGGAATGTGGGAATTTCTTGTCATTATGTTTCTGTATACAGAACCAGATAATCTTGTAGCTTAATTAAAAACTATTTAAAATTAGATGCCTCTACTGTTTTCAGTGTATAAAAGCCCGTTTTTTGTTAAGTGGTTAGACACATATGTGTATTCTGGGATATCTTGCCCGTCAGCAATTCCTGTATGTTCAGAGTAAGCTGTTGATGTGGAGCAGGTGTTTGCAGTACAACCTGATAATGTGTACTTGTAACTCGCAGTGATTCTTGTTATTTCAGGAAAGTTCCTAGTTGCCACTGAATACTTCATTAGCTTTGTGTCAAATGTTGACCCAAGATACTCAAGAATGGGAACCTAAAACTGAGCTTCTGAAACTGTTTGACACCACTTGGCTTCAGATTCCAACACGAACCTGCTCACCAGAGCTTTTAGATCTTGCTCGTCAAAGAAGATGGAGCTGCTTTTATGTTTAGTAGGTTTATTTTTGTGTTTGCATTTTGGCATATTAATGAGGCCACCGATTTATCTTTCAGAAACACTGTACAGTGTGAGACAGAATTTTAGATTTTATGTAGTCGTAAAAAAAGTTTTAAGAAACAAGTATTACCATTCATATTAGTAATTTAATAAATTGTGAATGAAAAACAAATAGTAATGTGTTGTTTGAGCCATTTTACTAATGGATCTTATTTCCAGAACAAATGCATTACCCTGTAGAGGTGTAAGAAGATAGCTCAAGCATATTGTACTTTTCTGGAGGATATAGCCCTCTGTACCATCAAATTTGGAAAAATGAGCCAGGCTGTAGCTTTATTAATTCAACTACCCAGTCGAGGAGTGGCAGGGAAGCAATGTACATAAAATAGAAGTCAAAGTTAGTTATAATCATCAATTAAAGACATATTAATTTCCAGAACACAGGCATTTGCTGTCCCGGTGGCACATTTGCACGTGATCATGGCTCACCGGAGTGAAAATCCAGAGTGACGGACTCTGTCCTGCTGTCAGCCCTATGTCCTTTCCAGAAGCGCCCCCGGTACCGTTGGTGTGAGACTCCACACGAGCAAGCGGAGCTCAGCAGAACGCGAGGCGCCTGCAGGTGCTGGGCAGCTGTGCGCTGCAGCCTGCGGGTGACTCGCTGCAGGGCGAGAATCTCAGCACGTTGCTTTGGTAACTTGCTGCCAAATCCATCCTAAACGTAGACTCTGGTGTTAGGATATCTGAAGTTCACAAGTTTGATGGATTTTTTTTCTTTTTCTTAGACCTGTGTAGGTTTAGTGGTGGAAGGCCTTTTTTGTTTCTGCCTGGTTTACTAAGTGACTTGTGGTATAACTTTGCAGTCTGTTAGGAGAAGTTTGGATTAATGAAGTCATGAGAATGTTCTGGATATCCACCTAAACAGTGGTAAACCCTATTTGTAACCTGCATGGTTTCACTGTGCCACCCAGAGGCAGGACACATGCTGTCTGCTGTCTTTTGGCAAAGAAAGCTATGATGTTGAAAACTGTTAAATGTTACATTAAAATATTTACTGGTAATGCCGTGTTAGCATTACCAGATAATAATAGCCATTTTTGCAGGGTTTTTTTCCAGTTGTCTTTGGAGATAGGATGGGTGGAAGACCCAGGTGTAGTGTGATCTGCTGGTGCTGCCTGTGCAGATGATCTGTGCTGAAGAGGTGAAATTCTCATCCCTAAAACTGGGGATATTAAGTGCTGCTTTAGTGTCTGCTGTTGATAATTTCCATTCAATTTTAGAGGAAAGACTTGACTGTTCACTCATTGCCATTGCAGAAGAACGGTAGCAGTGAAGGAGGCAACGAGTGGAGTGAAGGTGATGGAGTGAATGGTGCTCATCTTCCATGTCGTAGACCTAGTGCTGATAGTCAGGTGGCTGCTTCTGGTTGCTGTGAAGCTGCCTAAGCCTTATGGGCTCACAAGCCAGGTAGTTTGCAGCTGGGTTTGTAGGTGTAGTCTTGTGTCAGACCAATGGGCTGCACGGTGCAGGCTGACATGCTCGTTTGAGGCGTTCAGATAAACTCTCGCCACCTTGAGCGAATGCAGCTGCTTGAACACGGCTTTGTACCTGCACTGAATTGGATGCATGCAGGTATGAACTTACATTTCTTTAACTTAATTAGATTTGGTATGGCTACAATTTTCAACAAGCACAATTTACATGTTTAGACAACCTCTTGTCTCCCCAAGTAAACTAATGTTCATCAGGGTTGCAAGTGAGGAGTAGGAAGCCATTGTGATAGATCCTGTTAACATCATAGGCTGTTATAGTGGGTTAATCTGAGCTTTGTGTAACTATGCATGTAATAAAATAATCTGATACATTTTTTTACATATATGTGTGTGTGAAAGAGCTAAGCAGAGCGTAGGACCATTCCCATCTTCTCAGGGGTGCACATATCATTTCATTTTGCCCTCAACCATCACAGCCTCCCTTTCCCCAGGAGGAGGAGGAGGATCCTACAGCAGAAGGTCTTTATTCTGCTGCATGATCTGCTGTGCTGCAAGGTGCTCCCTTCTTTGTGGCACGTCCTGATGGTGAGGGTGTATGGCTCTGCATTTGTGCAAGTGAAATGTTCTTGTCTCTGAAGTTGGTGGTACGGAGGGTTTGTGTGTGCACGTTTTGTGGGTTTTGTGCATGTGTATTTTGGGGGTTGGAGGCTGTGCTGATGGGGGACGTCACCCATTTAGTTTCCAGGGTCTCCTTTCTGGAGTCCTGTAGGACAAAGGCCCAAGGCAAAAACTCTCATCAGAGTTTGTAGCCTCTCTGCTTCTGACCCCTCAGAAGATTGCCCTCGAGTAATAGTGTTATAACAGGATAAGGCTTCTACTGAAAGTGAGCAAAATTCTGTAGCAAATCTTTTAGCCGTCTTGAGACTAAATTCAGAAACACCCAAATCTTTATTTGTAATTAGTACTGAAGCCCAGAAGGCCTCATCCTGAAATAGGTCAGCTATTATGATAGATGGTTTGACATTTGGCCGTGAACCTGCCTGTCTGGTGACTGTATCCGTCCTTTCTGCTTTTAGCGGGACCTACTTTAGATGCAGAGTTCCTATTCAAGTCTCTTTTTTCTCCTCCCCATGTAGCTTTGGTGAGATCACCGTGTGTTTTCTGTATTTAGCCTTTCTAGGCAACAGATCCTTGCAGCCTGATCTTAGAATATCCCGCAGTGCCTCATCTAGATTGTTAATAATAAATATAAGCTGCAGCTCCTCTGAAGTCATATCATCTCCCCACACAATGTACAGAGGGCATCACATCCTTCGAATCGTGTGTCCTGGCTGGAAAGAGCCTCCATGAATACACACTGAGCAGTACCCAGAGAGCCAAGGTGAAAGGTGTGTGTGTTTTCTTTGTCTGCTGTAAGAGTCCGTTGAAGTGACTTGTGGCAAAATATGTATATTAAGAAAAAAATAGGGCAGGAACTTCAGATGTGAATGTCTTGTTGCTGAAATAGAGCACCTGGCAGCAAGTGTGATGTAAGCTCTCCCCACTGTTCTTAAAATAGCTTAAAATAGTGTGAAGTGTTGAATATTGCTGGATTTCTTTGCCCTGGACTAAGGGCATGTCCATGGCTCTGAACCCCAGGCCCTCTGCTCTCTGCCAGACAGTTCCTTCCCAGCCCTTCTCCACAGTTCCTTACAGTGGACTGAATTTGAGATCTGGACATTTTATTAACAGCATTACCTTCATATAATTGGCCTTACTTAACACTCATAAAATCACCATTGTCTTAGAATTGGTGAAGGGATTAAATTTAATGCTTCCCTTGTGCTTGGCTTGCATTTGCTCTAATAACGAATGCCATATCTGACCAATTTTAGCCTGCAGTGTCTTAAAATACAGTGGCATCCCAGACCATTCCTTTTTTCAGTGCTGTGACCCAGTCTTGTTCCCTTCCATGTCTGCTCTAAAACTGGTCTCACTTATTTTCTTCAGCAAGTGGAAGGGCGTGGATTAGCTTACAGGGTCCATCAGTGTGGTGCAGCTCGCCCTTGTTCAGCCCTTTATCACTTTGCTGTTTCTCTGACTTCCTTATTTTGCTAAGAAAAGTGGTTTGACTTGGATTAAGGAGGAGTCTGCCTTCAAGCTGGAAGAGCCACTATTTACGAATTGGTCAGTGCTGCCTCTGTTCCCTGCTCGGGGACCTTGGAGCTGGCTGCGTTCTGCAGGGCTCCAGCAGAGAACTGTGCGGCTATTTTTATGCTTTGGTGAAATAACAATACCTCATGTACTTGCAGGGCACACTTAAAGACCCTGTAGCTTTTAGCTGGAGTGAGAATATTTTTGTATTTGAATACAGATTTAATTTATATTAAGTATTTGGCTTGTTTGCTTGCTTTTGTGCTATGTTCAGGCTACTTAGAAAGAGTAGTTGGGGTAAGTGGTGCTATTGGTATCTCTTTTGTTTACAAATCTGGATCTGCTTGAGACCAGGTCTGCCTTGGCTTGTACTGATATTATCCTGATACAAAGATTTCATGACCTGATGTTGTAAATTGGCATTTTAGAAGTCAGCTGTGCTGGCTTAAAATTGCAACATACAGCAGAGGACAAGGTGCAGCTGGACTTGACAGAAAACTGCTGTTGCGTATAAAATGGGTTGTCAAAATTTACTCCAAGATTAACCTCCTTAGGAAGATCTCTTGAAAAACTGAGAGAACTTGGAGCACATGCAGCGAGCTAATTGTTTCTTTTCCGCAAGGAAGTCCAGCTGTGTTTCCGGCAAGAAGTGTAGTTGTCCGATAAAGATGTTTTTTCCCTCTTTTTTAGCCTTCAAATACAAGAGGACTGTTGTGCTCCTGTCTTCAGAGCTTCCTCTGTGCCTCTGTTTGCTTGAGTTTTGTTTGCTTGTTTGTTGTTAAGTGTTTGGAATAGTGAATTTTCAATTTTAAAAGTAAAATCCCATGGTATCACTAAAAGAACC
>JAUBOD010000031.1:2296780-2323606 GCA_032353885.1 Nothura maculosa | reverse complement strand
GACCAACCAGTGGGCATCAAGTAAATTACCACAACTGGTTTTCTTTGTGTTTCAGGTCATTTAGCTGTTAA
This sequence comes from Nothura maculosa, assembly GCA_032353885.1. NCBI lineage: Eukaryota > Metazoa > Chordata > Aves > Tinamiformes > Tinamidae > Nothura > Nothura maculosa. The sequence goes on along the minus strand of JAUBOD010000031.1, from coordinate 2,323,535 downwards.
TTCATTCTGGTAGTTGCTGTTTGCCTACAGTAGGTAAAGCACTCACCGTGTCTCACCTGCAGTGGAGGTGCTTTGGAAGAATGGGGGTTGGAATAGCATGGAAATCTGGTATCATAGCATGGGAATTTAATATCAGAGATATTTCTGTTAAGTAAATGCCTTGTTTCATTATCTATTTTCACTTTCATTTCCAAAAGAAAAAAAAAACTTTCACATGGATAAATATTATCTGGAATATACTGTTTGTATGTCAGGCTCTCCAGCTCATCTCTTACTGTTTCATTGCACCCAACTTTATCCTGTTTTTTTAACAAAACGTTTTTGTTATCTAGCAAGAAGTTGAGAAGTTTACAGACCTAGAGAAACTCTACCTCTACCTTCAGCTGCCTTCGGGTCCCAACAATGGAGACAAAAGGTACGTGTGTGGTTTTGTGTGAATGCATAAAGGGAGGCAGCTAATTCTGAAAGCTTTATAACTTAGCTCTTAAATGTTCAGCATGCATTTATGTGCTGTGTTTGATAGAAAGTCTTTAATAAATATTTAGGACTTATTAAAAGGATTTTCTTAAACTTCGTAACTTGTAGCACATGGGTATTTGTAAACATAAATCGACCATGTAAGGCTCATCAGAAAAAGTGTTTTGCAGCCTAAGCGTGATTGTTCCTTCACTTCTGTAGGAAGTGCTAATGTAGCAACACAACGGTGACGGTAGGGGAAAGCAGGAATTCAGTGTATTTTTGGTAACGTCTGTTTGGTTAAAGAACCTAGAAAAAACAACCTGGAGCTCACAACATGCCCAAGTTAGCACAGAGAACTGCCTGCTGAAAGTGCAGCGAGCGCTGCCGTGGGGGTTAGGTGATTCTAACGACTGGGCAGGCAGAAGCTCCAGTGGGCAGTAAGAAACAATAATTGTAAGAGCAGAAATAGCTGGACTCTTGCCCGTTAAAGAGGCAGAATATGGGGTCAGTTTGCTAAATTGTAGCTGAACAAGGAAGATAACACACCCATACATGGAGGAAGAGCTAAATTTCTGTGGCATTGTTTGTGTCTCTAGTGTCCTTCCATCCATGTTGGTGGTCCAAGTTTTGTAACCAAGGAGGAGCTATAGAATGAAGTCTCATCAAAACGCTTTCTTCTTTCACTAGTGATCAGATCTCCATGTCATCCAGCCGTGCGCAGCAAATGCATGCATTTTCTTGGATACGGAATACCTTGGAAGAACACCCCGAGACATCCCTTCCCAAACAGGAGGTTTATGATGAATACAAGTGAGTGCTCCTAAGTTGAATCCGTATGTGTGGCTATAGCCAGTGTTGTGACACAAGCTCTACAGATACTCTGTTACTGTACTCATACAAGTGCATATAGAATAAGTAGGCTTCAGGTGCTAATGTAACTAAAATATGCTAACTGCAGAGAGGTGAATCCTGTTCGTTATTTCTGCCATTGAGGATAGGACTGTACTGTTTAAGCTGTGCATTGCATACACTGAAATAAATGTACAAATATTTCTTAGTAGTAGAACTGTATGAATACTGCTTTGTGTGTGTGTGGAAAAACAATGGTATTGGTAAAAAGCATCAGTTTGAAGTATATTTCTGGTCTGGCTTTATGTATGTATGTGTACATACAGGTGAAGGTTGAATTTCCATTTTCCTCCTGGGAATGGAACTATCTGAGACCTTTCTCTCTGTGTTTATGCCTGACTGCTGGACCTTCTTGTGGCAACCCCGTTTAAGTAAAGACACAGTATATGTGCCCATGTAAAGTACCAGCCCGTCCCCAGCAGGGATGTGCTGCCAGGTCTCAACACTGCCGTGCACCAAGGGAAGAGATTAGCACTGAGGGAAGCATCTGACAGAGGCTGCGTTTTGATTCATTTAGAGCATCTTCCTCACAGGAAGAGGTGCGGGAAAAACACAGCCCGGCTGCCTGGAGATAAATAACAGACCTGTGATCTATTATGAGAGCTTCCATAATCCCAACAATTACGGTATTTGCAGGGAGCAGTCTCTTCACCACTTAAGTGCCCACAGAAATCAGCTTTTAGTAATGGTTACTGCTGGGTTCCCTTATGCAAATACCTCATTTTAATTAACTCTCTGTGGCAGAGTGTTTTCCCCCGCTCTGTGCGAGCTGAAACGGGCAGCCATGAGCAGGCAGCCGAGCCGTGCCCGTGAGCCGGAGCGCTGAGGCAGCCGGGCGGGCCAATCGGCGCGCCGGGCGGGACAGTCCGCGCGCCGGGCGGGCCAATCGGCGCGCCGAGCGGGCCAGTCGGCGCGCCGGGCGGGCCAATCCGGGCGCGGGGCGCCGCGCGCGCAGGCACGGCAACAGCGGCGGCAGCTGCCGCCCGCCGGGCGCTGCCCGCCGCACCCTGCGAGACTCCTGTTCTTTAATAATGTATGGGCTGCTCCAGCAGCAGATCTGCCTGGCTGCCGGGCTGTGCCAAGCTGCAGATGCCCGCGAAAAAAAATAAAAAATCGTCGTCTGCAGATTGTGTAGTGTGAAATTTGGATGGCTGTGCTATGTAGCTGCTTCAAGGATTTGTGTATTGTGTTTTTCCCCAACAAAATAAGGGTGTGTAAGCAAATTTTCAGGAAAATATCAATGTTTGGAATCTGTTCTCCTTTGAAAGCATCTGTTCTGGTTTTAAAACAGTTTCTCTGTATATATTTGTGAGTTATTCTTGCCCACAAGAATAGGCTTGGAGTGGGAGGAGGGAGCAGGCACATAAACAGATACAGGAGTTAGTTTTGATAAATCATTTTCTTTACCTAGGGGTTTAAAGACTTATCAAAACTCCCTTCAGTCTCATTTATATGTTACCATTTTCTCTTCTCTTCTTGCAAAGATCCATGTTGCCTGAGCTCCCAGGAAGCAATTCCATGTATTCTGCGTGTAAATCGGCGCGTCACGAGCATGCTGCTTTGTACCAGCCTCTCGATTCCTGCTGTAAGCTGCAGTCAAAATAAATGTTGCAAAACCACTGGGCTCTTGCATCATCTCTGAAGTGGTATTTCTGTTGCACTGAAGTCAGGCAGTCAGGTGCTCCCACTCCACACAGATCCAGCATTGGAAAGTGTTAATAGCATTGCCACCTCCTTTGCATTTCCATAGGCTTTTGTCTCTGAATTGATTCAACACAGAGACTTCTTTTCCTTTCTGTATTCTTTCTGTTTTATTATTCTTCAAACTGTACCCACATCTCTAGGTAAAAGTGAATAGATATATTTTGCTTTTAAAGGGATTAAAGAAATGAAAAATGAGGTGATAGTGCTAGAGACATTTCCCCTGTGAGACTTCACAGCTGAATTTCAGACAGGAGGTAGATGGGAGGTATTTCACTTCTCTTGCTGGCTGTATGATACTATTTACACTGATAGGAAACTGTGCCATAAGATTTATTTCTATAGTGGACACGTGTTTCTTCTGTTGACTTTGAGTCTTATGGGAGAATACAGATTGGAAAATATTATGAGGTCTCACATGGAGCTGCTTAGCATGTCATATAGTAGGCAGACAGTAGATGCTTCTGCCCATCATATTCTTCCACTGTTTTCATGCAAGCCAGTTTTTCTGAGGCATCTTCTCGTGTGACATTCATGCAGACAAAACTCCAGTTTTCCCACAAAATAAGTTGAGTAACATTTGTGTCCTCTTTTTGCTTCTACTGCAATGGTCCCAGGAATGAAAGATCGTTCCTATTTGTTTGGTGCCTGAGGATTCGCTCGATACATCTCAGTTCGGATTAGGAAGTCTTTGAGGCAGCATGTATCTATTTCTTCTAGTATGTAAATTGTTAGTTCTTGCTTTGCAGGCTCCTGGACCTGCCACTTGATGTACACGTTGCCTGCACCTAGTTTTGTTCGGTAGCATCCATCAGTGTTTTGCATAATCCTCCCTGTTAGGAACAGTATGGAACTTACTGCATGCTCAAGGTTTCTGTCATGAGGAGCTGCCTATATGTTCCCTTTCAAAGCTGATCAAATTCAGTCTAAAGCAGTTGTCTCCCACCTTGATGGCTGCTTTTGGAAATCTGACCTAGAATTTTCTCTCTCTGATGGCTTAAAACCTTCTAGTGTCTGTCCTACCTCATTTGAAGGATGGGTTTCTTGTGCCAGCTTTGTGCTTTTGCTTAAAAAGAGCCAAACTCGTCTTGAGCTTCTTTAATCCATTTTCAGAGCCCAGTGGTTTTGCTAGTCTGGATAAGCCAAAGTCTTTGTTCCATCTCACGTAATAGGCTCTTTATCAATTGTTATTCATAATAGTGTTTCTGCACCTGTCTTGTGTTGAACTAATCTTTCTCAAAAATGCCATGCAGAATGCATACAATATTGTATGAGGTTTTACGTGTATTTACAGTAACAATAATACCATGTCTGCCTCAAAATCTGCTGCTCTTTTGCTCTGAGATTGTATCCACCTTTTTATCAGCTGCTATTGGCAGGTTGTAATTGATAACGGGATAACTAATACATCCATTTTCTCTCTTGCTATATTTGTTTGATGAGTGGCTGCCTAACAGCAGCAACCCTTGAGGATTCTCATGCATGTTATTTTGCATTTTGAGCTATTTAATTAATTCTTTTTCTATCCCTTCATCAAGGCTTTTCAGCTTTTCCCTGTAACTACTTTGTGCATTAGTGATGCCTCCTAACCTTGCAGAATGAGATGATTTTGCCGCTGTTTTCTGCTGACATCATTTAATACAGCATTAAGCAAGATCAGTAGCAGGGCAGATTTTTGGAGGCACTGTGTCTGTAGCTTTTCTCTGGCCCTTCTGTTCCCATACAGTCTGTTATCTCCATTTTATCCAGTTCATTGCCCAGGAAGCTGTTTAATCTGGGCTACAGAGGCTGATGGTCTTTGCTGGCTTTTAGGTAATCTTTTGGGTCATTTAGTTCAAGGCTATTCTCATTGTGTTTTATGTCTAGAGTACGCTTAATCTGAAAGTCTCACCAAAAGAGGCACTTTTCTTGCCAAATTCCCTGTGCAAAGGAATGCAGGCAGCCGTGTGTCCCCTGTGGTTCCCGCCTGTGATGGGAGCTTCCCTGCCGCTCCGCTTCCCTGGAATGGGCAGCGGCGCTGCGGGACGCAGCCGCGTGCCAGGAGCGCCAGCAGCGGCGGCAAGAGCTGCGGGCAGGAGACTCCGCTCCGTGTTGTCAAGTCAATAACAGAGCCCAGATGGACATGGAGGCATCTTGGATGAGCCAGGAGGAGGAGGGGCCGCATGGAGGGATCTGTCTGAAAACTGAAATTACATGATGATGATGATGATAATAATAGCTTAGAAATCACAGGCTTGTGGGAGCTGCCAGCATGGATACAAGGGGAGTGGGTAACTGTGTTTGCTGCCACTAGCAAGTAATTGTCCTGAGACAGATGTGCTAGACTCAAGAAGCTGATTTTTTTCTGTTTTTTTTTTATTTATTCGTTTTCTCCTGTGTAGAGAATATTTTTCACTTTAAAACTGATTGTCTGATGCTTTCCTAATCCTAGTGTTCACTATATTGTATTTTTTGGTCAACAATATTGCTGATGGTAGGAAAGAAATAGAGTGCCCTTCTTTGCTTGCAAGTTGAGACTTAATGTCCTGTAATGAGCACGACCAAGTGACAGTGTCCTGCCTTTTCAGGATCTCTATCAGGTGTAAATATAAAATCTAGTGGTAAGAGACTACAACAAAAGGCAATTAGACAACGGTCTAGAACAACATGATAACTTAAGCAGTTCAGCTGTTAAGAGAATGCAACAAAGCTGAAGAAGTTTCCACCCCTTCAAAGGGACATATCCAGATACTGTGGCTGACATTCACTTTAATGAAATTTGTAAAATTCAATTATTAGTAAAAAATATTCATGACCTTTCTGGATGTCTCGTATAGAAAGCAAAACAGTTCAAGTAGGAAGGGACGTCTGGAGGTTACCTGGTCCAGCCCCTTGCCCAAAGCAAGAGCAGCTTCAAAGTGCCAGTAGGTTGCTCAGGGCCTTCTCCAATCCGTGTATAAAGAAGGATAATTAAGCACTAGAATGGGAGCCCAGAGAGACTGTGAAATCTCCATCCTTGCTTACAAGACATGGCTGGGTAAAGCTGGAGCCTTCCCGAGGTGCCTTCCCACCTGAAGGAAGCTGGGATGCCATCTCCAGCAACGGAACCACCATGGGCTCCCCTTCACATGGTCAACTCTTGTGTTGTCAATGCCCTTTTTTCAATTTTTTTTCTTTTTTTTTTTCCTATTTTTTCCCTGCTTTCTCTATTTCATTTCTATCTTTGTCAAGTGAAAGAGGATGAAAGTCTTCTCACAAGAGCGGGCTGAAAGTATCAGAATTGCCTTACATTCACATTTTCATTGGCTTTTGGAGGGAAAAACAAAAGTTTGGTTGTTTTCTTACTCTTGTGGGTAACAGTGGCCTGTGCACAGGTCTGCAGGTGACATCTCCGAGTTTGGAAAATGCAGCCTGGGAGCTGAAGCAAATGGATACAGATGAGCTCTGCAGGGAGGGTTAGGACCAAGTACCATAAACCTGGCTGTTTATCACCAAACAGCCTGACTTTTGAGGTGATCCTTCTGCACAAAGGATCCTTACTTCCAGCAAGGATAAGAGCACCAGATGCTCGCTCTGTAGCAGCTACGATTTTGACAGAAAAAAAATAAATTCATTACAGTATCTCAAGAGCTATATATACACTGTGCTATATAGAGCTGCGTTTTCAGCCCTTTCAGCCTACTTGGATGACAGTCCTTTCAGCCTACATCAGTCTTTTCAGCAAATGTCATTACTAATTGTTATGGTTTTAGTAGGTGATGATGGGAATGAAGCTTCTGTTTCGGGGATGCTCCATCTGTCTTTATGAGCAGAAGTTTGTCTGCATAAACATACCTGGCTAGAGCAGCAGGCAGGTGGTGGATGAGGTAATGGTTTTTCTGCTCCCCTGCTACGAGACCATGCAGAGCTGCCTACAGACGTCTCCTTTTTTCAGAGGCAGGTTGTTTTTGTGTATTTCTGGTCAGAATTTTTCCAGGAAAGGAGGTCATTGCTGTCTAGTGCTGATTCCGTGACCTTCGGCATGTCATGGAAATCCAAAGGCGAATGCTTTAGGGGTCTGTTTTGGAGTGCAGTTCATTAGCATCTGTTAAATACCACAGAGTCTTGAACAAAAGGCAACGTGTAATAGTGTTCGTATCTTTATGCAGCCTTGAGCACTTGATACGTGTTTATGTCTTCCTGAGCAGCTTCCACTTTTCTCTTGTGCTTTCACCTGATTGTAATTTTCCAGAACATTCGCATTTTGCAGTGGAATTAGCAATTCTTGTTGTCTGCCTGAAGGAGGTATTTTTTAAACATGAGAGATATTGAAACAACATTCCTTCTGCTGCTTTTGAGAGCTGAAGACAGGTACCTGTGCCCGCTTCACTTGGGCAGGGCCCTGATAAAATACACATTTTTGGCTGATTTTTCTGTGCTGTGTTCTCAGGAAGCATCCTCAGGAGCACAAAGATTAACAGGTTTATGTTTGCAGCCGCCCCCACCGAATCGCTCGCTGCTAATTTAGAACTGACTCTAAGGATATCTGTATCAGGTTGGCATCCGCTTAATTAAAGTTGCCTAGTACAGCAGGGGCAAAACGTTGCCTGTGGCCTGGTAAGAGGACTAGGGCTTTGCTGCCAGTTTGTGTTGCACCTTGCAAAGGCCAAGCTGGTGCCCTGGGAGGCCGTGCTTTACCACACTGCTGTTGTCTAGGCCATATATCTGTCTGCACGTGCAGGCCAATCTCCCACCGATTGCTGTTCAAACAGCCACGCAGGATGCCAGGCCCTGCCACATGCAAATCACACTGCTGTCTGTTGCTGCTCTCTTATGTCCTGAAATAAAGGGATTGAAATGTAAGCTTCAAACTACGCTGCGGAGTAAATCTGTGTGCTGTGGATAATGCCCCTTCTTGTTACATCTCCCCATGACTTGCCTTTGAACTCGGAAGAGACCAAGGGAAAAACCTTGGTATTAATAGCTCTGTTTATACATTTTTAATCTATTTGATTCGTTGTGGATAGATTCATTAATGTTAAATGTAGTTCTAAATATGGATGGGTATGAGTGTTTTCTTCTAAAAACCCTTTGATGGAGCCTACCGTGTAGGCTGGCCTTTGTGTTAACTCTGCCTCCATTCACATTTTCTCTGTCTTTGTTGCAGGAGCTATTGTGACAATCTTGGCTACCACCCATTAAGTGCTGCTGACTTTGGAAAGATCATGAAAAATGTCTTTCCAAATATGAAGGCTCGCCGTCTAGGCACAAGAGGCAAATCAAAATATCCTTTGCACAAACACTTCTCAGTCACTCCTTCTGCACTTGCCTGGAGAAATTGTAGTAAGGAAGGAAGAAATCATAATGTAATTATAGCTGGGCCCAGGGTGTCCCTTTCAGTTTTGTTCTCTCAGTGTCTAATTCAGGATGATTAAAATGTGACCTTACTTTGCACTCCCAAGGGACTAGGTGTTAAGATATTTAAGCCACTGCAATTATACTCTGTCCATATGCAAATGTATATGGTAAGCAAATGCAAGATCCACTGTATAATGAAGAGAAATAAAGACCTTGTTTACAGGGAAAAACTAATTCTGGAAAGGAGTTGAGGGTCATGGAAAACAGGCAGGATATGAATTCCCGAAGAAATGCTAAGGATGGGAAAAAAGGATAGCTAATTTGACTCTTACACGTGTCAACAAGACAGTAAAATGGGAAGTACAGTGTTGATGAGAGTGACGTAAGAACAAATCTGTCCTTTTGTGTCCATGTTTTTAAAGAATCGTCATAGATGAGGAGAGGTCCACAAAAATTCTGTGAAATTGTAGGGAAAAAAATGCCATCCTCTGAGAGAAGTTCATCCACTTCTATCTCATTGTGAGGCAACTTCTGCAGTTTGTTCAAGTGCTTTATGAGAGGGAAATGTCAGTTACTTATTCATAAAATTTAGCAAACAGAGGCAAAATAAGAACTAAAACTGGAAGTAAAAATTAAATACCAGCTAGAAAATGGGCACAAATTTTTTATAGATTGATTCACTTTTGAAAATGATGCAGTTTTCATCTCATGCTACATTTTCATCAAGTTCAGGGTGGGTGGGGATGAAGTTAAAGCCTTTTTATTTCTCCCCACATGAACAAGCTGAAACAATTTAGACCTTAATTTTTGATCACATATTGCTACAGTGGACTGAGAAAGAAGGCTTTTGTGCATATGCCAACACTGCCCAACCTTGACTTTCATAAAACTGGAGATGGGGTATGGTATATATTTACTTTATTTATTTTTTTTTATTTTGCAAATTTACATTTCCTAGCTTATTTTTACTGTCTGTCTAAGGTTTCCAAAGCAGAATGAAGAGCTCTGTAGCTTTTAATAAGATTTTTCTTTGCAATGCTGTCATATTCTAAAACAAACCTTGGTTGATCTTTTTTTTTATTTAAAACTTTGAACAAATTACAGTGCTTTTCGTGGAAGAAAAAGAAAAATAAAAAGGAAGTGAAGCAGATTTTCACAGTGCTACCCACGAGTTTCTTTTAAACTCTTAATTCCCTGTTTTATTTTTGCTGTATATATTTTTAAAAATATCACTGTTGGAACCCCAGTGGTAAAAGCAATTCTTGGATAAGAGTGCCAGGTAAGTTGACTAGGATGCAGAAGGCATCAACTGTAGGTGATCTGAACGACAGGATTCTCTTTGCAGTTTTTTTCCAGAAAGGTTAGCTTCATATAATACTCTTGAAAACAGGCAGTATAAGGTAAAGTCATATGATTTTGAATCATGTTGTGAGCTTTTTCTCCCAGTTTCATGAAAAAAGAATGTACGGACTTAGTGCTTTCTGTCATTTTTTTCATCGTTGGTTCTGTATTCTTGTTGTTTTCACTTGTTAGTAGTTTTTAATATAAGTAACGTTTCCTTTTTCTTTGTTTAGTTGGATGGGACAGAGCCGTCTGGGCAGCTGCAGAGCGCTGATGAGGAGGTTGTCTCCGCCGCCTGCCGCCTTGTTTGTGAATGGGCCCAGAAAGTGCTCAGCCAGCCCTTCGATACCGTCCTGGAACTGGCTCGTTTCCTTGTCAAAAGTCACTATATCGGTACCAAGTCAATGGCAGCTTTAACAGTAATGGCAGGGGCACCAGCAGGTAATGGACTGCCTTGTTTGTGAATCTGTGCAAGGGGGAAATCTTTAAAAAGAGGAGTGTGTTTTATGTAAGAGGGATCTTTTTTAACATCACATCAAGTGTGAGGATGTCAGCGAAAGGGAGGAGCCCCAGAATGGTTTGGAGTTGCTGGCACATTTGTCCCTGCCCTGTGTGGCACTGTATCCCACTGCAGGCAGTGACGTTTCAGTCCTTTCCCATGAGTGTTAGATGAAATAAAGGGTGATAGTTCACTTGCTCCTAGTGACACGAGTAATATATCAGGTTGAGTAAGCAGCTCCTTTCAGGACAGACTTTAAATGCTGACTGGGTTTGGCCCTTGAACCTGCATTTAGGTGATTTCTTTTTTTTAATCCAAGCTGCTGCAAGTTCCCTTTCTCTGTGATAGTCTAGAAGCAGGAGCTGAAAATATGCTGTGATCTAAGGTCTAGTCTGTGACGTTAGCCTTTCAGGCTCTGAAGATAGCTTCCTACGTCACTGTCGTCTATTTGACAGTGTGTTGCTGTGGTTTAGATTTGTAACATTACTGTTCATTTAGGAAGGACTAAAGGTAGGAATGTCTAGCAAAACATAGCTGCATGTTGAGAGGTACCTGCTACTTTAGGGAGGAGAAGGGGAAAGGAAAGAGGATGGGGGAATTCTCAGTTGGCCTTGAAGTGACTCCCTGATCACAGCAGTGTGAGCTGCAAGTTATCTGATCAGTGAGAGGACTTTGGAGACCTGATCACTTCTCCAGAAGTTCTTAGAATTCAGCATCAATCTTAACAATAGAGAAATGGGAGCAAGGAAGTCAAGCTCTTAGTGGCAACATGGAGAGGGCTGTCGCGCCAACGGGTTTTCTTGCTGGTGTGGTGTGAGGAAGGAGAGGAGCTGGCCCGTGGCTGGGCACAGGGAGGACATCGCGGCTCTGCAGTCAGCGCTGGCCGTGCGGGTCGCATCGGATCGGATCGACACGCGTGGAGCCAAGGCCAGGCAGGCAGCTCCGGGCAGGCGGCCACAGGGCCTTCCCCTGGAGGGAAGGTTACCTGTCCTTCCCCGCCGAGGCCCTGCCCTCCTGGGATCCCACCAGTGGCGACCTCCATCTCATAAAGCACTTCCAGGCGCGATTGACTTTGCGCGCGTGAGTAACGGCTCTGAATTTCAAGCACTTTGCTAAATCTGGATTTTGGTGCCAGTAGCGTGGGGGTTTGTAGGCGTACGCTGCTCGAGCTGCGTTTCCGTCTGGTAACTTGCCCTAATATGGAAACAATTGTCTGTCTTAATTTTCTCTCAAGAGCAGATTTTCTTACGGGCGTTTTTGATATGTCACATGCAAATTTTCCCGAGATGTTTGATCCATGTCAGGTAGTACAACTAGGTCAGTGTTGCTGTTATTGACCATGCTAAAAATAAGGGTCTGAGGGCATGGAGAGGGACAGGAGAGCGTCGTCTGGGCCACTGGTGTGACTGGGATTCCTGCCCACTTTCACGCCTTTGTTAACGCGAAGGGAAGAGCTGGTTTTTATTTTACTCAGCCAGATGAATTCCTTCAGTCCTCAGTCACTGGAAAAGGTTATATTTGATGTGATTGTTTGTACATCTTTGTTTGTATTCTGTCTCCTCTTCATTCTCTGAGTCATTAAAGCATCTGAAGTTTCTCTGGCTGTAGGTGAAGGCTGCAGAGGGAAGTACAGGTTCCCCTGCAGTCCCCCTGGGAGGTTCCCCCCACATCTGCTCAGGGAAATTTGTTTGAACCACAGCAAATCTCTTGCCTTCAAAAAGGGCCATTTCAAATGGAAGCAGATCGTCAGGGCTGTGAGGTCTGGCAATCCCCTTCCCTGGCCTCTGTGTGTTCTCCTTCTAGCTGCCTTTTCTCTAATACAGTTTAAAATTTAGATAGTGCAAGGCCCTGTGCTCTTCTCTTTACGTCTCATTGCCTGGTTCCGTTGGCTCTGCTAGCCATGCTGCTGCAAGGAAAGGGGCACGTGTGTATAGCTCTGGCTCGTGGAGCTCCTCTATCCCCTCTTCCTCTGCCAAAACGTGGCGTTTCAGGGAAACGGGCAGTTATTTTTCTTGTGTGCCTCTGGGGCTGGAATGCTCAGGAGAGGTTCTCTCATTGGTACGTATTACAAGAGCAAATAAAATACCCCCGTTGCCTTTTCTGTGTCTGTGCACACTTTTTCTGTAAGAAAGTCTGCCTTTTTTCCTGCAAGAAAGTAAGTTTTACCCTCAAGTAGGGTAAAAAGAGGGAGGAGGGTATCCTCATCAATATTATTTACCTTGCAGCATGTAGCCCACATAGCACTCTTGTTGTTTTATGAGTCCTGAAATGTACCTGGGTATTTCACCATTTCTTTGAATAGGGAATTGAAAGCAGAAAGTGGAGATAAGCTGCAGTATTAGAGCTGCCATGGTACATGCAGCCAGCTGCTGAGAGGACGGTGTTGATTAATTTGCAGTTAAGAGTTGTCTTAAAAACTGAGAAACCTATAAAGTATGAAATAAACAGTGTTAAAACTTCCTGACAGGGCAGTTTTACAGGGCTGGGTGATCATGGAGGGAATGTACTAATCCTCTTGAGTGGTAATAAATGAACGACCACAGTTGTGATTTAGTAACCGAGACTGGTACCAGCTGTACTGATGAGACCTTCCCTTCTTGCCCTTCCTGGCAGCACCTTTGCTTGTGCATGACCAGCCAGGGCATTGTTTTCAGAAAAAAAATGTTTCCTCATCGTAATTTCTGTGTTGTTTTTTGCCTTCTCCTCCTTCTCTTTCTTCTCTTGTTGTTTCATTTCTCGTCCTTTCAGCATTATCCCTGATCACACACTGGTGGTGATCCATTCTGACATAATTATATGTGTTAAATATAACACACTGATCATGAGCTAATAGCATCTGCACAGAACTGCACATCCATGGCACAGATTCACAGCTCTCTGCAAAGATTTTTCATTTCAAAAGTGCTTTAAATATTGATAACAAAACAAAAACATGATAGAGATGAATTTTAAAGTTTCATAGCCACTGCCCTCTATTGTCAGTTTAATGAAATGCATTGTTTTTAGATTTTGATGACACAATGTTTAGCTTCTAATGCCCTAGTAGAGATTTTGCCAGAATGCTGTAAATAAACTAAAGCAGTGGACAGATTTGAGTATGAAATCTCTTCATGGATGAGGTGGTCTTAGAGTGGCTCTGGAGGTCCTGCCATGTATTTTAGGTAGTTACATGCAGAAATGGCACAACAGATCATTCTGGTATGTTTTATTATAATACTGTTATTATGTATGTTTATGGTATAAAACATATTATGGTATGTTTTATTATAATACTGTTTTTTTTTTTGTGTGTGTGTGTGTTCAGGAATAAAAGGGATCCCCCAGCCCTCAGCTTTCGTACCTACTGCTGAAAGTAATTCCTTTCAACCACAAGTGAAAACTCTGTCATCTCCCGTCGATGCCAAGCAGCAGCTGCAGCGCAAGATCCAGAAGAAGCAGCAGGAGCAGAAGCTGCAGTCTCCTTTACCAGGGGAGTCTCCAGCAAAGAAAACAGAAGGCACCGCGACCAACGGCGTGGCCACTCTCTCCAATGGAAGCCCTGCTATCCTGTCCCCTCAGCCCATTGGCATCGTTGTGGCAGCTGTCCCCAGCCCGATACCGGTAACGTTCTGCAGTGATTGCCTCGCAAAAACAACCCCTGAAAGGGTGGATTGTAAACTGCCAGTAACTTGGCAGTGATGTCAGTGGGAGAGAAAAATGATTTCCTTCAGTCATCAAAGACTTGTGTGCACTGACGCTCTTTTGTCCCTGTGCCTTTGTTGTGACCAGTACAATGCAGTTGGTGATGGTATCACTAGAATTGTAATTATGTAGAATAAGCCAAGTTTGCCTTTGAGGTCAGTGACAGTGGGATTTAAGCTGTCAGTAATTTGGTTTATATATTGGAATAATTACCCTTGCAATGAAGTTCAGCCACAGAGGAAAGCCAGCACAAGCCGTGTAGGTCACTGAGCCCCTAATATGGGATCTAAATTGACTTTCATTGTTCTTGTGGATTTAGTGGCATCAAAAGTTTCATTTTTGTACAGATGTCTGTAATATCCTTATCTTTCAAAGACTATCCATGTCTTTCGACCCTACGAAAGTGAGGCAGTACGGGAAGATGTTAACTATTTCCAAAGTGTTAACTGTGTTGTTGTTTTTAGTGGTAAGCCTTTTTTTCTGAATGACAGGGGTTTTGCTTTTAAATCATTTTAGACATCTTTAATATCATCAGCATTTTGAATACATCCTCTCCTCTTTATCCTTTTTATGTCATTTTCTTTCACATGCTGAAGGACTGCATGTGAGTGACCTTTTCTTTAAGGTCCTGCAGAAGAGCAGAGTTGTGTATAGACCACTGCCTTAAAAGCTGAGGCAGCCTTAAAAGCTTGTGTGCACGTAAGTTGAAGGGCTTATTTTGATATGAACTGATGTTCAGTAATTAGGGAAATTCGTATGTGTTGGCCCTCACCTTTGAAGCACTTTGGGATACAACTGTGGGCTGTGGGGACTTCATCAATATTCCTTTTCCTTTTCTCTCTAAACAGGTGCCAAGGACCAGGCAGTTGGTGACATCTCCGAGTCCTATAGGATCATCTGACAGCAAGGTACTGCCTCTCAATGTTCAGGTGGTCACTCAGCACATGCAGTCAGTCAAACAGTCACCAAAGACTCCGCAGAACGTCCCAGCCAGTCCAGTTGGCGACCGCTCTGCCCGACATCGCTACCCGCAGATCCTCCCGAAGCCAGCAAACACCAGTGCTCTCACCATCCGCTCTCCCACCACGGTGCTCTTCACCAGTAGCCCAATCAAGACTGTTGTGCCAGCTCAACATGTGAATTCCTTAAATGTGGTAAAAATGACAGCAATATCTCTAGCTCCAAGCAGCAGTAGTGTGCCCGTTAAACAGACGCCCTCTGCTAACAGCAGCACAGGAGCAGCAGAAGAAGCGAGGACTGCTCCTCAGATCAAAAATGGATCTGTTGTTTCACTTCAGTCCCCAGGTTCCAAGCCTAGCACTGTGGTAGCTACATCTGCAGTCGAGATCAAACTGGAACCAGAAGTGTTGCTGGATGAGAACCCAGGGCAGGGCCAAGAGAGCTCTGATGCATCTAAATCTGTGAAGGGAGCCCCTGGCCTGCCTGCTGCTCAACAAGTCAATTTTGAGGTTGCAACCTTGAAAGTTTCAGCTGATGGTGTTGTGGAGGCAAAAACAGCTAAGGGCTGCGATCAGGGAGCTGAAGAAGCAAGGACCAAATACAAACCACAGTCTAATGAGATCACACCAGTTTCTTCAGCAGGCAATAATCAAAGCACTGTAACGCTGTCAGTTGCCAGTCAAGACTTGTCCAGCACCAGCATCAGTTCACCTCCTACTGGTGACTCTGCAAATAAAGACAAAACGTGCACTAAAAGTCCAAGAAAGCGACAACCTGCTACGCTTCAGGATTCCCAGGTACCACCTATAAAGAAACCACTGGTGGGGCAGCTTTCGGCTGCTAATGCTGTGGAGGGTCAAAAAGCCAACAGTGTTCAGAAAACTCCACAGGTTGTATCCTTGGTGAGCAGTGACAATACTGCAGCACTTGCTCAAGTTCCCAGTGACGTAAATTCTGTGGTTTCAGCAAACTTAGTGACAGACTGTTCTTTGAATACCAGTGTAAATACCAGTGATGCTACTTTAGAACAGCAGCTCGCAGCAGCAGCAGCAGCGTCTCCAGATATAAAAGTAAAATTGGAAGGAAACATGTTTATCATAGAAGATGATTCAAAATTGGATGGCAGCTTTAACCCAAATCCATGGCACCATATCACCAAAACTTCTGACTTTGCATCTGTGAATTGTGAGCAGCAGCAAGATCTCAGTGTTATGGCTATCACAGCCCATCCGGGCTCCGGCGACTTAGCGGAGTCCGCCTGGGAGCCGGTGCACTGCGAAGGGATGCAGGCAGACACCTACAGCCAGCAGCTACAGAGCCAGATCCAGGACTCCTCCCTGGGGCAAATCCCAGCACAGCCTTCAAATGAGTTACCTCTGCAGTCCGAGCTGAAGGAGTTTGAACACGGGGTCCCGCAGTCGAATGAGAACTTCTTTTCGTTTGACGATGACCTGACCCAGGACAGCATCGTGGAGGAGCTGGTGCTAATGGAAGAGCAGATGTCGATGAGTAATTCTCACCCTTACAGTGGCTGTCTGGGAATGGCCCTTCAGGCTCAGCCAGCAGCGCCGGGAGCCCCTGTGTCGTCTCACGCGGGCAGCGCGCACTTCTACCATTCGATCCACAACAACAGCACTCCGATTCACACCCCCACGCCCACGCCCACCCCCACGCCCACCCCCACCCCAACGCCCACCCCCACGTCCGAGATGATCGCCGGCTCGCAGAACGTGTCGCGGGAGAGCCCCTGCTCCCGGCTGGCGCAGACGACGCCCGTGGACAGCGCGCTGGGAAGCAGCCGCCACACGCCCATCGGCACGCCGCACTCCAACTGCAGCAGCAGCGTCCCGCCCAGCCCCGTGGAGTGCCGCAACCCCTTTGCCTTCACTCCCATCAGCTCCAGCATGGCCTACCACGACGCCAGCATCGTCTCGAGCAGCCCCGTGAAGCCCATGCAGCGGCCTATGGCCACGCACCCCGACAAGACCAAGCTCGAGTGGATGAACAACGGGTACAGCGGCGTCAGTAACTCATCGGTTGCAAACCACGGCATTCTCACCAGCTATCAGGAGCTAGTGGAAGACCGTTTCAGAAAACCCCATGCTTTTGCAGTTCCTGGCCAGTCCTACCAGTCTCAGCCACGGCACCACGACACTCACTTTGGTCGTGTGACTCCGGTGTCTCCCGTGCAGCACCAGGCAGCCCCTGTCAGTAGCAGTGCCAAGCAAGAGGGCTTTGCTGTTCCTGCTCCTCTGGACAACAAAGGGGCTGGGTCCTCTCTCAACAACAGCCTGAGGTGCCGCAGCGTGAGCCCCGCTGTCCATCGCCAGCGTAACCTCAGTGGCAGCACCGTCTACCCTGTTTCCAATATACCGCGCTCCAACTTGACACCGTTTGGAAGTCCAGTGACTCCTGAAGTTCACAATGTATTTACTAATATCCCTGCAGACACCAGTGCCAATAACTTAGCTCAAAGAAGCCAGTCGGTCCCATTGACTGTGATGATGCAGACGGCCTTTCCGTCTCTTCAGAAACAAACAAACACTAAGAAAATAACCAATGTGTTGTTAAACAAACTTGATTCTGATAGCGATGATGCGGTGAGAGGTTTGGGAATGAATAACATGCCCTCAAATTACACAGCCAGGATGAATCTCACTCAGATTTTAGAAACATCCACTGCTTTTCCTAGTGCCAACCCACAAAATATGATCAATTCCAGCACTTCAGTTTATGAATTCCAAACACCAAATTACCTCACGAAAAACAGCAGCGCCGATCAGATCAGTTTTTCTTCTGGAGATAACCAAGCACAATCAGACATCGGAGAGCAGCAGCTAGATTTCAGCAGCACTGTAAAAGACCTTTTAGGGGAGGACAGTCTGCCAACCAACCAGCAGCTGGTGAATCAGGTGGCATCAGATCTCAATAACGTTGCATCTGTCTTTTCCAGCGACATCAGGTTGTCTTCCGACCTCTCAGGCAGCATTAATGATCTGAACACTTTAGATACAAATCTACTGTTTGATCCAGGTCGTCAGCAGGGACAAGACGATGATGCTACACTGGAGGAATTAAAAAATGACCCCTTGTTTCAACAAATCTGCAATGAATCCATTAACTCAATGACTGCATCCGGTTTTGAGTGGATGGAGAGTAAGGATCATCCTGCTGTTGAAATGTTGGGTTAATTTTGTTTTATAGTATGTATGTAGCACACTGTATCTAAAAGACAGACGTATTGTATTTGTCTTAATGGAAGTGCCTCCTGCAGCAGAAACACTTGCTATGTATTGTGGCATTTTAAAAAAAAAAGTTTGCT
Source organism: Nothura maculosa (assembly GCA_032353885.1). NCBI lineage: Eukaryota > Metazoa > Chordata > Aves > Tinamiformes > Tinamidae > Nothura > Nothura maculosa. Next base: position 2,305,347 of record JAUBOD010000031.1, on the reverse strand, counting down.
GTACCAGTTGCTCATTCTTCAGCAGGGAAAAAGGCAGTCTTACCAATTTTAAATAGATCTCTGAAGATGATGGGCTATCAAAGAGCCAGTATTAACATTAGAATTTTATAGTGTTCCCACGCAACATTTCTAACTGTAGCAAATAATGGAGTGGTTTAACAGCCAGCCGACATCGACAGCTGAGACTTTGGGAAGGTTGCAAGTCCAGCTCGTTACGAGGCTTTCCATACTTTGTGTTGCTTGTTAGTTCTTGGTAGGTTAATTCTTACTGACCTTTGGCATTCAGGTCTGAAATGCAGGGTGCTTGCAGGGCAGCTGATGGGGAATGGGTGCAAGTGGACTGTGACCGTGTAGCAATTCTGGGTACAGCGCCGTGGTGAACTGGGAAGTCTCTGCAGTACCAGCACCGTTTACTTCTCTAGCAAAGCACAGAGATAGGAAAACATAACAGGAACAGTGATCACGAAAAAGAAGAAAGATGCACTAAATTTCTTATTTAAGAGAAGCAAGTCTATGTAGTTGTTTTATCCATTAATGTTCAGGACATCACACTTGATATTTTAGTTCTCATTTCAATGTCAATATATTAGGTAAAATTCATGGAAAAAGATTTTGAGCACTGAAATTTAATCTAGACCTAACACCCTATTTTAATTATTTATCAAAGATAGAGAAGGAGCATGATATTTTCCCCTCTTTTTTAAATAAAAGAGCTCCTGGAGCTCAATAAAATAGTATTTTTAAAGATTCATTTAAGTCTACTGTTTTCTAAGGTAGTGGAGGGTGTAGGAAGATGTTCTTTTCTCTTTGTGTTTTAGTAGGTTGAGCCCTTTTTCACTCATTCCTTCTCTCAAAGAAAAGGTGATTAAAATATTAGAATATGTATGTGGTTGATCTAAAAATGTTTTGTGTAGAGCCATAATGCTGACAGGCACTTTACAGATACACAGTAAGACATGTGAGCCCTCTTTTGGTTTAAAAACATATTTTAAAAAGTTCATTTTGTTTTGGGAGCCTGAATTTCATTTTCGTAAGTGATTTGATAGGATCATTGGTCTAATTATTATTAGGAGTCCTTAGCTCCCCCATCCTTAAAAGAAAAGGGATTTAGATTTCTATCTTGCTAGCTCAATGAAACCAAAAAAGAGAAAAATCTCTTTGGTTTGCCAGCATGGCATGTATCTCTCATGATGGAGAGAGAGGTTCTTAACCAGCTATGGCCCCGATCCTGTGAAGAGGCCTTGCACAGGCAAGCTTTTACACTAAGAAGTACTGAGTTTGCTTGCGGTGCCATCTCTTAAACTTAGCATGAAATGGACTTGCTCCTGTAGACTTGATGCTTATGCAACTGAAAGCAGAGCAGAAAACGTTTCCCGGTCTGTGTTGCTTCTTTGGATGAGAGGTCATGCACTCATGAAGGGGGAGACCCCTTAGATTTAGTGAAGGAAGAGAGAATCTGATTTGTAGCTGACTAGAGAGGTTCATTTAAGTGTCTTGGTGATACTGTGTTTCTCCTAGTGACTAGTGGTGTCAGTATTGGTTGGGTTTTGTTGTGTTTCGCCGGTGCTGATCCACACCTGCCCTATGCTAGCACCTCACTTGGGGCTTTGTTTCTCTGTGCTTCACACCAGGAGCTTGGCCATTGCCTAGGCGCAGGCCTAGAGCTCGGATCTCTGTGCAAGATCAAGTGCTCCTATGTTTGGTTAAGGAAATGAGGAGCAGACTAGGCCTGAACTCTGTGCCTGTCGATGGCCGGTAACCAGTGACATCTTGAACATCCCCCTTTCTCTTGCACTTAGTGGGCCTGAGGGCAGCCCATCGTTTTCTGCCCTAGACAAAGTGCCAGCAGGACCGGGAATTCATGAAACCGGCCTCATGGCGGAGATCAGTGAGGGAAAGCGGGAGCGATGGCCGGGGCTCTCCCTGTGCCCGCATGGTGGCCGCCCGGGCCTGCGCGTCGCTGACGGCAGCGCTGTCGCGCGCTTGGTCACACAGCCTTGATGCCCCCAACTCCTCTGCGTTTTTAGGGACGTTTCTTAGCAAAGCAGGAGTCGAATTAAAAGTTGATGCGTTCTAAATTATGCAGTCATCACCAAAGGTTTTTAGAAGTGTGTTTAAAATTATATTTAAATACCAAGCCTTGCGTCGGGCCTAACATGAGATTTAATTAGCAGAAATAATCTGTAATCAGTGGATTAAAGCAAATTTAATTTAAAAGGGATTCAATTCAATAAGGATTGTTTCAAGTAAAATCCCAGGCACAGCGATGAAACATTTTCACTTCAATAAATGGTGCTAGGGCTAGTTCAGACAGCTTTGTACATTAATATGTATTATTTTAGAGGTGTTTGTGTGTTGGTGTTATAATCTGTTAGGTCCCTGTTCTTAGTGCTAGTTAGTTCTTTACTGTACATCAAGACAAAGCACTATTGCACACCAAAGTATGCAATACCCAAAGGAAAATCCTGTGATTCTAACATGGAAGCCTGTCTGTGTCAGATACTCCAAAACAAAGAATTTGAGATAGTTCTGACCCCTTGTTTACATTATTGGCTTCCTACTAACATAAGAAATAAATTATTTTGATAGCATTTTTTGCTAAAGTATACAAACTCGTGAATTTGTACCCTATGTACAGTATTGCAGCAAACACTTTAAATTGGGTTGGTTAGTCCAGCAAACTTTCTGGGTTCATATATTGCACTAAAATTCTGTTGAACCTGTGGTAGGCACATTCCTTAGGATAAATGCAACAAATACAGCCCACAGATTAAAAAAAAGAAAAAAAAAAGAAAAAAAAAAGACTTTTTAATGTGTTTCATTATTAAAAGGCAAAATGTCATTAAAAGTGACAGGTGAAATTGTCTTATGTAGCAATGTGCGTTGATCTCAATGAGATACTTCTATTTCTTATTCTCTTACATGAGAATATTACAGCAGGAAGAATTAAGTTTAGTTTGCTTCACCATGTTAATACATGATCACAAAACGTGCATGAGTGTTAATGACTTATCTTGTACAGTACTAGATATATTCCTGTAACCACTTTTATTTTTTTTTATTCTTTTGCTGTATTGAAACTGGTTCAGTGTTAACCAGGTGAGCATAGTTATTCACAAGTTATTTACTTTTTTATATTAACTAATTCAGCTTAGTTATTGTTGAATATGTTCTTTTCTTGGATTATTTTTTATTGTTCTGGTGTTGAAAAGCATTTTTGCATCATTTTATCATGATAAGAATTCATGAAGTAAATAATTTGCAAATAATTGCAATAAGCACTGACTTCTGAACTGAAAAGGAAAGCATTTTTTTGTGCAGTGCATTTGAAGTTCATATAACAGTCTTGTACTATACTGTGCTTTCTTTACTGCACCATAAGGAAAGAAAAATCCCTGTTCTACGTTTTCATTTAGTGCAGGAAATCCAATTTCTCCCTTCCTCCCCAGTGTTTTGTTGTCTGTTGTACTGCTGAAACTACAGTAGTTGAATATTGCAGTAGCATTTCAGTTATTTTTTTTATTGAAAGTGCTCAAAAATTGTTTTTTAAATGTTTTCAAAAACAATAAAAACATTTTATATTAAAAGGACCTTGGAGATTTTTATTCATATGGAGAATGTGCCTTAAAGTTGAGTGTGCTTCCTGATTTGTGTGAAGATAGGTCACAGCTGTCTGGCTGGGCTGATGTGCTTGAATTTCAGTGTAAAGCTCAGCCTGCCTAGGCTGGAGGCCTAGCTCAGTTTGTGTCTAAGAGCAGACTTCCCTTGAGACAAGTTGGTGGTTAAAGGCTTCTGATTATTCACTTTGTCTCTTTATATTCCAGTTCTGCTGCTCTCCCTGTCAAGTGGTCAGTACAGTACCTGTGTGAAGATACCTCTGAGTGTGGGGCAAAAACTGTTAGAACTTCCCAGTGAACAAAATCTGGTGTCAGACATTCAAGCAGTACTTTGGGTTGGGCTGGGCTGTACACTGGCACGCCGTAGCGAGCCGCCCTGGTTGGCACTGCAGTCATGGCCAGCTTGCTCGGCACAGACATCCCAATGTCCATGGTTAGTTGGCGCCTGGTCCATGGTGGCTTTCCCCATCGTGGCACCCAGGGCCACGTTACTGGGGTCACTGTTACCCGTGGCAGTGCTTGGCTGTTTTTGCTCTTTCACACACTGGTAAAGCACTGCCACAACATATGATTGTGGTCTAGCTTGACTTGTCACCATACAAGCAGGAAGTTTTTTATGAAGTTTTCTTATTGCACTGTGAAATTGTACATAAAATCCTATAACAGCATTCCCAGCTATCTGCAAAAAGGCAGTGGAAGAACAGACACCAACTATGAGAAAACAGGAGTAGAGCAAGTTTTGCATGCCAAGAAAGACAGCGCTGGTCAGGCTCCATCCGAGACTACTGTGGACCTGAGCTGAGCTGGCAGGTGGCAGGTTTTCTGTCACCACAAAATCACTTGGACTAGTCAACAGAGGAGAAGGCTGAGCATCATCAGGGAGACATACAAGAGGCAGGAGAAGGAGCAACAGAAAGATGGATGCGTTTTAATGTCAGGATGGAGGGAAGAGCCTTCACATATCACCTATAATAGTGTTTCTCAGCTATTACAAATCCATTAATCTCTCTTGCATTTCCTGCTCAATTTGTTAAATGTAACCTGAGTATAGCTAGATTAATTAACACAAGACAAAATAAACTTGAGAGTAGGACAGGTTTGCATCAAAAACAAATACTGCTTGAGAGACTGCAGTTACATTTTTCCAGATTGTATAGTTTAAGTACCTAAACCAGAAGACTACATTGATATACAGTACAGTTATAATTCTTGATGTATCCTAATATTTCTCTTCTGTGTTTTGAACGTGCAAGAGATGGTGCTGGTGACGCAAGCACTCGAGAAGCCGCCGCCTTGGGCCCGTGCGTATCTGTTCCCAGCTGCCCTGTTGCGGCTCCTGAGCCTCTTCTCCCCAGTCCCACCCACTCGTTTGCTATATCTGGTAATGCCCTGGCTCTGCAGTCATGAAAAAGTTCCATTTTTGTCCCTGTGCCTCATCTCTCCTCTATTACTATTTTCATTTTAATGGACTGCTGCTTTCCTGTGAATTATGATAAGCTGTGTTGCACAGAAATTTTGTCTCTTCACTCTACATAATCGAATGATGCCAATTAGAAACAAATTTTTGATGGATCTCAAGTAGCTGCCTCAAATAGTGTTCCTGCTTAGCAATATGCTACTGACCTGGAACACACCCTAGGTGTTGTTGAACTACACTTTAAAAATATGCCTGAAAAATGGGTCCAAAAATGGAAATGAGACTTAGTAGCTTGAGAGAAGATCCGTTTTAATCTACCTATCCATAAAAATAGCTGGTTTTGATAGAAGTATTTTCATAGTAGTGCAGAAATTTTAAAAAATCATTTTTAAGGCATGTAAAGCCTGTAAGACATCATACAGGTAACTGCATTTTTAAAATATGTTTTAACAAAGAGGTAGCTGCTTAGTACATGGGAGTACTGGCCCTTCCACAGCCCAGGGGACACGTCCCAGGTGACGTCCTGCCGTGCCTGCTCTGTTTGACCCTACCAAGAGCTATTGCTTAGTGGCAACGTTTCAAGATCAAATCAGTTAGGAAGCCAAGGACAGCACATTGAAAACCTACTTTTTTTTGTATTTTATTTAGAAAAAAAAGTGAAATGTGAGTGAATTCAACTCAAAATGACAAATTATTATTATTCCGTTTTCCTAGTGGAATAATAATAATGGTTACAGAGAGTAACACCAAGGGAAGGGGATTCGCTAAACACCTGGCATGAAAGAGAGACCCATAAAGACAGGAGTGCGGATGCTGCCTTCACTCCTGTCCTAAGTGAGAACAAAAGGTTTCTCTGATTTTATCAATGTTTTAGCCATCAGCAAAGAGCATGTAGAGCATACTGGTTCATGTGCATATGCAGAATGATAGTCTGAAGGTATTTAAAGAAAGAAAAAGACCAAATATGTCATCCCCAGAAGATGTAGGTTCTGTGACGTGGTGAAGGGTTGAGTGTTTCGCAGCCCTAGCCAGGCTGCCTGCACGTGCTGTCGCTGATGGTGAATTCACCTGGAGTGGCAGCAGTGGAGAGGAGCTGAGCACCTCCAGGTTCCTGCTGCGGCAGCTCTGCGCCCCCTCATGCTGGCACTGGAGAGGGGGGGATGACATTTGAGGGGAGGTGACTCAGACGAGCGTTTACCACTTCATTCACATGCATATGCACAGTTGCAGTTAAATGTGCACTTGCCACCTCCGCGGTGGTTGCTCTTCTTACTATGCCGATTTGCTCATCAGTCAGGAGAGATCTCCAAAAGAAATTACTTGTAAACTGTTATTTTAGTCAGGGAAATTCAGAAAAACATTTCTTGCTGTACATCTTCGCCTTGAGGCAGTCTTCCTTGGCGAGAGCTGGAGCTCCCTGCAGCCGCTCTCACCAGGACAGGGATATGCTGGGTTGCAGGGACGGGCCTAGGACTGCTCCTGTCTGGGAATGCAGACCTGCACTGTCCTCGTGAGCTGAGAAGTGTTAGGGCCTGGGCTATTAACCAGATCTGAGACATCTGTCCCATTAATGAATCACTGCCATGGTAGTAGAGTTACTGAGATTACTGGACTATCAATCGGTATTTACTTCTCTTAGTCACAGCAGTGATTCACTAGCGTATTTTTGATTAATTCCCTTTTGTATGTAGTTTTCCATTTACCTGCCACGGTGACGCTGTGAGTGGTTCATCATCGTGTTTTCTATTTTATGACTCAGGAGAACAAAAGATAATAGGACAAAGATGTACACGTATCATTTGTATCTAATATTTTTTTTGTTTAATTGCAGCAAAAACACTTCTGATTTCTTTGTTTTGAAATAAGAGTAGTAAAATAACTTATCTGCTTTAAAATCCTCCATAACAAAACTATATCCTATTGAAATATATTTAGTAAGATTAAAAAAAATACTTTGATGTCCTGGTTTTTGTAGCCTAACCATGACCACTGTTAATATATATTGATGAAGTGAAGATTATTTTATTGTCAGAACTCTTTGAAATTCTGAAATCTATGTCCTTTCATGTCTTTTGTTGGCATTAACTCCCTTATACACCAACACTGAAGTGTGTTTTTTTAGAAAGAAGGTTAAGTATTAGAGGATTTTCTTAAGGCCATGAATGTATTTACTGTACAGAAAGAAACAATCCCAATGTTGCCAGTGTATGTAAGATTCAGACCACAAATTGTGTCTATCAAGTTAAATGCTACCATTTAGGAGATGGAGAAAAAAAAAGAATTTCAGCCTTTCAGGTGAATGGAGGTTAATTAAGACAAAATCCAAGCAATTTTGCTACCAGATGAGAACTCGCTATTGGGACAGAGTAACAAGATTAAGTATTCATTTGTTTTTAATGGTCTCGATGCACAAGAAAGTGTCCCAATGTGCACTGAAGATCCAAATGAGGCTGAAAATCAATCATGGGCAGAAAGAAAAAGATCCTTCAGAAGAGATCTCTTCCCCTATTGATCTGTAACTGTGTAAGACTATAAAATATTAAATGCTGAAGATATATAAGAACTGAATGTACACTTAAAGCAGGTTGTGGGTTTATTTTTCTCCTATTTTTAACCACGGGAGAGCTACTCCAAGTGCAGCCCTGCTCCTGCCTGCCCGTTTCCGTGGCTCACAGCCATGACAGCAGGGTGGCTCTTCCTGCAGCTCCTCATGGTGCTCAGCTCTTCATCCAGCTCCTCATGGAGTTCGGCTCTTCCTGCAGCTCCTCATGGTGCTCGGCTCTTCCTGCGGCTCCTCATGATGCTTGGCTCTTCCTGCGGCTCCTCACAATGCTCAGCTCTTCCTGCACCCTCTTCATGGAGTTCGGCTCTTCCTGCTGCTCCTCATGGTGCTCAGCTCTTCCTGCAGCTCCTCATGGAGTTCGGCTCTTCCTGCTGCCCTGGCTGCGGCATGTGGGCCACAGGCTGCGTGGGGCAGGATGGCCTCGGAGCTGCCGCTAGTGCTGGGGAACACGTGTGGACAAGTTCCCGAGGGCCTCCTGGGAATGCTCCGCTCCTCCACTGGGAATGCCCACGTGCCCCTTGCTCATGGGCTGCTGCTGCTGCTTGTAAGTGTGGAAAAGGGTCCTTATTACTTTTTTTTTTGAAAAAATGGAGCTGCTTCATAGCAGCTACACTGATTCCACACTCACCCCACAGAGGGCTCTCCCTTTTCCCTCTGGTGCTCTCGGGCTCTGTGGCTGTGCCCAGGCAGCTCCTTGTGCTGCACATATACCCACCCGAGGAGCGCCCTGGCCGGGCAGCTGCAGCTAGCCGAGGCTGAGGCGCAGGTAGAACACAAAATAAGCAGGGGGGTTGGGCAGACCTTTATTTAAGAAGAATCCAACAATAAAATTAAGAAAACGAGGAGCCCGGGTGTTCCCAGCGGCCGCCAGGGGCGCCTCGCGCAGGGCCGGGCCCGGCGCCGCTTCGCGCCCGCTCCGAGCAACGGCCGCTGGGGGGCGGGGCCTGGAGCGGGGGGGCCCGACAGGCGG
>JAUBOD010000031.1:2283647-2294392 GCA_032353885.1 Nothura maculosa | reverse complement strand
CAGGGATCAGACTAGAGAAAGGAACCTCTTGTAGATAAAAATACACTTCCTGTGTATTTGCTGTTTTAGTTTTCTCAGTCACTTGAGAGCTGACTTACATGAAACGAGTGGCCTTGTTTTGTGCACGTCACACAAGATCTCTCGAAGGCCTGTGACATTTTGCTCTGGAGAACCGTGGCCATGTCCTCCCTTGCCTTTAGAAGAACATGCTGCAGGACCAGGTATTTTGAGCCTGGCTTGTCGCTGGGGAGCTGTACGTCTTGGATCCCCCTTCTCTTGTTTAGTGCTGTGTGCCCAAGATTACCTTGGTGATCAGAAATCTTTCTGCGCTGACTTGTGGACCTGGCGTGAGCTGGTCTCCCTCAGGGCTGCCCAGTGTAGAACTGGTGACTTCCAGAAGGGTGAGTAGCCCTCCAGAAAGCGGAGTAGCACATGCAGGCAAGTTGGAAAAGTACCTTGAGATTGTGTTGGCAAGTGGATAAATCCTGTTGTGGACTCTTCTGGTTTTGAGTCTTTTCGTTAATTTACAGTTTAACAGAGGTGTTAAATGTAACTTGTAGCAGCAGCGTCAGGCATTTCCTGAAGATTGAGCCTTCCTTGGGGATGAATAGAAGTGCTCCTGTGGTGCAATTTACAGGTTTATCTGCTGGCTTTGTGAGACTGAACTGTAACCAGCACATAGAGGTTGAGGGCTCTGTGTTTACAAGATTTAGTGCAGTTCTGTAACAAGAATCTCCCTGGGGCTAAGTGCTGCCTTGCTTATTTGGAGAGAATTTCTCTAAAAAAAGATGTTTCACTTGTGCTGGCTGCCGCAGGAGGGAGAGGGATGCCCTGTGGATTGAGAAGGAATGGGCAAGACTGCAGAGTGCCCTTCCCACCGGGATCCATGTAATATTGCCAAGAGGTCACTTGGCATGCTATAAGTTTGTCTCATTAGCAAGATCTGTGTATTACAGGCAGCATTTTCCCTTGGATAAGGCTCACTGTTCTGCGGGACGTGGTCGTTCCAGTGAGATGCTTTACAGGAGTGTTGTGGGGCCGATACCCCGTGCTGGCTGCCAGCTCTGCCCCTCTGCTCAGCCCAGCAGCAGGGGGAGGTGCCCTTGGTGCCACCTTCTGCTGTCAAGAATTTGAGTTCTGAAGATTTTTTTCTGAATACTTAAAAATATACTTCTTTCTCAGTAATACATGAACCAGATCTGTTCTTAGTTATGAAGGCTATCAAATATTCTCTTCTGAAGCACTTGGACTATTCTAGTCTCACTTCAGCAGAGATAATGGGAGAATCAAAATTCCAACCTGCCTTCGAAACACTTGTTATTTGAGATGAACAGACTGCTTATCACTCAAGTCAATATCATTACAGAGTTTGTTTTCAGGGCGAAGCACTCGGTCATGTTTTTACAGTCAATAAGGATATGGAGGTAGAAAAGAACTTCATTCGGATTGGCAATGAGCAAAGTGCTTTTATATGGCCGATACAGACCAGGAGGCTTACTGAGGTGTGGGGATTTTGTTTACAAAACACAAGTGTTAACTGCTAGAATCAAGAGAGGTGAGGAGCTGCAGCTCAATTAAAATAGATATTTGCTTGAGCTGTAGAGGGTTCTCAGTGGTATTTCCCAAATGCTCTTAGGCTTCAGAGCTCTCTATCTGGTGGTTTCTTTAATCAGCATCTTTGGCTACAAATGCAAACTACTGATGGGGGTAAGGCTGAGTGCCTTGAGTGTCTTTCACTGGTTTGAAGGGCAGGCTGTAAAAAGCAACAGTAAATTCATGTGAATCTCTTACGCCAATCCTTGCTCTCTGCTGGGATCCTGCTGTAGTGAACCCCTCGACGTAGTGTCCTGCCTGTTCTTGTGGTGTGCAGCAGTTCCCTGGCGGTGTGGCAGTCTGCATGGGCGCTGCACGACCCTCAGTAGCTGTCGAGTGTCTTCCCCCTGGCTCTGTGCAGGCCTTGGGAGCCTCCATCCTCTGGGATGTAGATAACCCGCAGCCACGGACCGGCCCCTTCCCTTTCCCCTCTCACAGAGCTGGGCTCTGTTGCTATCAGCTATGAACTTCCTAACTGCTGCTGTATTTGTTTCAACTTGCCATATTGACACAAGCCCAAATTAGTTTGCTTTGTATCTCTGCATTATATACAGACATAATATGAAACTTAGGAAAACCTTACTCTGTAATTCCAAAAGCTACTCACGTCTTCCAAGGCGATGGTGCTCAGGAGTTGGGTATGTGCAGTGCCCTTGATGTTGCCCTCTCGGCTAGATTTAGTGGTAGCTGCTTCTTGACCTGTCTAACTAGAACAAAAGAATAACAGGATGTTATTGCCTAGAGCAGTTGTTTACTACAGAATGTGCTCTGTTTAAAGACTGGTTAGACATTTTTATATTGGCTTCCTCCAAAGCTGTATACGAGTCCAACAGACATCACTGTTTTATGTTGTACAATAAATTAACCATTCTGTTTGTGGTTTCCTTCTGTATTCATCTTTTTTGGTAGAGGCGTGTCGAAGAAGCATACCAAAAACTTGACCCAAAGATAAAATATAAAAACAGAGCTAACTTTTTATATACTAATGTAATATACACTCTGGAAATTCCTTGTACTCTAGCACCTTTCTAACCTTTAACTTGTTTGAATTTACATTAATTTTACATGAAATTTACATTAATTTTACACACATCTTTGAATTGCTCTTTCTATATTGTAATTGTTTATCAGAGCCTGTGACTCAAATCAGTCAACTGTGGGAGGTTCAGAACGCTCCTGGGATAAATACACTTGATCATTGTTAGGTGGCTTAGTCAGTGCATTCTTCACAGTGTGAATATTGCTTAATTTACTCCTCCTTTCTCACCTCCCCTTTCCATATCTGCCTTTCACGGCTGTATTCTGGACTATCCAGCACTCAGTAAGAGAGTGACTCTGTCAGTTACTCTCCCAACAGTCTTCAGCATTAATCCCTGGTCACAGAAGCTAGGGAAGAGGGAAGGATGGGATGGGGAAGGAGAACATTTTACCACCTGACCTTTATAGTCATTGACTGCAAACAGCAGTTTGGCCATAAGTGACGACCATTCTATTCAGATAAATTTGTAGACAAGTGTTAAACTTTTTGAAAGCTTGAAGTTTCTCTGTCCCAGGACTTCTTACCTTTTTGTCTACTCACTGAATCTGCTGACTTCACCTTTCATTCAGCAGACTGAATGGAAAAGGTGTGGTTTGAACCTGTGAAATATTGGTTTCAAAACATTTTCCTGTACGTGTGGAAAAGTGGTTCTGTCCTTGATGGAGCAGGTGTCTGCTGGCTGCCACATCGAGGTGTCAGAGGAAAGGTTGGAGGAAAATCTGGTGTGATCTTGTCACCTTGAGGCTGTAAGGAGGTGCTAGAAGATCCAAGAGAAATGGGGAAGCTCCTCCCGCCCCTTTGAGCAACTACCATTAATGGACTATTAAGAGTTGTTGCCTCAGGTCTTGTCTTTCAGAATCAACAACTGCATTTCCCAGAACATTAAGGCTGTGGATGGTTACAGCGTTTTTAACTAGGTTCTTAACTTGAAGGCTTGTGGCAGAGCAAGCAAAGGTGCAGAGCTGGTGGATGCGGGGATGAAATCGAGTGCCATGTGCAGGCAGTTGAGCCATCAGTTGAACCTAGGGGTCCTAGTGATGCACAAGGCCATGATGAGTGGACGTCCTAGTGATGTACAAGGCACGGCTGATTCAAAGAAACCATGGTCATCACCAAGGTGGCACACTGGACAGACTGTTAGCATGTGTAACCCAGCTGCAATCAGGAACAGCGGTCCTGTGCTTTCCCTCCTGCACCATTTATATTCTCCTCAGCTAAATCTGCCCGCTGGTGGATGAAGTTTGATTACAGGTTGTACTACAGCTGTGTGAGAACGTAGTTCTGGGAATGACTGTGCTTGGGTGATAAGCTGCTGAGAGTAAAGCTGTTCTGGCCCTCAGTCCTTAGCTGCCTCTGTGCACTGGTGCTCTGGACTGTGGGGATCTTGGGCTTACCGTAGGCAAGAGCCTTCTGCTAATCCTGTGAGCAGAAGCCTGGAGATTTCCTTGGCACCACTAGTAATTTCTACTCTGCTGTGGTGTTGAGCAGCGGAAGAAGAGAATGGAAACCTTGTGCTAGGTCTTCTGTTCTTAACTCTTTGTGCGCTGTACAATCAGAGCAGTTAAATGCATGATTGTCAGCCTCACTGAAATCATTCTTCCTTTTCTATATAAAGCCAGTACAGACATTATCCATAGAAGGAAGCCAAAGATTGTGAGCAGGTCCAGGGAATTTGAATGGTCTGTCTACATTTCCCTCACAAACATCTGCATCTGAGGCACACAGAGCCAGAATCAAATCTCTAACGCTTTGTCTGATATTGTGCTTATATTGCATAGTCTTCAGCATAAAATTAAATTCAAGCCCTTCTGGTAACTGCTCACTGAGATCAGTGTATTTAGGCCAGGTTTTGTGAGCCCAAGCAGCAGCTCCCTAGCAGTTTTGCTGGTTGTCAGTGAATGAGGCAGCAGCCTCTGTGTCCTCCTCAGGTTGTAATGGGTCATTCCAGGGAAATGTGTGTCTTCTGACTGCATTTGTATCACGTATGAATTACAACCTTTCCTTCGCTGCAGAGTGACTAGAGAACAGGTAGCCCTAAGAGATGAGAAGGATCTGAGTGATGTGGCATATCTTCTGCGCTGATGTACAATCTCTTGTGTTTAAGTGTTGTCCTTGCATGTTAGATAGGGGGTTTCCTCAAGGTTCCAGTGTTTATAACTTGGAAAAGAAAAGGTACAGTCCATTACTTCCAATCTGTTAAATATATACAAGCAGAAAAGATGGGATTTTTTGGAGGGGGAAGGATTATAAACTGAAAAAAGTGCACAAGAAAGTATTCAAATATATTGATGGTAAAACCTCTGTTCTGATGTTGCTCTGTTTCAAGGAGATATGTAGGGAAAATTTGTTCTGAATAGCCCGGAGGTTTTTAAGTTGTTAATCTAGAAGGGTATTTCTACATGGCAGTTCATGGGCAGATGTCAGCATGCTTCGTTGTTGGCTTGACTAAAATCTTGGAGCTTTATTAGCTTTGCACAGATCCCTATCAAATACATTCTGTTTCAGCAGTGCCTTGCAGCGTGCCAGCTGCAGGTTTGTGGCTGGTAGTTTTCTGAGATCAGACGTGAAGAAACTCCGTATTTTTATAAAATATCACTTAGATATATCTGGAAAATGTATTGTGATTCAAGGAAACAAACTGAATGGTGAAACCGGGATTGCCCAACACCACAGTTTGTGGGTTATGATCCTGTTTCTATGTTTCTTCATCCACCGCTGGTGTGGACTGTGGTGATGCTTTGACAAGTCCCAGTGATTCGTGTGCCCAGAGCAGCTCTTGAGCTCTCTTTGCTCGTGCTTGAGTACCAGTGATAAATGCTCATGGTTTGAGCACCCAGATACCGTTGCAAGAAGAGGGATTTGGTTTTTAGGGCAGTGTATCATATCTGAACATTTTTTTCTTGGTTTCTTTTTGAGGACAATGGGATTTTCATGGAGTGGATCTTATCAGCTGCATCACAGTGGCTGTGATTGAGGCCTTTTTATTGTAAATGATAACTGTGGATTGAGTGAAATAAGGAACTCCTCAGTGCAACCAGAAGAATGTAAATAATAACTTTTAGCTCAGTGCTCTCTGACATTCATTGGTGTTGGATGTTGCTCAAGCAATGAAATTCATAGAAAATTGAAATTTTGGGCTTGTCAAGGAAGGGTGGATTTAAAGCTAACTGCAATTTGTATATAAATGTTAATAAATGGAGTTTCCTGGGTTGATGCCAGCCTTGTTTTGTATTTGTTTTCATTAAACCTGTGGTGGTTGTCATAAAGCATATTGCTTCCTATGCCTGAAAGCCTGAGCATGACCCGGAATTTGGAAGGATTAGGACACCTACTAGTGGTCAGTGCTAGGGTGGGTTTGTAGATAGGTCCTTCTTTTCCTAATTATTAGATTTCCTCATAGGAGGCACTCTTGTGAGGTAGCAGCAGCAGATGGGCTTAAGATATGCCCGAACCAACTGATGGTTTTGTCACATAAGTGAACATTGTACATGTTCCTCTTAATGTACAGGCAATCCTCTCTAACTATAAAAGTGTTGGAGAGTGAGTTTTGTTTGTTTGTTTACTCTCCTGTTGTTTTAGGGGTTTGTGTTCAGCTTTAGCTTATGGAGCACCAGTCCCTAGCCTGTGATGAGCACTCAGTCCCCCTCAGCTTTCTGAACCTCTCCAGCTGGTGTTGTTTCAAAGTGCAGCCCTGTGCTTATGGAGGAGATAAAATATAAAGCAGCCTTGCTCAGAGTGCTTCCTACATGCCTGCTTTTGAAGGCACTTTCAATCATATGTGGAATTCAGGAAGGCCCCAGGGGCAACATCTGCTTCACCACTTGCGCTTGGTTTCTGTTTAACTCTTGAGCACCTCGATGGGGTCAGTGTCTGTGGGAGTGAGGAAAGGTCCCTCTGCCTGCAAACCATCCTTATCTGCCCAATTCCCTGCTCTCCAGAGAGATAGTGCTGCTTGCCCTCCTCCTCTTCACAGCTGCTGCTGGCCTTTGTTTCTTTGAATTTGGTAATTTGAGTTTGGTATCAGATGAACCACGGAATACGAATGGATCTACTCAGTTGTGGCTCTTAGATGAGCTCTGCCAAAATTACATGTTTTGTGTATTCCAGGAGAGATGGCTTTTGCAGAATGCTCCATCTTAATATGTTTGTTAGGTCAAAAGTTGCAAACCTTGTCATTACCTCATGCAGCATATAATTTGAAAATGTGCAAATTTCATATTTGATGTATTTTAACTTCAGACTAGCCATTCAAAACAAGAAAAGTTGAAATAATAGATCTCTTCTTGAGAGCACTCTGAAGCTTGTACCCTTAAAGAGTTTTTTTAGTTCTTCATAGACTAGTACAGAGTGCTGGCCTGGTGAAGTGCTCAGGAAAATTAAAAGCATTTGTGCCCCCTAAAGCAACAGGGAAATTTTCTACGATGCTCTACATCCTGAATTATCTTTGGAAAGTGCCTTTTTTTAAATGTGTATCAATATACTGACTTCAAACCTGCTGAATTTTGCCTGAAAACAAAATTGGATTAGGTAACAGTTTCTAGAACTTCAGTTGCTTTACTTTTCAATATGTGGAATTATTTTCTTCCTGCATGTGCGCAGGCAACAGGATAGGGAGCTCTACGAGCCGCTCGGGGAGAGCGGGGACTGTCACACAGCTCCTTTCATCCTCTTGCCATCCTGCTCCTGGGGGGCTTTGGGGAGAGAAAGGCTGGTGGGAACAGTTGTGTACTACTAGTTATCCATCCTGTCCTGTCAGCACTAAGCACCTTAACTCAAAATACAATCCCATTCCCTTGGAATGCCAAGAAACAAAATAGGATGCTGAGCTAGAAAAGAATCAAGATATTGTATTTGCATTTCTGATACTGAGTTTTGTGCTTACTGTAGGTGGATATAATGGTGATAATACTTTAAAAGGGACACAAGTAGACTAAATTTGATGCTGGAACTTAGAGCCATTTCCAACATAGAAAATGATAATGTCAGACTGGCTATTGTTTTCTGAGTGAGTTGGAAGTTATACTAATTAATTAATCTGAAGTTTAGATTGAATGTCTCTTGAATATGTTATTTTGTGTTTTAGGATAATACACGAATTGTCAGGGTGAAGATTATAGCAGGAATTGGCCTAGCCAAGAAGGATATCTTAGGAGCCAGGTAAGAATGTTATGTGATTCATGTAAAGGGTTTAATACATTAAGAAATGCTTCATTTTCTTTCCACTGTTATTGATTATATGTAGTGGGCAGTGATTTCAATCAATCCTGCTACGTCTCTTTCAATAAAAAACTTGGAATCAGTTTAAGTGGTAACTTTATAAAGTGATTAGGGACTATATAAGCATGAAGACATCTGTTTTCTTGCCCAAGAGTCACTTGGACAGATATCTCATGCATTGGCAAAACAAAGTGTGGGAAGTTAAATCTTACTCTCTCTGCATGGTGAAATAGTTCTGGCATGGATGGGGTATGTGTGTATATGTATACATAATGTGTAATATTTTACTGCAGCTGGGTTGCAGCTAAAATAATAGTTCAGAAGAACCAGCTGTAAATGGTTATAAACCAAGTTCTGTCTCATATGTGCTTGAAAGACTTGGAACAAACACAACACGAAACACTGGTAGGACCAAGACTATTTCAGCTCAATTTATATGCAGAGGAACAGCATTCACCACTTGTACAGATGTGGTAAACCCTGCCAGTGGCTTCAGGCTCTTGATACACACAAATTTAGAAGTTAACAATCTGTAAGGGAAGGAACAATTAAAGTAGTTTAAAATATTAACCACAATAAAGATTGGACTTTGTAATTGAAATGCTTTGCATTTGTCAAATTGGCAAGTGACAACATGCAGCTTGTAGCAGAACTGCCTTTTCTTCTGGCTTGTATACAGAGAGTGTAGAAAAGTACTGATGGATATAGTGCTGCTGTCAGCTGTTTTGGCATGGGTACAGGAATGCTGTTATTTTAGCACTAGCAATATTATTGTTGTATGTGACATCAGTTCAGCCTGAGGAAAAATTCTCGAGTGATAGTCATATTTTCCCTTAGCCAGACAGTCTCTTTCCAATTTGTTTTTCGTGTATGAACCTTTTACTTTCAGAGAAACATGACATTTTTGTCCCTCATCATAATGTAAATATGTGAAATCTATATGCTCCCTTGCTGTGTGGCAAAGGGCTGTAATCACCTCTGTTCGTAGCCTGTGTGACGGCTTGTGTCTGTTCATGAAGAGCAGAGATTTGGATAATCTCCACACAGGAATCTTCAGCAGGGGAGCGGGGGGAAGAAGGCACTGGGCCATTTAAAGCAACTGCATTTGACACCTTCATTAACAGGAATTCATTTAAACTAAAAATCTGTGACACTAATACACATTTAGTAAAAATACGGTGTGTAGGGATGAGTACCTTAATTCCAGATATTTTAAAATGTAGGGATTTTTTTTTCTAATTAAAAACCAAAGCTTTAATTCTTAAACCTTTTTCAGTCTCAACTGGAACTTAGGTGTTCATCTGACAGAAAGGCATGAGGATTACAGCAGTATAGAGCATGTCGAGCGGTATAGCTAGTATGAATATAGTCAGTAACAATAATTAGATTTGTTTATTTCAAACCATTTAGAAAATACTCACTAAATATAAGCATGTAAAATGTTCTGAGAGTTCCTGGAACTGCAAATTTCCTGGCTTCTATTATTTTAAGCCTTCTCAAACTTAACTGCTAATAAAGGTAACAGAAAGGGTATCTTAACAACAGCCTCTCCTTTTTTCTAGTGATCCCTACGTGAAAGTGACAGTCTATGATCCAGTGAACGGAGTCCTTACCAGCGTTCAAACAAAAACTATTAGAAAGGTCAGCTTTTTTATTTCTGTTCCTAGCAGAGTGTGGAAACGTGCCAAATGCACCTCCTGAGTGAGGACATGAAAAACATTCCATGATTTATCCTGATCCTCTGTGTATGCTATTGTTCTAGTATCTTCCTTTCAATACTTTGTACGTGAAAGGTCAATTAAAAGCGAAGTTAAAGATTTTGTGCTTTCCTGAAGTGAGTTATGAAATGAAATGAAATAGATATAAAACATAAAATGGTACCAGTAGCTAATAGTCATTGTAACCAGTGTTGTCTTTTCCCTCTTCTTCTTTATATAGTCCTTAAATCCAAAGTGGAATGAAGAACTTTTATTTCGAGTAAGTATTTTTTAATCTTACTACCTATATTAGATGCTGTCATATTAGCAAAATGACTAATACTGAAATCAGAAATGAGGTCTTTATAATTAATATTCCAATGTTTGCAAATTACATAGAAATATACGTGCAGTTTTTAAAGATTAAAATTTAATTTTAGCACAAATATAAATCTTAGTGATTGAGTTTTGTTTTCACAGCGCAATATTTTGTCAATAGAGATATAATGTGCTTAATCCAGTGTAACTTAGATTCTCTAATGGTATGGTATAATACAAAGACTGTCGTAAACAGAATCATCTATATTCTTCCTATTCACTTGCCTTTTAGCAGTTAGATGCACAATTGTGTTTTTCCACTTTCTTTATGAAAACTTTTTCCAAAGTCCGTGTTGATGGTGTAATTAAGTTCAGACAAGAGTTTTTCTCAGAGATGGACTCTTCACTAGATATTTTTTTTCTGTGATGGAAGCTCTAGTCTTTATTTTGTTTAATTTTTCTGGGTTATTGTATTTCTCTTGTTCAACCTAAAAGTTTAAAGAATTCTGATTTCATGCTATAACACTTTATTGCTATAAGAACAGTCCCCAAGGTCCTTTTGAAGCCCTACTGTAGATTGTGATTCCAATTAAAAGGGTAAACCTGCATGCAATCTGACATGCAGAGCCAGATTACTCAAGAATCAGAGTTATAATCTAAATGCCAAGATCATTAAGTTACTTTAATTTTAAAAGCCTCTTTTGCATAATTTGGAAACTTACCTTCATGTGCTAAATTAGGGATAGAGTTAAATCAGATAGTCAAAACAGAGAAAATAATTTTTGTTGTCAGCAAGGATTTTTTTCAAGTATTCAGAGGATAAAGAGATTCTTTATCAAATACCAGATATCCTCTACTACATATCATCAACTTTAGTATAA
>JAUBOD010000031.1:2258328-2276400 GCA_032353885.1 Nothura maculosa | reverse complement strand
TGCTCAGGCCAGTGATGTGGGGGTAGCAGTGAGCAGAGGGACAGGTTACATGTCTACATCTCTACAAATATTTAGTAGTAGGAAGGACAGGAGGAACAGCTGGTACAATTTCATTTGTTAGACCATAAACATATGTCTAAAAAATGGTTACACTAATTTCTTCCACAATTGTAATATTGTGTTGATGTTGCTTTTGGTAGTGGCCATTCCTTCCAGATCAGGATCACTGCTGCTTAGAAAATACAAGTATCTGAAGTGTACTTACAAATCTGTTTCAGCACTATATACCTTCAACATAAATTCTTACAAAACAAAGGGACGCATTGTAGTGTATTTGTTTACAAGCTATTTTATTTAAATGTTATTGAACAGAATACAGCAATATTGAAGCAAAAGTCTTCAGAGGTAGCATACCAAGCTATATTGTCATTCTTGTATGAAGAAAGCTTTCAATTGTTAGCTGTCAAGAACTCTGTATTTTGTATTTGTAAGGGCAGATACCGTGCATATTTTCCATACTGCTAGCAAAGGTAGTGTTGAATACCATCAACCATCTCTTTCCTCTAAGCTTGGATAAGAGGTCATGATGGTTTGAGGGGTCATGTTTCTTCACTAACCCACTACACAGCTGACACAAACATGCTGAGGGGACCAGAACCTGTCTTGGGAAGATCTGGATTCCTCTGATGAGTGCGACACCGCCGGATGCTGCTAGGCCGGGAGTGTCGTGTTCTCTTGCATCCTTTTGATGTCAAGTAAAGCTTCTGTCCTTGCGAAACTCCTTCACTGGCTTTGTGGTTCAGCCTTCCCAGGCCTCAAGCCATGCAGGCACATACAGCTGTTCATCCTGCTCTGGCACCCTGTGAGGGAGCAGGGAGAAGGGACGGGAGCTGCGGCTCCTCTCCAGCCAGTTCTGCCTTTATGTATTTTGAGCAGAGGGGCTCTGTGGCCATCAATATCCCCGTCTGTGCGGGGATTGAGGCAGATGAAGCCAAAAAAAAAAAAAAAAGTAAAATAAAATATGGGCAGTACAAGGCAAATGAAGAACTAACATTTCTTTTTACCTTTTGTTGTGATAACCTCAGCACCTAATAATTTTCATGTTGTTCCATATTGTGTATCTTAAAAGGATCATCTTGGTGAGCTGTCTGGTTTCCATCACGGTGTTGAGTATCCTTTTAGTCAAAGAGAACTGAGGAGCTGTGTTTCTGGAGAGTTATGATACCAACTCCATTGGCCTTAAATCATAAGAACTTAGTTCTGGAGGAGATTCAGATTTTCATGGCTTCAGCAAAAATTGTAAAAGATTGTGAGGTGTTTTGTTTTTTTTTGTATATTCTATTTTGTAGTTATTTCCACATAATATCATCTATCTTTTACTCTCACCTGTGGGCCTCACTGCAAATATCTCTGTAACTTCTGTTCCACTATGTTTCCCTAAGCTTCTGATAAGATTTTTTTTTAAAACTGAACTAAATCAGTTCAACTCATCAGCCCTTTTACTCCACAAGCAGTGAAGCAGAATGCGTTACTAGATCAGCAGGCCAAAGCAAGAAGTCTCTTTTTTGGGTGTTAATAATCTGATTATTGTAATAGAAATGTTGATATTTGTTGAATGCTGAGCAATGAGTTATTTTCTTATTTTGAAACACTGTATTATATAATTTATTTCAGGGCTCCTGAAACAGTTATATATAGAGAGAGATTTTTTAATTAACCCTCTCTCTAGTTGACTCATAGCCTTTTAATCTTATGTAAGAGAGGGGCAGAGGAAATTAATGATGTGGCTTCCTTAATATAACCACAAGTTATAATGCTGCCATCTGTAAGACCTGCATAGTGCATGTTTAAGAATATATTGTAAAGTAAAACTTGATTCCAAGGAAAAAGAGATGTTCTTGCACTTAGTCCTAACTAGGCAGCTTGCAGACTTTCAGATGTATGACTGTGATCATTAGTCTGTCTACTTACTCTTTTGGTTTTTATTATATGTTAAATAACACTTTGTGTTGAACAGAAACATACCCTAGGAAATGTAATACAGAAATCGGTCCTTTTAGTTACTATGGTGTAAGAAAAATCCTTGATGCAGTTACCAACACTTGCAGGTATTCTCCCAAGAACTGTCCAAAAGCTCAGCTATAAAACTGTTGAAACCTGTGATAAACAATCTGTTAATAATAAACAGATCAGTAGATTCCTTCTTTCCTGAAGGAAGGATAGATCGTAAGTAGTCTGCTGGTATTTTAAAGCAACCAGAGAGGAGTGAAGGGGATTACAGGCTCATGTAAGAGGCCAATTTGGAAAAAGATTATATTGAATTTATAAAGAAGGAGATTGACTAGGTAACTTCATTTTGTCTCTCAGCTAACGAGCAGCACCTGATGATGGGTGATGTGATTAATATAGGGCACACATAAATTTTCAAAAAATACTTGCCAAGAATTCTCAAGAACGTTCCCCAAAATACTGTCAAGGCCTAAGGGAGGAAATTGCATTCTTATGGATAACTACTATTTAGAAGATAGGAAAGACAACTGAGAATTAAATTGTGAGCTCTGAAATTGCAGAATATCTCATGGTAGCGAGTGCCTGGGCACTGGAACTGGAGCTTTGGAGGTTGTTGTTGGTGAATGCTGAATATCATGCACACAACAGGAGTTACTGCCAGTGCATGTGCAGCAGCATCCTCAGTACCGCTCGAAAACAGTTTATGCCGTGGTGATGGACTTGGTGAAAATGCTAACTTCAACCTTGTTGGCGGTTAAAAGGTAAATACAAGGTTAGGATTAAATTAAACACTGTTATGGACTTGTATAAATTCACATATCCATGTATGGTGCATATTTATGAAGGCCTAGTTTTAGCAAGTACATATAACTAGAAGAATAGAGAAGGGTGACTAGATTGGATGCATTTTAGGGCAAGGGCCACTAAGTAAACATAGGACTGTTTGGCTTAGGAAAAAAGAGTGCAGGATATAACACAAATTTATAAAACCTTTGTGGATGTGACGTGAAGGTAAACAAGAGATTAACTTTATCTTACAAAACAAATACTAGATGACATCCAGTAAAACTACTTGCCAAGGGAACTTCAGTGTTTCATTTGTGCTCACTGTTGCAAGCTATTTTTGGTACAAAAAGAAAAAATGGATTCAAAAAAAAAGTTGAAAAAAGGTCTATCAAATGATGATTTACTCTCTGTATGGATTTTAACTTCAGAATGAAAAAATCTCCAAAGTCCTTTTTAGAAACTGGAGGGTCTGTCAGGGAAGTGTAATTCTTTACTTGCCCTGTTTGTCTCCTTTCCTTCAACATGTGCTCTTTGGAGCATCAGGGCCAGGATACAAGATGTCCGGAGCATGAGGCTTTTGTGTTGTTTGGTGCTTGCCCAGCCCTTGCACAATCCAAGATCAGATGGTAGAAATGCTCTTTAAAGTTGCCCCATCACCCTGGGCACCTGGGCTTCTCCTCTGAGCTCCAGCACGTGTTTTCTTATCTAGAAGTGGATGAATTTCACAGATTGAGCAAGAGAGCAAAACTGCCTGGCATCTTTCAAGTGAGTCACTTGCTCACGACTGTTTTTACCCTTGTGTGAAGGGGACTGCCACGCATTTCTGCTAAGAGCTCTCCATTTCAGCTGAACTTTCTTGCTCCCTCTCGCTGAGGAGCAGAACATGCTCAGTTGGGAGTGCAGCCAGCAAAATGTTTGTAGCTCATTTCAGTGTTAGTTTATGGATCTATAATTCAACAGTACATCACTGTTTTTCCATCATGGTAGCTTAAGGTAAATTGAAAGTCTACAGATAAATACAGTTACTGTGTAAGACCTGGGTTTGCTTTCTACCCTATCAAATGGCACCTAAGAAAACAGAGTTTAAGGGTATCAGTGTGTTCCTGTTGAAATTTTATGCAAACTTTAATTGAAGTCATTGGAGTTAGAGCATTTTAAAATGCAAATGATGACAGTGCAGCTACTCAGTAAGAGGAATCTGGGGAGAAACATGATATGTGAATTCTGTAGGGCCTGCATGGCTTCTCTGGCAAACTGTGATTTATTTATTTAATTACTTATTTTTCTTCCCTTCTCTTCCTCCCAGCATAAAGGAGAAATTCTTGTTCAGTAATGTGAAAGCAATAGGGCTTTTCAAAGAAAATGTTTTCTAGAATTTATGAACATTATTTATTCTGCAAAGGAGCTCCTACCTCAGCCAGTTGTATTTATTATTTTTACTTCTAATAAGTTTGCTTTGGGCTGAATACTTGGCTTCTAACGAATAAATCTATAGTAGCTAATGTTTGGTAAATAAACAACTAAAACCTGTGTCTAATGTGAGAAGCATGGTGTAACTTTAGTAAGAAATGCCATAGAGCTTATCTAAAATAAATTGTTACACTGCTCTTGTCACAGAAGTAGTTGTGGATGGATTATTTGTGTTGTAGCTGCAGTGTGTCATAGAGGTTGAGGCATCCAAGGTCAGGTCGTGCAGACCAGCTTAGGTCTGATAGGATTTATTAGCTCGAGCATTGCACAGCTGAGGGCAAACCAGTGAGTTCTCCTGAGCCAGGTCATCTGTGGGCTATGTTTAGGACTGGTGCAGGCTTGGAGCTCAGAGAGGCCAACACGTTCGGGGTGGGGAACCCCCTAGGTCTGCAGGGGCTCAGTGAGGCAGAGTGCAGAACTTGCAAAGCTGGGCCGCAGCTGAGGGAGGCCCTGAGCAATGCCGAGGTGCAGGTGATGGGACATCCTGAGTCGGGGTTAATTTTTTGAAGCAGCAATAGCTGAGAGGAGTGAGTTAAAGACTATTTCTGAAAATAGACAGCCGAGCTTGCAGTTGGACAGTCGTTAGGGTGGTTAGGAGTATGGAAGTCCTTCAGCATGGCCTACTGAAGAACAGGGTTCACAGAAATCTAGCAGAGTCTGGGCCAGCTGGTTGAGGTTGTGCCTGGGCTGAGCTGTGTGCAGAGAGCTGCCTCCAGGTGTAACCCAGGTCTGTGCATCTGCATGGCGTTGCATTGGAGCTAATAAACTTCCCAGGAGGGGAACCATGAGGCAGAGATGCTCCAGTTGCCAAATTACTCATGTTGATTGTTAACCTTATTTGTGTTCCCCTTGCTCTGAATAATTTTGCTATAAAATTGCCTGTCTTGAGTCTGGCTTAGCGTTGTAGCCAATATGGTGAACGTCTGTCATGCCTGGTTTGTTCTCCATTTCTCATTCCAGGGAGAAGATTACATATGCAGTTTGAACATTTCATAGGGCTTACATTTTTGAACATATCAATTTTGATGATATTTAAGGTAAAATTGTATGTAGGATTGTACAGGTGCACCTTGTGCACTTGTTTTTCAGGCTTCCATGGGAGTTGTAAGATTCACCATAAAAATTCCTAATAATACATGCAAAAATTTCATGTTTTTAATACCATTGTAAATAAGATTGAATAGTACCTATTAAGAATAAGTAGTACCTGTTTTCTGAAACTTTTTTTTTTAAAAAATACATTGATGAGTTTATCACCAGAATTCCAACTTTGGGTTAGTTCCTGACTTCTTACAGAGTGTAGAATTCCTGTAGAATTATGTAGTTGATCACCTGACACACCTGTTCATAAAACCAACAGAACTCGAACTCATGAAAATCACGTGTGTTACTATTTTTTTCACTTATTCTATGTTTACATTTTGCTTAAGAATGCTTCAGTAATAACAGAAGGTGTTTTGTCATCCTATGAGCCATATGAAAATGAAGTCTTGTACATGCACAAAAAAATAAAATACTACCTTAAAGAAAATGCTTTCATACAGACTTGTAAGCCCGAGTTCTCAAAGTTGCTAACATTGAATGGATTAATAAAAGAATGTTATGATAAAATTACTGTAGGCTAAATATGAACTTTCAGGGAAGTTATCTATAAAATACTTCTTCTAAATAAGAAGCATAAGCTCTGAATAGAGGAAGAGATGATATTTTTGCTCTGGTCTATATAGAGCAGCAGTAATCTGAAAATATCATGTAGGAGTGAGTGAGAATTGGGATAAAATAACTTCAGTTTCGTTCCAAATGCTGCCTGCTAACCAGATGGTGATGCCGAGGCAGGTTTCGCTAGCTCCTTGCGCTGGCAGCAGCGGGCAGGATGAGGGTCCTGCAGAACACCCCTTGCAAAATAACCATCTCTTTGACAGTAGGTGTTTTCTTTAATTGGAAATTGCTGAGACATTCCGCTGTCTTGCCAACTGTCAGCTGTATTATCACCAGTTTGAGCATAGATGATAATTAGAAAAGAAGTGCCCACCTTTGATAGGCATCCACCTCTATTCCCTTAAAATATAGGAAACTGGGACTGGAATGCATTCCATGGAGGAGAGTATGCATTACTTAGCATAACAGAGAAAACTGTTTTTTAGAATCTGTGAATTTGGAAAGAACTTGATGCGATAATTCACTTTTGCTTTTCTGACATTTTTATTTTCTTGTGATGAATAGCATATGCTGACAGTATTCTATGGAAGAAAAGAAGCTTGACTTCCTTGATTTAATGTTTGAAAGCCAAATAATATACCCAGTGCAGCATGAAAAGAAAAATACTTGAATTTGCTAGTCTAACTCATGAAAGGTGTTTTTTTTTCTTCTTTCTTTTTTTTCTTTTTTCATTCTCATCAAGCTTGTAACTGACATTGATGCTTGGGTGTTTAAGCAGGAAGAATGTTGGTTTTATAAGGAATCCATTGAGCTCTTGTTTTCTTAAGCAGCAATAGTCTGAATCACTGTTTATTTTTTCAATTTGAATTGATACTTTATATTGCCTCTAATAAAAGCTGTATGTTTTCTCATCTTCCCATACGGCTGTAGGCTTCTTCATTCAAGAAGAATGAAAACCAACTTCACATATAACTATCTGTCTGTTATATTAAGAAAAACCTGGGAATACACTTAGCTTGTACCTACTGTACTAAGACCAAAAAAATTACATACTCACAGAAGTTGGTAAAGAAAACGTTATTTTAACACCTTGAAGTTATACAAGAGGCTCCTCTATTAGTGCTTTGAGGAATATAGCAATTAGGAAAGGCACTGAATTTGGTTAATTATCTTTTATAAATTATGGGTAAGGTTTAAAGAGATACACTTAAATGAGAGACTATCTCAAGCATGTGGATTAGTAGTTTAAAATCTTTTTTCCAATTTTTTGTGGGAAATGCAAAAAAGTTTCAATCTTAATTGTTACATCTTAAGTACAAACCCCTCAAATAGATGGGAATGCGTTTTTGATTTCAAGTATGTGTGCATACTTTTTTAAATGGCTTTCCTCACTGTGCGCTTGCTTTGGCCTCACACTAGTTCTTTAAGTGTAGTGCTTACAGCAGCTGTCTCCCCTCACATGTTTTTAATAACTTGCTATAGACTAAATTGCAGGATCAGTCATGTAAAAGGCCTCTTTGTTAGTGTCCCGTGTCGCTAATTGAGGTTTGTGCACTTGTGCCTTGACGAGCAGAAAGGCCGGCACCAAAGGAGGAGTCTGCACCCAGAAGGGCCTCACTTGTGTTTTCGGGAAAAGCCAGGCCCCGCGCTCATGACGCGGAGTCCGGCCGGCCCCAGCTCCACTGGCGTTGCATTGTTAGTGCACGAGGTGTCGTTGGGACGCTGCCTGGGCACTGCTTTGGAGCCAGTTAGTCAGCTTGTTGCGGCGCGTTGCTGGAGAGCGCGCCTGCCACCCGATCTACCTATTAGTAGTCTGGAGGTCAACAAAAATCTCCACGGGGCAACTCGGCTTTCTGGCTGGAGGAGAAAGCACTGTAAAGGTTGGTTATCAAGGCTGGCTCCGCTAAAAATAGCGAGAGAGACAGCAGGAATAATAAAGCGAACAGCAGGAGCCCGTGCGAAGACCCCGCTGCAGCAAACACAATGTTCTGAGGTTTCTGTGGCGCGGCAGACTTTTGTCCCACATTCCAGTAATTTATCGGAAGGGCATGTTCCAGGGAGCAGTGCCAGCAACGCCGCAGATCCCGAGCCTTTTACCGTCTCTCAGGGCTGGGCCGGGCTGTTTTTAAAAACAGTTTCATAGGCAAAAATGGTAGCGCTCTCTTTCCAACAGCTTGTGGTCTTTAACGATACAGAATTTTCCTTTGGTAGTTCAGGGAAGCTTCAGGCACTTTAGGTATGAAAGTTATGGTAGTGTTTCAGCCCAGTTTGTGAACTAAAAGTAGTTTTCTTCTCAAACCTAAATTCAAGGCATACATATTTTTAAGTTGGCCTGTATGGTATGTCTTTAGATTTCCAGTGTGTTGCCTTGTATGGTAAGCTCTGAAGTCTAGCTCCAAATTATGCTTTTTGGAGAGGTAAAAATTTCAGAGCTTTAAGAGAATGTTGTCAATGAAAAGCAGTGTCTAGTCTAAAGGTGCAAGTGGTAAATGGGCAGCAGACCTAGCAAATAAGGGTACCTCAGTTAAAGGAGGAGGAACTGTATGAAAAAATAACCATATCCTTAAATCAGAGATGTTAAAATGGAGCACGTGTCAATGAGACCGAGGGAATGAGTAGAACTGAAAGGGAGGTTTATTACCCTGAATTTTTGGGCCTGATAGGCAAACCCTGGTCAGCAGAACCTTCAGATGTTCAGTATGAGCTAATGTTTGTGGTGCACTAACAGATTTATCAAAGAATCTTTTGCTATCTGGAAAAATCAGGAAGACTTGAAAACTGGGAGCTACACATACCATGCTCTTAAAGAGTGGTAGTCTCTTTAAATCTTGTTATATTGTAGATTGTGGAAAAATGCCATTGGTTCATCCATACTTCTTTAGTGCCATGTCCTGTCGGTTTTAGCTATATTTTAATGTATAACTGAAATATATTTTCCTGCCTTTGTGAGGGTTTGTGAAGGCTTTTAAATAGTAAGTGAAATTGAAACAGCTCTGTGGATACTCCAGTAGTCTCACAAGAACTCAATAAATTATTTTGACGCTTGGCAGCGGCTATTGGCAAATACTGAAGTTACCTTAGCTACCTAATGTACACTGTTTAAAATCTTAATTTCTTTGGCAGGAAGGAATCAATGATAAAATTACACTGTACAGCATTACTGTGTGTTATCATCACTAGCCTGAAATGGGCTGGCATGGAGCGAGCCAGGCTGCAAAGCGGCCGCATTCGTCGTCTGCCCGGCGTGAAAGCATTTGAAAAGCGTAGCCAGAACCTTTCAGGTTTCTTCGCTGCTAAAGCTAAACTTTGCAGAATGTAGGTCAATAGTATTTTCCAGCCAATAGTATTTCCAATAGTATTTTAGGTTTTGGCGTATTTTCAGATGTCAAAAGGCAAGTTGGGGTGGGGAGCACAGGGCTGCGGATCTGACGTTTCTGCTGCCAGACATGGGACTGCCAGAGTAACTGAAAATGCTGAAGAATTGATCGTAGAAGCAACTTGCTCTTTGCTTAGTGTTACTTTTCATGGTAGCTACGTTTCAGCACTGTTTCCAACGTTTCAGAATTTTTAATGTAGGTCTGTTAGCTGTCTTATGGATGTCAGCCTCATAATAGGAAGGTCTGTAAACACTGTTCAGATTAACTTGGAATTGTTTAATTACTTAAGCATATACCAGGATAATTATTTTACTTGAATAGCTCAGTGGGAAATAATTTTTTGCCCTTTAAAACGTTATTTCCATCAGAGATACTGAGGGTCTTAGTCCTGACACTCAACAACTCTTTTGTTTATCACTAGTTTGTATGATGAAGAAAAAAAAAAAAGGAGAGGGGGGATTGGTTAAATGCCCTTTTTTAAAATTTGAGGGAAGCATTATGTTCAAAGATTGAGTATTGTGCTCATCAGCTTGGTCTGGTCACAAGAGGTTTTATTCTCTTTAATTTAGTGTGTCTTCAAACTGTTAAAAAGCATTACTGTTTTGTTAGGATTCAGAACAACATTTTTAAAACTCTTTGCAACTTTAAATGTCTGTTCATTTTACTTTTTCTTGCCTTTTTTTTCTCTAGACTCGAGATGATTTTCTTGGGCAAGTGGATATTCCTCTTCATCAGCTACCGGTTTGTGTATATTTTTATATATGTTTTTAAAGACTTTGGAAAGTAAAAGTGGTTTTGTATGCAGCTGCATGACAGTCACCTAGGGACATGGACCATATTCAGATAAGCTTTAAATTTAAATTTTCCTGTTTTTAATCCTGCTATTTCTCAAAAATAATGTAGTTTATTTTACCTTTAAATATTACTTTCTACTGATAGAACTGAGTGCAGGAGTGCTTTTAGTTTCGTCAGGATTTAAAAAAAAACAAGATTTGAAATAGTATCACAGATAAAGAGATTGTAAATATACTCATAGTTCTAAATATACTCTTCTTTAAAAGTTGTTTACTTATTTAACATATTCAACCAAAGTTACTTTCAATAACCCTTATTCCCATAAACTAATACAGAAAACTCTTAAGTGGAGAAATGGAACCAATATTGCAACGTACGTTTTCTTAGTTTTGTTTTTTGACTCATTTTGCAAAGCATTTTGCAGAATCAGCAACTATTTTAAGTGTAAGAAAGCAACTATGGCCAAACCTTTGCAAGAGCAGTTGTTCTGCTGTTTCACCCTGAGCTGATGTGTGCCAGGAGTGAGTGCCTTGTTGCACATTTCCCCTGGAAGTGGAATGTGGGATGTGGGGATGTCACCCTCGCTCCCGTTCCTCGTGCAGGTAGCGTGGCCAGCCCAGGCAAAATGCTCCTTGTGCAGAGCCAGCTTTGGGTCAGCATCTCGTTTTGCTGCATTATGCAAACACAGCCTGCTTGTAACTGCAAAGAGCTCTTAATAAAGAACATGTGAAAAATCATAAATCATATGTGAAGTAAGACAGCTTGTGAATATATATATTACGTTTCCAAAAACAAAAATTACTGGTCCAAATTTAATCTGGTATCCCCTATTCCATTTTTTGTTTTGATTTCTCCTTAACAGCATCTATGCTGTTTGTACATATGCTATGAGCTTGTGCATTAAGAGTTTTACACGTTTTATAAATGTAAAACCAAGTTTTGCAGGTACTTCAATTAGATATATGTGTTACTATTACAACACTGAATGTCTGCATTTTAATTCAGTGAAGACTGAATATTTCCTCTTGAGTGTAATATCTTTTAATTGCATTGATAAGGATTACAATGAAAATTTGGAAATAAATACATTTTCCTTTTCGAAATGCAGAGTGATACAGTCAGTTTCAGTTGGCTTAATTTTCTGTTTTATGATGACTTAGGACATTATCATAACAAGGCCTAATAGTTCCAAATAAAATTGTAGAATTTTTAATAAGTCAGACTTCCTGCAGATATTGGGATATTTGTTACATTTAAATCAGAAATCTTGGCACATAATAGACATTACTGAAAATAATAATATGGAATTAGCTGGGCCTTGAAAGGATAATTTCCTGCAATGTTGCTTTTAATTAATAGTCCAACAAATACATTGAATACTTTTTTTTCCCTCATACTATGCACTGCCTTTGTATTAAGACTGATTCTTAATTTACAAACAGAAGGAAAGAAAATTTTTTTCCATGAAAAAATACAATAAACATCTACAAATGTTCTTAAATACAGTATTATTTTTTAAAAAATCTATGAGAATTGCAGAACAGACATCAGGTGCAAAATATGTATGTTAACAGCAAAGTAGGTTTCTTTCTCCATATATATTTAAAGAATTCTTTTGCCACTTTTCTGTATTCGTCTCTGGGATGAGTATTTATAAATTTCTATTTACCTCTGTCTTTCTCTGTGCAAAAAACATATTTTGTGTCTGTTTTCTGAAAGAATATTTAAAAAACATACTGAGAGAGGAAAGAACTAAGATATAATTCTTAAACATGAAGACAGGGAATCTGTCTTCCTTCTTTCTTCTCAGCCTGATTCCAGGCTAAGCAGTCACCTGTTCTGTGCTTTAGCAATTGTACTATAGAAAATGAAAGGTAACATTTTGGGGGGGGAGGGCCTGGAAATTGGCTTTTCTCTATAACTAAAACTGATATCTTATTGTTACTACTGTGCACAAACCTATAATTCAGATTTTTACACTATTCTGTAAACTTTAAAGAAAATGGATTTCAAAGAAAGCTGAACTAAACTTTCTGTTAAATTTTTAAATGGTGTGGACTTTTCTGTAGAGGAGAAAATAAACAACCAAAAATTGTCTTTTTCCAGACAGAAAATCCCAGTATGGAGAGACCATATACGTTTAAAGATTTTGTTCTTCATCCCAGAAGGTTAGTAAATACCATGCAAAAATTCTGTCTTTCATAGCTAAACAGTGACACTGTGCAAGCACTACTACTTCTTATTTTTGTCTTAAATTTTCTTGTTTTCATCAAAGGAGTTTGTTTCAGTTGAATAAGATAGCAGTGGTTCTATTTAAAAGTCAGCATTTCTTAATATACTTGAAGATTATCCATTGAGAGCAGTTTTATCCATCCAAGACAGAATTCATATGGCCTCATCTGATAAATTTACTCTTTACTCAATAGTGAAATTGGCTACCAATGTATTTATGCCATACTTGATTTACCCCCTTTCAGCTTCATGCTTATTCTGCCTTCTTTTAGAAGATGTCTGTCTTTGCTTATGTGAAACAGGAAAACATTGACATTTCATTTGACATTTATTATAAATATAACAAAACTGAAATTCAAAAAGCTGCATATGTTTGAGGTCTGTTTTAAGGGGTAAACAAGAATTTAAAAGACACTGATATTAACATTGCATTTTTATTTACATATTTAAAACACATATTTGTAACATCTGAGTGATACTTTTTAATACTTTTTGTTAGATATAAAATTTAATACTTTTTGTTAGATATAAAATTTATATCAGCTCTTTTCAGGGAATGTTTTCTTGTTTGGAGAAAACAGCAGAAGATAAGGGGTCTGTAGCTCTTTCTCTGCCAAATGGTAGAAATGTAGTCTTGGTTTCCATTTTTTTATCAAATTAAGCATGTTAGCAGATATCAATGACTGTCAAATATATTATTTTTCCTTTCCTCTCCCCCTAAATTCAAAATTTGTTATCATTGAAATGAATTGGAAAAAACTTTTTTTATTTCTATATTTATTGCCTTCAGTTGCTGTTTATGTAGACAAGGATCTGATCTCATAGCTGCTTTCACCTTTTAGTGAGAGATACTGCTACAGGTTCAGGCACTCTTTAGTTGAAGCTTTTTAATGGAGCTTCAACTTCATTAATTAGAAACTAAAACTTCATTTAGAAGTTGAAGCTTCTAAATGTCATCTAGATTCTTTATTGTTATTAATGCCTGTAGACTTACTTGCAATGGAATATTAAGACTAAAAGTGTTAGTTTCTTAGTAAATCAACAGTAAGAAATTCTGGTGTTTTTAGTACATTCAAATTTTTTTTAAAGGTTGCTTTAGCAAGTAAGAATAGTAAGTTATTTCCTAAGTAAGTTGGTTTTGGAGATTTGATTGTTTTGTTCATTTGGTTAGTTTATTTTTAAAAAGGTAATAGATAAGTATTTAGTTAATTCAAAAAAGAAATTTTCAATGTACTTACAGTGATTATAACCCTCAATATGTAAAAGAAAAATAGATTAAATAATTTGTCTTACTTCTTTAACCAAAAAAAACTAAATTAAATTGTTAGGGGAAATTTTTAATTTCAGCTTCCAGCAGTGCATTAAGCTGAACTTGGAGAGGCAGAAGTTGCAGGTTGCAAGTTTGCTGTAACTTTTGAGTTTTTGGAAAAGTGGTTCTGCAGGTGAAAATAGTGCTTAATATGCTGTCTGCACGTGCCAATTCTCCTTATAATTATACAGTTGAAATTGTCACTATTCTTCTCTTCACTCTGTGTTTTTACACATTGGATACTAGGAAGGCTGTCAGGAGAGCCAAAGGGAAAGTTCCGGTTAAGTAAAGTAATATCCAATAATGTGTCTGAAAATAGTCATACTAAAGAAATTCTTAATTAAAACTGTCAAAGGTCAAGATTAATGTTGAGAAATTTCAGAATAACATGTATGATGAGTCTTTATATATTTTTAAAATGTTACTGTCTGTTTTAGTTATGCTCTGAATCTTTTTCTAAGCTAATTAGTATTTTTAATAGTGGTAAGATTTTTGTGGTGTTAACAAAAATAAAAAAGAGATCTGTTCTGATCTCATGCTTTGGAGGATTTGCTGCTGTTTATCGTTACAATCAATCAAGATCTCTAACTGAGTCTTTACATCTGTTTTGCACTTATTAAAAAAATTCAAGATTATTGTGAAGACACTTGATCTTGAAAGTATAAAGCTCAAGGTCTCAGAGTGTATTTTAATAATGACATTTGTTAGCTTGTAGTATCTTCTGTAAATATTTCAGATAAAATTGTGCTTCTGGAGTGAATTCCTGGTTTAACCAGAAATATCATTTTACATGTGCTTGGTAACAGCATTTTATTTTCTCTTCTACAGCCATAAATCAAGAGTTAAAGGCCACCTTAGATTAAAAATGACCTACTTACCTAAGAACAATGGGTCTGAAGAAGAAACCACAGAACAGGCTGAAGAATTGGAGGTGAGAAAAGATGTGTTTATTGATGAGAAACCTAGGAAATGCCTGGTCTTCATTTTTTTTCAGCAAACACATACAAGTGTTAAAACTTGTATGTAATTTTTAGAGCTTTAGAACTACTTTAGAAATATAATTTCTCGGTATTTTTTACTGCTTTTTAATATGACTAAACCCTGCCAGACAGACGCTGACACTTTGCTATTTTTTGCATTTCATTTTTTTCCTACTTCATACGAATACTTTACACTTTTTCAACCTTGGTCATTTGAATTAAATGTAATATTCTATTTCTTAGCCTGGATGGATTATACTGGACCAACCAGATGCTGCTAGTCAGCCACAACAGCAGCAACAGGAATCTCCTCCGCTGCCTCCAGGCTGGGAAGAACGACAAGATATCCTCGGCAGGACCTACTACGTCAATCACGAGTTCAGGAGGACGCAGTGGAAAAGACCAAGTGCACAGTATGTCTTTTGGCCTGTAAATTCAGATGTTATATTAATTGCCACCTCGCTGTAAGTGAAATGTATAAAGTAAACTGGTTGCTGTTTGGTAGCAGAGCTTTCCCTATTTTAATGTTCACTGTTCAATGGCCACTGACTCTGGTCAGTTTAACTGCACAGTCCTTTGTGTTCTCTAGCACATACATCTGTAAGATGTATGTTCTAATG
Source organism: Nothura maculosa (assembly GCA_032353885.1). Taxonomy (NCBI): domain Eukaryota; kingdom Metazoa; phylum Chordata; class Aves; order Tinamiformes; family Tinamidae; genus Nothura; species Nothura maculosa. The sequence goes on along the minus strand of JAUBOD010000031.1, from coordinate 2,261,162 downwards.
AAAATGAGCTCCAGATGTAAGAGCTGACAATTATAGTAATGGAAAGATATTCTTTTTTCCTCCAGTTCAAAAACTGGTTTCTCATTCCTGACAGTTATTGCATGGAATTATCTATCTTACTATATTTTGGCTTTTGTTCTTTAGCATTTGAGTTGCAAAAACTCTGAAACTCTGTTTCTTTCATTTCACTTACACTTCCTGCTGTTATGGACTGTCTGACTACTGCTTCTTCTGTCAAAATAATAGTTTAATAATGTTAATAATAGTTTTATTAATAACTATTTATTACAGTTTTATTAAACTATTATTAAAGTTTTTGGAGTTAGCCTAGCTTATCCATTGCTGTTGAAAGATAACTACTGTTGTCAGCGTTTCATGTATCTATCTATCTATATATAGATATATCTATATTGATATATCTATCTTTATATATATGTGTACACATATACTTTTTTTTTTTAATAGAGACAATGTAGCTGTTGCAGATATTGGTAATATTCAGTTGGAGGCCCAACATGCATTCACCCATCGGCGACAGATATCAGAGGATACAGAAAATCTAGACAACAGAGATTCCCCTGAGGTAAGAACACTATTGAAATGTTTCTGAAATGAAGGAAAAAAACAAGTTTATCTCTATTAAAAATACTTTTATCTATTTGAAACTTGACCATGATTTTTAAAATATATATTTCACTATTTCCTTTTTAAAGAGCTGGGAAATTATAACAGAAGATGAGGCAACGATGTACAGTAATCAGAACCTTCAAATACCTCTCCCACAGAGCAACTGTGATATACAGGCTCATCTTGCAGAAGAACTGAATACCAGGCTTAGTACTTCTGGAAGTTCAGCTACTGGCCAGTCAACAGCCTACACTGTAAATTATTTTTCTTAAGTTTCTAATATATGGAGATATTTAGAATATTTTACCCAAAACGTTACTGCTGTTAGTTGCATTTTAACTGTGTTAATAATTTCATTTCAAATGAAGAATTTCCCTCCAAGCAGACATTTTATTCCTCCCAACTTGGCTTTTATAGAAATGGAATTTTTCCCTGAGACTAAAACAGATTTGCATTAACTATTTTTTAATCAATAGATATATATTGTATGACACTGTATGCACATAGTGATGAAAAAGTACAGCTGAAGGAAAAGTCTATAATTATCCTGAAAGTATATTTATTTCTGAAGGATTAATGCTGTATAGTTATTTTCTTTCCATGCAGACAAGGTCTGAGAGAACTCATTTTTCCCATGTGAATAAAGTTTAGATAGGGATGAGGTTTTGTGTCTGGGCTAAGCAAACCTGATGACTCCATAGCCCTGCAAGAAGGGGTCTCACCCATGTAGTTCCACAGCCTTTTATCAGCTATGACACTTGTCTGACCTCAGCTTGCTAACCCAGCAGAAAGCTGTGAGCTCCCCCCACCCTCCGCTTTCTGCTGATCTAGCCAGTTGAAGCAGCAGCCTGGTTGCCTTTGCCAGTGTGACAAATGCCATTTTGGCAAAGGGGAAGCAGCAGGAGTGCACAGCCAGCAGTGAGGCTTCTCCTTCTGGTGCAGCAGGCAGCTAAGTAAGCTCAGCTGTCTTGTGAAACCCAGCCTTCACAAACAACCTTGTTACCTGATCTGTATCTTGAGAAATCCACTCTCCATTGAGGAAAGCCTTTGCAGAGAAATAAGGTGACCCAGACCATCTAATCCTGGTATTTAAATCAAGTCTTTAATTTTTTTTGATGCTGAGAATGTCATTCCAAATATGAGTTGAAAGTATATTGTTTTTGTTTGTAACTCTGTAGAGAGTCATCTGCAGTGTTGCTGGAACTAGCTACGTGGCAGTAACAAGACTTCACTCACCTTGGTCTGTCACTGCTCTTCAGAGTCCCGTGGCTGGTGGCCTGCGTATTGCCCTCTTTTGAAGTTGTTATAGACACATTGAGCCCATGCTTGATTTTTCTTAATGTGTTAAAACAGTATTTTCCCAAAGATTGCATTATGTGGAAATTCCAAACCAAAATAATAGTACCTTGTTCAAGATGAAAAATGTAGTAGTTTCAAGTGTGGTGACCATTACTGAGTGTTTGGTACTTGACTCAAAGCTGCAATTCTAACTAACGTGGCATTCCCTTTCACTGCTTCCAGAACCATTCCAGCAGAAGGGGTAGTCTGCAAACATACAGAGTTGAGGAACAGCCTGCACTGCCAGTGGTATGTAGTTTTCCAAAAAACACAAGCTGACGTAGCACAGAAGTTTAAAAACTTTCTTCATGTAGAACTTTCTTTTGACTGTGGATTAAGTGCTGACATTTAAATGAGTTTTGGCCTTCTGCTTCTGGCAGCTGTCCTGACAAAATTGCAGTTCTACGAGTCTAGCAAGATTGGAGCTCAGTTGAGCTTTCATCTTTCAGCTTGATGTTTTTGGTTTAACATTAGCTTAATGGGTATAGCCTGCTGAAAGAAATAATCTTCCTATGAAGATGTGAATTTTATTTTTAAATTCTGCTTGCTTTACAACTAAAAGCTGTTCTTCCATCCTTACGTTATGTTTCCATGGTGACATTGCAAATTTATGAATTTATAGCTAGAAGTTCTAGGCTGGCTCAGCCAATCTTGGTCCAGATATATTAAAAAACATTTTTAATCCTGTAAGACAAGGAACTTGAATTCAAAACAAACAGAAAAATTCTATCATTTCAAACTGCTTAGTATGGATTTAAATACTGCTTTTCTGTTTTATCTAATTTGAAAAAAAAAAATTGAACCATCTAAATGATCATCTGGTAAAATTTGATAGTGGAGAACCTTTTCGAAGTTGGTTTCATATTTTT
>JAUBOD010000031.1:2218092-2229659 GCA_032353885.1 Nothura maculosa | reverse complement strand
TTTTGATCCCCATGATAGCAGTGCTGTGCATTGTGCAAGAAGTGCGTGTAATGGGAATTTGCGTGTAATGGGAATTTGCTGCCTAGATCTCAGGTATGGCAGTTCCCTTCAGAGGTGATTTCAATATGAGATGCAGCTTTGAGAGAGGTGATGGGCCTGCTTGACCAGGATAAAGGATAGGCAAAAGTAATTATAAGCATTAAATGTGCTGTCCTTCTAGCACTCCAAACACAGCTAGGAGGTGCTTAAACTAAATCTTTATAGCTTGATATGTATATATTTCTTACGAGGATGCATAGATGGTGCAAACTGAAGGGGATTCAGTGAACAGAAGCTACTCTGTGACTTTGGATAAGATTGATGCCATGTTGATTGATGACATTATTTATTCCCATTTAATTCAAACAAAATTTCTTGTGTGTAAACTTACAGCCCTTTGTCACTGGTGAATTGATAGAATTATAAAAGGAGAGAAGAGTCTGGATTTTTAACTGATTGATAGGATTTTGCCACACAGTAGTATCTAATCTGCTTTGGATGTCCCAGTAGATGCAATTGGCTTTATGCTCAAATCCTGGGTTGCCCAAAAGATCTTTCTCTTGAGATCTTCCACTCAAGAAGGTCTGGAATTTTGATTTTTGCCTCTCCTTTGAGTCTTGTAAGATTAAAGAGAATACAAGAGAAAATCTGAGAAGAAAAAAAAACTCTTTTATATCTCATCAGCCTTGCAGCATGAGTTTCTCACGTGAGGTATTGACAGTTGGCTTTCCTCTCTGCCTGCCCAACTCTTCAGTGCTCTCTGTCTGTCTGCTGGAGTGGGGTTGTCCGTTCTTTTAAACACTATCACTTTCTGGGTACCTTACCTCACAGGGAAGGAGCACCAAATGGAAAAGCTTCTCACCTACTTGCTGTTCAGTCCTGATATTCAAAATCCTCCTTCCCTGGTGCCCCTTGCACTGTTTGCATGTGCACTGAGCTCTCAAGTCAGGTGCACGCTGTTTTTAATTTTTCTCTTTGCAAATTAGTCATATATGGTAGGTTCTTGCTTGGGATTTTCGAAACGGTTCCTGGTAGCCCCCTCCTCCCTCTCGGTCACTATGTTTAGGGCCTGGAAGCAGCTCCTGTGTTCCAGGAGAGGTTATTTTCACAGCTGTGCCCAAGGAGGGAAGTGTCATGAGATATTTCGAGGTCACTTTTGACCTCAAATTTAGATTAGGTAAAATGATTGGACAGCAGTGCAACATCTTGGTCAAGTGGTCAGATAATTACAATTAAGGAAAAGCTGTTTTGATGGCCCTTGCTTTTTATATTGAAAAGGGTTTAGTTACCTATTATTGCCTTTTGTTTTACATCGTGTTACAATTGGAAGTTACCAAGCCATTTTCTTTTCAAATAAGTTTTAAAATCAAATTGAGAGTCTTTAAATGTTAAAGAGCTGTGAACTTTTTTTGCTTACTTTTGCTCTTATGATCTTCAGTATATTCCTGATTATCAGGTAATTTATCAGTAGATTAAGTAGTGTATATTGTTAAATTATCACTTCACTGTCCCCATCAAGGTCCCTGGCAAGGCTCTAGTAACTGTAGCGTGCGCCTCGGGCAGAGCCGTGCATTATGTGCACTCTTTGTAACCAGGATTCATTGACTTTGTGAAGCCGTTGACAGACATTTATCATTTTTTCATTGAACTTGTCAGTGGCATCCGGCAAAGCGACGCTAACTGGAAGTAGTCCCTGGCAGTTCTGGCACGACTCCCTCATTTTTGCCTGAGGAGAGAGCAACTTTGTGCATGGCCTGTCCCAAATAACTTCCCTCCTGCTTCCCCCACCTCCTCGAAGTGTCCGTGAGCACCCGAACCGCTTCTTTTCCTCTGCCTTTTGCTGCTCCTTTGTGCAAACAGCCCACAGTTGGCAAGCAGATCCATCACTGCTCTGCGGTAGAGGCTGCAAGCGGACGCTGCGCGTCGTAGTGCGGCCACGCTGGGCTAGGAAGGGGCCTCCGTTTGTGTCACCCAACCACCCAACTGCTGCTGTCGGGGTAGGCACCAGTCCACGGTGCCTCTGCATTGTGCAGCCCATGGATTTCAGTTTGCATGCTGATATGTTGCCCTCCATTGTAATGCTTTGTTTTTTTAAGCAAACAAATATATTCCCTTCTCCTAAGAAAGATAGACATATTTGAGTATGAGAGTTTTCTTTGTTTTTATTTCTCTTTGGTGGAAAAATTATGTTTAATCCCTTCGTAATTTCTTTATCTTAAATTGTGACCCTTGTTTCTAGTAGTAATTATGTTTTCCAGTATTTGGGATTCTTAGTTACACTGGACCCTGGAGCAGGCAAGTATTCATAGGGGGACCCAGAAACCAACTTGGTTTTCTTGTTCATGGGAGTTTCTCATAATGGTTAATTGTTGTCATCTTTACCTGATGCTGCTTATTGCTGATTGACGTGAGTGATGCAATAGGTGCCCCCATGCTTTGCTGACAGGCTTTGCAATACTTGTGGTAGGGCAGTGATTCATTTGGTCTTTTAACAGGAGTATGTTAGGAATGATGGGCAATATCTCATTCCTGCTGCTCCTGAGCACCCATGGAATAACAAGCCCTTGGAACAGCCACTGTGTTGAGTTCTCGTGTGGGAGATGCTGGTGACGGGGAGGCTGTGGCTCCCTGCCTGCCGGGCAGCGCGCGGCCGTGTGCCCCAAACCCCGCAGTGCTGGGGCCCAGGGGTGAGGCACGAGAGTGCTGGTGACTTCAGCATAAACAACTGAAATAACGACTACTGGGACAGAGATTGTGGTCAGATTTTAAAACCTTCCAAAACAGGAATATCCAAAAATCCATTAGGAAAATGATCTTTTGTGAGAAAGAACAGTTGGCCCTTTAAAATATATTGTCTCCCACTACATAATAGTTCACTGGATTAAATGAATTTATTGATTTTTGCTTCTTTACTGACACACATTTATGAGCACTTTCTTTGGCACCATAGCCATGTGTCAAAGGTCATAACTTTCCTTCACCGTGGAGGAATAAAAGCTTTCAGATGGTGAATCCCTCAAATCCACACACTGCTTTATTCTCTTTCCCACCCGTGTATAGAATTACTGGGCCTGTATGACTTCAAAAGAAAAAAACAAACAAACAAAACTCGGAAGTCTGTCTACGTTAAATATACACACATACTGTGGATAGTGTCTGTGTGTATATGGTACATATATACACAAACACATGTATAGCTTTCAAATTAACTGCAAGAAACTACTGTTCTGCACAAAAGGAGTATCTAATCTGCTGATGTTTGTCAGATATGAGAGAGATATAAGTTACTGTATTAGGCTTTCATAAGAAAGTCATAGATTTTATTGAAAGTGGTTCTTCTCAATAATATAGTAAACATTTCTTAGGAGCAATTTAATTGCCCTTCAGTTTAAGGACAGTAATTTTTTTTCTCTTAATCTATGTATTGCTTGTGTACCAGAGATAATATTGGAGTAGATCTTTCTATGAGAATGAAACACATTCAGAACCTTGTGTTTAGGTGGGTGTTTAAAAGGTTTAGATTTGCTCTGATGCTTTCCATTAGTGGCAGGATTTAGAGTATGGACTAAGTATGAAAATCTACTGGTGACATAATTGTGAAGTGAGGCTGCCAACCAGTTGACAGCTGATTTTTTTGGGGAAAAAGCCTGCTTTTTCCTCGGATTTTTTAAATTATTTTTGTGTTTTTATGCTGAACATATTCAGCAGGGACGTGCTGCAGCTTGGGCTGCTGGAGCAGCAGCAGATGCTGCTGGTGCGGAGCTGGTTTGTGGAGGCCGCGCTGGCGCGTCCCAGCGTGGGACCCTAGCGAGGAGCTGAGGTGTGATTTAGCGCGGCCTGCAGGAGCCAGCTGGGCCGCAGAGCTGCAGCGGGTGAAGCCAAGGCTCTAATTAGCTGCAGAGGAAGCTTGGGGCGGGAAGGTGGCGGGGTGGAGGTGTGAGAGGTCTCATGTGTCTAGAGGGCAGGAAGGGGAAGAGAAATGTGGCACTGGGAAGAGGCTCGGACTAAGCAAAAACCTGTGGGGTGGTCCCCGGGTTGTGAAGTTTGGAAACTGCTGGGCGCAGGGCCGGTGGGGATGGATCCCTCCCCAGAACGTGTGTCTGTGGCTGCAGAACTTTGCTTCTCCAGCTTTGGAAATGCGGATCATTGGGATATTTTCTGCCTTTGGCCAGGGAAGAGGTTTAGGGTGTTGGGGGGCACGTGTGGATGGAGAGGCCCCGCGCGGCCCTGCCCTCAGTGTGAGAGGTTCGTGGTGTGCGGCAGCCACAGGTCCCCTCCCTGCCCCTTGCTCTCCCTGTCGATGGAGGTGTTCTGGCCAACAAATCCATGCAGTTTTTTTGTGATCAACTGAGAGGAAAGCTGATATGACTTTCATTTCTATGAATCCAAACTTTTAACATTAATGTTAATGCTCATAAAACCTGTCATGTCTGTGGTGATATGCCATCCGGAGAAGGCTGGTGTAACTCAAAGATCCATGTGTTATTTCTGCTTACAGTGGAGGAAACAATAAATTCTGTGGGATCAGGCTGATGAGTTATGTCCTGCAGATGACACAGGCAGCAGCAAAGCCGGGGATAGAACTTAGGATCTTATTCCACTCGGTCCCTATTTGCACCTGATAAACAACAGCCAGTTGCTGTTGTTTGCCAATAGCCAGATGCTATAAACTCAGCATCTTCCATAGACAGAAGTGCCATCCATCCATTTATTTTTTTCTAATGCTGTTATAGGATCAAATTTTCTAGCAGAGGGAAGTGTTGATGTAAAAAAAACTTGAACGGCGTTTGTAATTCTGTAACTAATGCACCAAAACACGCCCCCATCCTCTTCCCTTTGGCTGGGCAGCTTCCCCGCATGCCGAGATCCTCCTGCTGATCCTTTTCTCAAGAGCAGAGGGGGAGAAGCCTCCTTGCTTGGCTCCTTCCACTGGAAATAACACGCATTAAAGAGCAGATCCTGCCAGTTAACCTCCTGCCTCTGTTTGAATGAACATGATGAGCTGCAGCACAAGAAATATGACCTTCAAGTTTCTTTGCTCCACTCATATAAACTATGTATTGTTTTGATTTGGCTTATTGAACGCATTATGAGGGATTTCTGGCTGGCTGCAGGCCAAGGTGTTACACTTCTGCTGGTTGAAGTACAAGTGTGTAATTTAGAAGAAAATGCTGAGTGACTTGGTCTACTGTAATCCTCTCTCTCCTGCTTTTTGGGGCAGGAGGGAAAGGGAGAATTTTCTATTTGCTGAGATAAATGAGTGGCTTAACTACCTTAAGAGCACAAGAGAGGAAGCTCGTCTGTGTGTCGGGATAAATGCATGGTCTGTCGAATCAGCCCCTCTCCCACCTGCACCGACTCCTGCATGAGGCTCGGCGATGCCGTGGTCGTGCAGTCCTGTTTTCCAGGTATTTCATGTTGACCGGTATCGGTGTCCATGTGGGGCTGGAGAAGCCGACAGCTCCAGCCCAGGTGCTGCCTGGGCACCTTTCTGGTAACTGCAGGACCCTGGGTTGGAGATCCTTAGTAAAGCTTTAAAAATCAAAGAAAAGGAGAATGGTGGCAAAGTTTCCTTAGGTGTGATCACACTTGATTTGCAGGGGACCTCATTGTGCTGCAAACTTGTCCCTGCGATACAGTGGATGTGTATGAGAGTGTGTGTGAGTAGGTGGGTACCCAAATAACCGGGTGCTTAGCAGGATGCAGCTACCAGCAGGGTGACTGGGCAAACTGGGAACCCACCTTTGTGCCTCCTGTCCTGTGGTAGGCAGCAGCTGCACCTCATGGCCCAGAATAAGGGGGCTTGCTTGAAAAAGAGCCTCCTCTTTTGAAGGTTTTTTTTTTTAGTTACTTCTGTTTTCCTTTGCTATGGGCACTTCTAGGATGCATTTGGAATCAATTTGCAGCTCAGCTTCCAGATACGTTACAGAACGTGAGAAAACAGATACTTGGAGAAAAAAGCAAAGAGATTTCCATATCATTGAAGAGAATTTACTTTTATTTCTTTTTTTTTAATCTGTAAGGCACATCACTGACTTGCTTGATATAAAAATTGCCAGAATTTTGAATTCCCCCCCATTCCCCGAAGCTTTACAGATAAACACTTAATTAGAGGGTTTAAGTAGTTTTGAATCCATAAGCAGTACTGAATAAAACTTCCGATACTCGTTGTTTCTGTGCGTGTGCAGCTTATATCTGTTTTCCCCGTGCTGCTCCGGAGCCTCCTGGGCGGTCGGGATTTGCCCGCTTGCCGCTGTGCGGTGCAGGAGCCTTAGTGGGAGCGCTGCGTCCGGGGGCATTTGGCAACAGGGAAATGACTTCAAGGCGTTTGGCCCATGCGTGCGGCGGCCTCTGCCTTCCTTTCCCCCAGGGAAAGCGGCAGTGTTGACATTTGGAGAGGAGGCGGAAGGGCTCGAATTCCCCGCGTCCCTGCCCTGTGCTTCGCAGCCAAGGCGCGGGTTTCATCCCGGCACGCCGAATCCGCAGCGCCACGAGAGGTGGACAGTGCCCGTGTCTCTTGGGATGGCGTTTCTGCCTGCGTGAAGGCCCAAAGTGCCTTGGTATCAGCTTACACTCATTCACACTCATTCACGGGGGCTCTTCCCCCGAGGAAGGAGCCTCTTCCTGCGCCTCCCCCCGGACGCGAGGGCGGCGCGGGCAGCGGCGCAGGAATGTGTGGGGCCCCGCGCGCCCGGGGATGCGCTGGGCTCCGTGTGCCCTGATTGATGAGCGGGGCAGGGGGACGTGGGCAGCGGACGCTGCGCTCTGCTCTGCCACGCAGCCCCCTCCCACCTCCGCTCTTTTTTTCTTATTTTTTCCCCCTTCTGGTCAGGAATAGCCTTTATTTATTTTCAAAGGTGCTTAGCTGATAACTGGAGATCTTACCCTTCTGCTTTCCATTTGCAGGAAATACCCTGATCGGAATGGGGCTGCTCCGCAGCTTGCAGCCCTGGAGGTCTGTGTTGCCTAGTGCTGGAATTGCCTTTTTGTTTCCCCCAGCGTTCTCACTTATGTGCCCATGTCCTTTTTTTGGGTTCTTCCTTTGGGAAACTTTAGGTGATAGCAGTCAGTTTTTAATTTTTAACTACTGTTTCCCTTTAGAGGGTTTTTTAAATTTTTATCCAAATTAGGATAGTCGTGGAGGGCCCTGCCTTTTGTTGCACCACCCTGCTTGTGCTCTGATCCTTCTCCTTGTGTTGCCAAGCTCAAAACTGTGTTGGATGCTCCCTCTGCAACAGTTGGGCTATTAAGCAGAACTAATTCTTCACAGAATGGCAACAACTCCAAAGAAAGGCATCTGTAGGATTAAGCACAGACACTAGAAGGCAATCGCTTGGCAAACTGCTGAAGGAAAAGCAGCTCTTGCAAGGGAAAAACTGGTGTGTTCTTTCCCCTGAATGCGAGCAGCCACACAAGTCGAAGAGCTTTGAAGCTGGTTAATGTGGCTTAGTGTGTGCCTTTTCTCTCCTATTTCCTGCATTTCTGTCTGCAGAAGAGCAGAGGGGAATTCCTCGATAAGTGCATTAGCATTTATTGTGCACTCTGGTGACCACACAGTGTTGCCTGTGAGATAGATAAGCCAGGAAGGAAGACTCCAGCTGGGATGCTCTCAAAAGTGAGAAGATCAAATCTCTCATGCTCTTTTACACGATTCAGTAGGGTATATCAGTCATACAAGCAATAAACTGTTGAACCTACAGATTCACATATTTCTGAGCATCCACCTTTTACCATATTGAAAGCAGTACCAAGGGATAACTGCTAATTTTGAATTCAGCATTATTCAAAGAAAGAAGTTTAGATAGCCAGCCCCATGTGTGGGTGCTGAGAACTTGGGGTGCCCTTTAGTTCGTCCTTTGCCCAGCAGGACAATATTTGGAGGCCGAGAACTTGCGAGGCACTGGGTAAATGGCCGTGTGGGAGCTCCGTTCTGCAGGGGATGCTCCTGTGTGCAGGAAGGGGTGGCCGGTGCAGAGCTGCCCCTCCTGGGAAGCTCTTCCCAGCCCTGCCATGTTTATTTTGCTCCTGGCTTTTCCCTGGAGCAGCTGAATGCGATGCTGACTCCTGGAGACCATGTCTGCAGCTCTGGCACCCTCAGAAACTCAGAGGAAAAGCAAGCTTTAAGAAAAGGAATCAGAAACCTTAGGGAAAATCACATTGTACAAGAAAAAGGTCATTTGCAATTTCTGGGGAATTGCAAAGTGAAGGAAACAATTTTATTTATCTCACCTCAGCTTAGTCTCTTCTTTCCTGTGAGCTCTTTGCTCTGCCTCCATTTGACTCTCTTTTGGCTTTTTGGGCTTTCTGGGGCACGCCAGGAAACTTGCTCTTTCCAGCCTGCATATGGAAATGCAGGTCTACTTTCAAACTTTCTGAGAAAAAAAAAAAGAAAGAAAAGAACAAATTGTCCAAGCATTTCCCTAGCTGCCTAATCCAGAGTAGCCCGGTTGACTTCAGAGTTTTTGGAAAGAGCAGATACGACGTATGAAAAACCTGATGAGAAGCTGATGATGCAAAGTATGTATATGTTTGTGTGTGTCCGGAATAAGTTTTACAAAACCTAGCCCTGATTCTAGTTGGGCAGAGCTCAGTGATCTCCAGAGGACATACCCAACCTCGGTTATTCCTGTACAGGGATTTTTAAAGTGATCATTTGTCAGCCACTGAATTAGGAGCTTTAAAGAAAGAAGCAGGGGGACCTGAAAGTGTTAGAGGAAACAAATGAGATTGCAGCTGACATCTCCAAGGGAACTTTTGTTCGAGGGTGCTCAGGCTGTTGACCTCTTTGCTTCTCCATTTCATTGCCTTTAGATTATAGCATTCTTCAGTACCAGAAAACTAGTGGCTAGTTTGGAATAGAGCAAGTGCTGCTTTAAAAAAGACGGGAAAAAAATCCTTGGACATTGTTGTCCAGAGACTTTAATGCATTAAGTAATTCCCTGGCATTGTATTGCAAAACAATATTCTATATGAAGTTAATGGTTTCTTTCTTTCCCCTTCCCTGTCAGAGCGAGGAGATTAATTCCTAGTCGTCTGTGTATTTGTTTTGAAATCACAATAGAAAATTATACCTAAATGTCTGCAAGCATGTTGCTCAGAATAAGAGAGGAAAAATGAAAATATAATTGGTTTAGTACAAGTTAAGAATACCAGCCTGTATTAAAAAGAGCAAATTGGGTAGTATGCACTCAGAGCTAGGAAATATTGATCTTCTGGAGCCGTATGTGAAGGGACTTCAGTGTTTAAGGAGGGATTTTTTTCTTCTTTTTCTACCTGTCCTTCGAAAGTCAGAGGCAAAAATCTATTTGCTTTTTCCTTATGTGTTTATTTACTGATATGTGTGTCTGCATTGAAACTGACGTTAACTAATAGAAAATAAACCAGTCTTGGTATGTGGGACTTTGGTATTTCATTCATCACCCTATAGTTTAATACACTACTTCGATAATATTTGTTTTGTAAGTTTTTCTTTTTTTGCTCTAGCTGATACACTGGCATAAGGTTATTTATGGAAATGCTGTTAATGGATAATACCATTAATTTATTACAACTATACATGTAAAAATATACTTTTATTGGGGGCCCTTGGGTTTTTTTTTGCTTTTGAGGTTTCTTGGTACTGTTCAATCATGCAAATAGGAATCTTGATCAAAGTATGAGAAGTTGATACGAAATGTAATGACAAACTTGAGTTGAGGCTATTTCTTCCTTTTCTTATCCTTATTGCATCTCCATCTCCTTGGTTAGTTTTCATACGTGGCAGAACTGACTTTACATGGGCAGAGGCAAATGTTTTGCAAGGAGGTGACCGTAAGGTTCAGCAGAATGGGCTCTTTCCAGCCACAAACCACTGCAGCTTGTTGCAGATGAAGCTGCAGGAAGCTCTGTAAGGAAGGAGCTTTCCTTTGGGCTTCCCATCGGGGCCCCGGTGAGGGTTTGCCCGGGGCAGAGGTGATGAATCGAGGACAGCAGAAAGGGCAGATGGCCCAAATCCTCACTCATTATGTCATCCGGGTCCCCTTGGTATTTCTCAGCGAAAGCTGGCTCTAATTATGCCTGTACGTAGAGCAGATTTGGGTCTGTCCAAACCTCCAAATGCAGTCTTTTCTTGGAAAGGGTCGCACAGACTGTCACCACCAAAGGGTTTGCTCCTGCCTGCGAGCCTCGGGCAGCCCCAGGTGCTGGGGCCCCTCGCAATGCGGGACGTGAGCCCACCAGGTTGGCCATAGGGGCTGGCGAAGGGCAGTGAGGAGCCCTTAGTTAGCCCTGGCTCATGACTCTTGCTTGCATGATTCTCACCCTGCAGGAAGGAGGCCTCTTATCTTGCCACTTCATTTACTATTTTTTTTCTTCCTCAATATTTAGAACCTTATAACTACCATCTTATTTTCTAGGTTTGTGTTCATAGTTGAACACAACACATAGAAGAATTGGTATTGTTCACACTCAAAAATATCTTTTTAAGCATTATAAAGGGAAAAAGCAGTAACAGCTTTCTCTGTGCAGTCTTCCTTCATCTCTCTTCCTGATCAGAGTAAAGCAAAAGGTGCCAGGGTTCCAGCACCATGTGTGCATCATCTATGCATAGAAGTACAGTATTCCCTTAATGAGGTATCTGTTATGTTTAGCATAAGGCCCTGACTCAAAGCCTATTGCACTCAAGGTAAGACTTTTGTGGATACTAAAAAGCTACTTCAGTAGCTACTAGATTTGTCACTCCATTTTGATTAAAATTTTAGAAAAAGTGAAGTGGGAGGGGAGGAGGAGCCCAAGCTGGGGTGCTAAGCTAAGCTAATGGCTTCAAAATGCAGCTCTGCCTTTTTCCATCCTGGAGGCTTTTCCATAGCATCAGAACAGTGACCATCAATGTGAAATATGGTTGGATTCTGTACAAACTATAATTCTAATTCCTCTTCTTTAAATTTTTAATAAATTGAAAAGGTAAATGGCAAAAAAATCCTTTAAATAAACAGAATAAGTGACCCATATCAGTTATTGATAGAACCAAATCAACGCAGCAGCTTTATTCTCAATTATCCTCCCAGTTAGTTAATTGTAATGTACTAAGGTAATTGCTCCAGATCGGACTTCCTTGCCAGTGTGATCATGACTTGTCTCAAATCAATGGTTTGAGGACTTCTTTTATTTGATTTAGGTAACAATACTGTGTTTGATTCCTTCTCCCATGCACGTGTACTTGCTTTCTGCTCTTGTTCTCATTCCTTCCTGCTTCCTTCTTTCTTTCCAGACCATGAATTTTATCTTGAAACATAACCAGTTTGTAGTTAAAAAGGAGCAAATTGTGTTTAACTTTGAAATGTTTGGTTTTTTTTTTTTTTTTTCCTTCTTGCAGTCTGTAGTGTTCTCCTTGCACGGAGACTGCTGGCTATACATATATAATATATATATCCTTTATTGTATATATGATTAAAGATTTGAGGGGTAGGCAGGCTGAATGATGTAAGCTCATGTTGCTATAAAACATGCTAAATTCAGCACACATTCAAATCCTGAATACAGCTGCATTG
>JAUBOD010000031.1:2194081-2208120 GCA_032353885.1 Nothura maculosa | reverse complement strand
GAGAAGTTATTGCTTTTTTTTTTTTTTTTTTTTTCCCCTCCTCATCTCTATTCAGTAACTAGTTTATTCAAGGACGGGGCTGCAGATGCTCAGTTCTCAGCGAGGAATACCAGTCTGCCATCTGCTAAGCAGAGGAGAGGAAGGACAGCTTAATTACTCTCATACTGATGCAGAAATAGCTGCCTTTGCTTTTGCAAGTGGGGTTTTTCAGGACACAAGAGAATTTTGTTTGAGGAAAGGAAGGAAAGAGTTTTAAAAGATAATGAGGACAAGAGGTGCGGGAAATTACCCCCTAGGCTTTCAGTCACCGGGGTATTGTGCTTACAGCCCCACTCAAAGCTAATATGAATAAAGTCACACTAGATAAGCGAGCTGGGTAATTGTGTGTCCCATGCCAGCGCAGTGAGGAGAGCCAGGCAGCACTGAAGGGAACGGGCAAGTGTTTTGGGGAAGGAAATATTCCTGCATTGTATGGAGGTATCCTCTGAAAAAATTGTATGCTGTAAAACTATTACTCAGCTCCCGCTTCATTTCTTTGTTCATCCAAAAGTTTTATCTTGTGTTGTGAGGTTGTACCTTATTTTGGAATAAACCAAAACCCTATGTTATTTGAGCTTGCTGTCAGAAATCCCCTCCTTTTTCCCCTCTTTCCAAGCTTTGTTGTGATATTTACGTTTATTTTAGGTAGGGCAGTTGTGCATCCTTTCATATCGGTAAAGAACTCCACGCTGGGGGATTGAGGATGGCTAATGCTATAGGGAATAACCCCAGTGCAGGAAATCAAAATGTAGCATTTTTGTGCAATTTTAATAACTTGATTGTGTAGCACCAGCCAAACTGCATCAGGACATAAAAACACTTTTGTCATCTTCTGTTATTGAAAACTGGCAGGGTTCAAAGACTGCTGGATTGCATCTCCTGCAAAAATAATCTGTCCAAACGATAGGCTATGAACATCTTTGAGGATGTTAGCCACGTGTTGGAGGCCTTAAAGAAAAGCTAGAAAGTGTCTGGTGTCACATGAGTCCGTTCTGTAATGTTAAATGTGGAACCAGCTTTGTTTAAGGAAAAACAAAATAAATATTGAGACAAAAGTTTTCCCTTTCCCCATAAGAAGACATGGGCACCATTGCCTAGTGCTAGCATAGGCTGCTGACACGGTCAACAGTTTGCTCTGTAACATTCTGGATAATTAGCTATTCTTGTAAATAGTCCCCATGAATGCACCACTGACATTATTTTCTTCAACCTACCTTTCCCCTTCTACTATCACAATTTGTTTGAGTCCCTAATGAATGTTAATTTATATCTTGGTGTCACAAAAGACCTGCTTCAAGTTTGTAGTACATGTAACCTTTTTCTTTATACTTTTTATATTGGTATATCGCTAGTATTTGTGTTTAGAAAACTCATTTGTCGGTATAAATGAGTTAGCAACTTTTCATTGTAAAAGAAAATGTAAACTTGCTAAATCTCTGGAGTTATACTGATGCCTGTGATCCCATAATCTGTACAGAAGGGAAGTTTGGATAATGCATTCATCTCATGTAGTTCCAGAGACTTTCCTCTGAAGTGTGCATGTGGTAGGTGCTTGGAATACAAAAGATACCGTCATTTATCATTTAATTTCACAACTCAAGTATTCAGATGGCTTCACTGTAAAAAACAGGTTCAGGCCCTCGTTCCTATAAAAAAGTTAGTGTTTTAATAAAGTTGGCTGAAGAACCTAACAGGTGCTTTTTTGTATTTTTTTTTTTCTCCTTTAAGCAGAATATTTTACATTCGAATCAGGGTCATAGTAGCAAGAAGAATAAGGGTCTGATGAGCGTGCATGTTGGAGTGTGTTAATTCCTTGTTAGTGATTTAGGGGAGGCACAAAGGGGACACTGATTGTGGTGGAAGGGCAGCCTTGTTCTCTATTATGGCTGTTTCATTAGGGCCCCTGCATGAGGCCTAGCAATCCTTTCAATGAGAGAACAAGTCCTTTTAATTTGAGCTCAAGGATCTTGTTTAGCAGGTCAGAAATCGTGCCTTGCAATTCCTAATTAACAAGCCATTAACTAGTCTGTTGTGAGATGCTCGTAATCTTGTCTAATTAAAATGCTATCAAGTTAATTCATAAATGTGGGAAAACTTAATGGTGGAATTTGCCTTTCGTTTTGTTTATAAATTCAGTTGTGAAGAGGAGGAGCTGGCTCTTACAGAGTTTTGATTAAGTTGACATGCATTTGGTGTGAATTGTTCGTTAACACAGCAGCTTTCATCACACTTATTCCACTTTATAGCCTCCCTCTATAGGGATAAAGCCCAACAAAGGCAAGGACTGCTGCATACATTGCTATGCATATCTTAATGTGAATTGCTGAGAATTTTTTTTAACGACTCATTAAGGAGCAAAACATTTTTGAAGCTCTTTCTGGGCTGTTCCTATTGCCCTCTCTCTGAATTAAAGAAAAAACCATGTCAATCAAGCGTAATAGAATTTGCAGGGCTAAAATGAGATCCTTTTGCTGAACAACTTCTCTCTGTTTGTTTTGTTTGTTTTTTGTTTTTGATAGAGTGGAGCCTTCGCATTCCTCCCCGTCTGCTATAGGAAGGCTCTGTAAATAGGTTTTGAGAAAGGCCCTGACTCTAAACAAATAGATTTAAAGGTTTGCTATGAATGATAAGACTATTAGGGCTCCTCTGTTCTGTTACTGTACATTAGGCACAGTTTGTTGTGACTAATTCTAAAAAGAGGTTTAGAATTGCATTCAGCATCCCTTATTCAGGAAAATCCTGAAACACCACAATCTCCATCACAACAAGACACAGTTGCTCCTGTGCATAAAAGAGCTTTTACTTTGTATGGCTGAAAAATAGAGAGAGCTAAGTTGGAGAGGAGCATGACATAACCTGATAAGATCTCAAAGGCAAGATGCTCTGATGTTTAGAGATTGCCAGCTATTATTATTATTATTTATTTATTCATTTATGTAATGCTTGTGTTATGCCAGGTTTAAACAACGAAGAGTACCAGGTGGTCATTGGAAATGATACAACCCATTACATCATTGATGACCTGGAACCCGCCAGCAACTATACCTTCTATATTGTGGCATATATGCCTCTGGGAGCCAGTCAAATGTCAGATCACGTGACTCAGCACACCCTTGAGGATGGTAAGACCAAAAACATTGCCAAAATGAGCATTTTTTAAAAAAATATTATTTCTTTATACTGAGATATGCAATATGGTGCTGTCGATTTTTGGAGTTCCCAAATTCCACTGACATGGATGAGACTTCTGTCAACACATGGTGGAAAACTGAACCAACTGGTGAAAGGAGTGAGAGTTAAGTAACATTTGACCAGGCAACACTGTGTCTTACATGAAGTGACTTTTTTTTTTTAACATTGAATAATATTAAATTACTTAACTGCTCTATATCTTCACAAACTTTGTTGTAGTCTAGGATTTTGCTCTATGAATTTTTAATACTAGTTAAAATAAAAGCTTTTTAACCCTGGTAGCAGAAAACTTCACTGCTTCTGCAGAGATGAACATGATGTTCTCAGGCATCTGAAACGCAAATCAAACTGCGCACTCATTGCGTTGCCTTCAACTTGTGAAAGAAAATTTGGCATGACATTTGACATACCAAAAGCTTACAGTATTTTTATTTGTTGATGTGTATATGTTTGCTACTGAAACCAGTATTTCAGAAAGACTACATAAACTATTCCTGTGCAATGATTTAGCTAACCAGAACACAGTGGCAGTGACAGTTTGGGACAGTTGGTTAGGAGTCGTTAACAGGTTGTGTCAGGACTAAACTTTGGCAGAGTGAAAGGCTCCCACTTCCAGTTGTCTGGAAGGGTCTGCAAGCCCTCTTGGCCAATACACACACACTGCTGCTACCTCAGCGTGAGTTAAGGTGTCAGATGGACGTTTTACATCGCTGTCTTCCCTGAGCTCAAGAATGTTGTCCTTTTTCTTTCTAGTTCCCTTGCGAGCTCCTGAAATTAGTTTGACAAGCCGGAGTCCTACAGATATTCTCATCTCTTGGCTGCCCATCCCAGCAAAGTATAGGCGAGGCCAAGTGGTCTTGTACCGTTTGTCTTTCCGTCTCAGCACCGAGAGCAAAATCCAGGTGCTAGAGCTTCCCGGGACTTCAGACGAGCATCTCCTCGAAGGCCTGAGGCCTGACAGCGTCTACCTGGTTCGAATCACCGCTGCGACCAGGGTTGGCTGGGGAGAGGCCTCGTTGTGGACTTCCCACCGGACTCCCAAAGCTACCAGTGTGAAAGGTACCTCCCACATCACTGGCAAACTGGGAATGTGTCAACAGGGGACAAAACTGTAGGTTTTGTCCAAAGGCTACATTTTTTTTCAGACAAGTAGTACAAGAATTTGAAATAGGTTTTCCTGTTATACATGCTGGCTTTGGTGATCTAGAGAATAGTGCTGTAACCATCATTATGTATATACTTTGCACAAACTTGTAGCTGCTGTAATAAATTAAATGAGGTTAATATGTAGTTTCAGGATCACAAATTGAAGAGGAGCTAATCTGTCTTGTACAAGACCTGACGTGAAGTAGAAGCAAAAGTGGATGTTATTATTTTGTGTTTACTTTGCTTCTTTACTCATTTAATGTTCACATATTTGACACATTAGCTGTATAAATTGGGCCAGCCCATCTCACAAAGAAATAATAATGCAAACACTCAGATGATCTGGAATCCTACCTTTGAGTGAACTTTGGAGTGACGAGAATCCAGATGGAACACAGAGGTTATTTTTTTCTAGAATATAGAAATGTTATAAATGTTATTTATGTTCCTCTAAAACAGCACCCAAGTCTCCTGAGCTGCGTTTGGAGCCGATGAACTGTACAACCATCACAGTACAGTGGCAGCAGGACTCCGAGGACACTGCAGCTATTCAAGGGTACAAGTTATATTACAAGGAAGAAGGTCAGCAGGAGAATGGACCCATTTTGTTGGATGCCGGTGATCTGGAATATACTGTCAGTGGTTTAGGTGAGTACCTAAAATATTTTTAATTCTGAAAGAAAATAAAGGATATCTTCAGAAGCTTAAACCTTACTTGAGACCTCTAAGGTAAAAATGTTAGGTTTGACTTTTTATACCAGCAATCATCTTTACCAGGAATCATTTTAATCTTAGAGATGCTGCACAATGTTTAGATGACTGGATCTTGCAAACTTTATATAACTTGGAAGAAGGATCTCCAATCACCTGTCAAGGTTGGAAAATGCCAAAGGTTTTTCCTCTGTGATTTCTAGCTATGTCTTTTGTCACAGCTACAGTACAAACAGTGCTGTCAATGTACAATGTACAATGACAGTACAAACTGTCAATGTGCTCACCACTGTATGGCTGTAGGACATATCATAACAACTTCCTTATAGTAATTACTATTTAAACAGTACTGTAAATATTTGTAGAATTGAACATGAAGATTGTTCACACAGAGTTTGCTGAATCCCACTGGAGTTTTTCCATTTATCAGACTGATTCTTCCTGCAGCACTTGCAATCTACAGCAGTTCATTGAAACATTGATATCATCCCTAGGTAGAAGGTGTTTCTGTTTGTTTAGGTAATGGATTTTTTCCCTTAAAATATGTAGTTTCTAATGTGATCAGCAAAAATAGATTTTGGCTTTGACAGTGTTCTAGGCTTAGGCTTTGACAGTGTTTTCTAATGTGTCAAAATATTTTACTTGGGGATAGCACAGAGATCAAATCCTGATTAAATTATCAAAACTGCAGTCTTAACTGGGTCAAATGTCCTTTTGGCCATGTTCAGATATTCTCATCTGCTGCATATAGCTCAGATAAAATTTTAGTGGAGATTTGAGGGCCGCGTTCAGCTCTGTTAACTGGACAACTGGCCATCTGTGACCTGCTAGGCAGAGCATCTGGAGCAGCTGACTGTTTAACCATGATAGGAGACAAAGGGGCAGATGAGGGGTCTCTATCCTACAACATACATACATACATTTTTTTTTTTTCTATTTTCTCATTATACATTTACAAAACAATAATTCCAGACAGGCAACTTCTTAACTGTGCGACTCCACCAAGATCTTCTCAGTAGGTCTTTTCAGTACACAAATCCCTACACAGATCAAAATCTTGACAGAACTATGTTGAAAATATATTTTATCCATGTGTTTTACTGTTTGTTTTTTTTTTCTTCTTTTTGTTTTGTGGCCAAGGTGTGTAGGCAGAAGACAAAACAAAAGTAAAGCAAGTTTGGGGAATTAAAACTTTGACCTAGTCGCACTGTTTTTCAACTTCCAAGTATATGGAGAAGCTCCTATGCTTCATTATCCATATAGCCACGTTGCATGTGGTGGTTTGAGTAACCTTCTTGTTGTAATTCTTGAGTCCAAAACAGGATATGATTCATGATCTGATTGCCTTTCTTGATATTTTTCTCATGTGTATGTAATTTATGATGCCATAGGGTAGATCTACTGAAGAACATTTTTTTCAGGTAGCTTCATATTTTTTTTGAGGATGGGGGTAAGAGAAGGCTTATTTTTGTGTATTGTTGGGTTATACGATTTGAATGTGAGTTCAAATATGGAGAAATTGCCTATAAGTTTCTTTAGAAGTACCTTGGGTTTTTTGCTTCATAGCCTTTAAGGAAAAAGACATTCATTACCAAACCTACAGAAGGATTTGCTTTTGCGCAGGAAAGTTTATTAGATGGTGACTTGCCACTGCTAAGGTGACTAAATGTGTTGAAGCTTGGGAAGTTCACACAGGTTTATCATAGTGATAGCTTGACTACTTCATTTGTCCATTGAGAAGCCACCTGTCCAAAATGCTTGTCCAAGTTAAATTAATTCCTTAAAAATATCTGACCAACCTTTCTCTATGCATAGCAGGTGCAGATGTGGAGAATCAAACACATGAAGTCATGTGTAACATACTGCCACAGAGAATGAGACTAGATCCCCATACTAGAGGTTAAGGGCCAGTTTGCTTCTCTTTTTTTCTCATCTTTCTTGAGAAGACTATTTCACTTAGGTGTTTCTAGATAAAGGAGAAGGAACTGGCTCTACCTGGCAGAATTCCAGACAAACAAGCAAACTATCTAAAGATTTAAAAATAGTAATAATAAATAATAATAATAAAAAATAATTTAGTGAAGTAGGCAAAGTCTTTGAGGTCTAATGTTCTGCCACCACTTCCCTCTTCAGATGGCATTATTTTAAAGAGGCTGTCAATAAATCAGTAGCTTAAAGGACCTCTAGTGTCTTCATTATGAGCTACAGGCATTAATATAATGCTGAAAGTGTGAGACCTAAAGCAGAAAGGTTTTATTAAAGATTTTCTATTTTGTACATGTTGGGTGAGACAGTTAAAAACTTAAAAGATTATTCTATGGAAAAATATGGAAGAATAGGCTAGTAGTATTAAGTGATTCCCAGTGGCAAAAAGGAGTCGTTTTTCATGTGTTTCCTATTGCCATTGAAGCTATTTGGCTTCCAAACTTCACTGCAAGCACTGCTGAACAGCAAATGTCTTGCAAATGCCTACAGGAATTTTTATGTAAAGGTAAGGTTGATGGATAAAGCAGAAATATCAGGGTCAATGGGGAAAAAAGTTACTATGAACAGACATTAAATACAGCAATTTGATTATTAGGCTGTGTTATCATCTGCTGTTGGTTCTAGACGTGTGTTTTTCAGACCTGGCTCTTCTCACTCCACTGTAGGTCTTCCCAATTACTTGTGTTACTTCCCAATTGTTTGTGTTAAAGGTCTTGGCATTTATTTTTCAACAGCAGGCTGCTTCCTATTCCAGTGTAAAATTCCATCAACACTATCGCTTGAATTTGCCACAGGAGCAGACCCTTGGGTGCATACCAAGCATTTTTTTGCCTCTATTTTTAATTCTGCCTTTACTTCCTCTTGCTCTAGAAGGTTCTGACTCTCACTGACCCGCTACCTTTCACGATCCATCACACATTGCCTGATCTAGCTCCCACCCTATGGAATATCAGGACATGTATTCAGAAGTGGAACCAAGTTTTCTTGGTGAAAGAGTTTGTCTGGGAGCTTTCCCTGGCAAAACTTGAAAGTTAATGTCAGAGAAGCTCATTTTTGTCCTTTTATGTATCTTTGAATTCGTCTTTCAAAGAGCACTTTGGACAGATGCACATGTATCTACTGTGGACCTGTCCCAGCTGGCTGGTTTGTGCATGTGTGGCCTGGAAGAGGATGAGAAGCTCTGGAAAGAAGGGAGGTGACTCAGGAGAGCCCAGTTTCAGCTATCTGGTGTATGGGAGTTGGGAACTTCTGAATAGTGAGGCAGGAATGCTGGTGGATGTCTCATCCTGCAACCTGCATCTAGAAGACCATGGGTAGAAATGAAAGGATAAAACGAAATTCAGCTTTGTGATTACAAACTTGGGAAAGGATGAGCCGTTCTGAGCCGCACTGTTCTCCAAGCTGCCCGGAGACGCATTCTGCCTTTCTAGGATCCTGAGCTATGTGTGTCCTTCCAGGCTGGCTGCCCTTACCAAAAATCAGGCCAGGGGCAGCAGTAGTTTTGCAAAGGGACATAGGGAGCTCTGTGCTGTCGGGGATGGGGAAGGGGAGTGGACTTGCACCATCCATGTGCTCTTGGTAGGCACCGTGCGCACAGCCCTGGGGCAAGGGTGCCCTGGCCATGGTGTGCGCAGCTCAGGTGCCCTTGGGTCCTGCCCAGTGTAGGATGCTCCTCCTACGTAACTGTTTTCAGCCAGGCCCTGAGGGAATGGGAGAACTGGTCTGTTCGCTTTGACGAAAGCGCTTTGGGCATCCAAGACCACATACCTCAACCTAGCCCTGAGTGGGACCTCCGGGAGAGCCGCCGGAAATTCCTGCCCTGCCGCTGCACCGACCCCTCGCTTCATGGGTCCCCGTGGGCCACAGTGGGGCCCAGCCTGACCCACGTCCCAGCAGAGTAATCCTGCTCCCCTCGGCCCTGTGACCTGTCCCTGCGGGGCTCCCTTTCACAGCACTCTTGAAGCTGAGCTCTAAAACTTCCTTCTTGTTAAGAATTCTAAAGACTGTCATATTTCTAAGTAAGCAGGCATGCTAAAAGCTCGTTTTTGGTGCCATGATTATCAATATGTTAATGTAGTTATTTGTGATAATGAAGTCTTGATCACAGGTTTCCTGAATGTCAGCATAGTCTCATTTCGGAGATATCCCAAACTGAGTGTGTGGGGGTTGATACTGCCCCATCTTTCTAAGATACCAGGAAGTTTCAGCTTGGGATTCTCGTACAATTTCAAGACCCAAACATTGGTACAGCTTCATGAAATAACATATCAGATTAGCAAAACAGCTTCCATGTCAGCTGAAAACATAACCTTAAAGAAACTATGAATATGCCCGGTGCTGAAATCCAGGAGCATCCCTCCCTTTTGCCTTTCAAAGACTGTGTCCTATATATTTCTAAGGAAGGTTTTTTGTTTGTTTGCTTTTTGGTTGGTTCATTTGCCTTTTAAGTCACAACAGAAACAACAAAAATAAATCTTAACATTCAGTTTGTTTCATGGTTAATCGTTCCCAAAAGTTATTCAGTAAAGTAGAATCTAATGATTGCAGATCACCTTTACTTCAGGAATTTTGTGTAGAGATGGACATGTAGATATGAATAAACTTGAGCTACGATAAAGTGGTAATTGGGAAATGACTTGACTTCCTCATAAAGGTGAACAAAAAGGCCCTGGTATGGCTGTCCTTGCATGCTGTACGTGCCGTAGGTTTTGGGAAGATGTTATATTTGCGTTGTCACATAGTGAAAAGTGTGCCTAATAGCTCCGTAGGTGAGCAGGACAAATATTGTCATTTATTAGCGCTGTTTACGACTGGGTCAGTGCAGTGTTTACTCATACTGATTACGTCCTTAAACTAAACCTCTTATCTGCCCGGTGCCCTGATTGCGGGTAGCCCACACGCTGCCCTGCTTATCAGCCGCAGCAGGAGGCATCGGCGAGGGGGTGAGAAGGGGTCGCACTGCACAGCAGGGAAGTCAGCAGCCCTGGCAGTGAGTCGGGCATGTTTAAAGGCAGCGTTTTCCCTCTGCCGACTGCACCTTCCTCCTCTTTGCAGCACAGCAGCATATCTGTGTGTTTAAGGATGAGGGAAGGGGGTATCGGGAGGTTGCACAGCGTGGATGCACTGGCGCGAGGTGAGCAGGCAAGCTGATGTGCAGGCCCACCGTCTCTGTACCTCCCTTATGGAGGAAAAATACTCAACTGGTCTGTTTGCATGAAAACTTGATTCCTTTCAAGTTGCAAATCGAATTTTTCCTGGGCAGAGCTGAAGCTACACGTCCCATATTGAGAGCAGGGCGTCCATTACAGCAACCCATCTCTGCCTCGGCTTTCTTTAAGCTGCCGTAAACGTGCCAGCGTGCGAATCCTCAATAAATGCGAGCTTGTTCTGAGCAGCTTTGCTCAGGAGAGGGCAGTTACTGTCAGCTGCAGACGCTGCACGCTTATTATGCAGTTCAAGTGCCACTTCTGTACAAGCCTAGTGCCTGGGTAGTGCTCTAAGTATGTTTTTTTGTCCATCATACTGAGACATTTTTGTCTCCAAATTACTCATTTTCACCTTACCTTTGCTGTAGGTGTCAAAAAAAAAAAAACAAAAAAAACCACCACTTGTTTTGGACATCACATTTTTTTGACACTTTTGTTTGCTTCTTTTCAAGAAGTTTCAGATTTATCAATTTTCTTGTTTTTAAATGGCCTTATAAACATATTGGCTATGTTTTTCTTTTTGAAAGCAAACAGTGTGACATGACTAAATGTGATACACTATTAAAATAATAGTAAGCTCCAGGCTTAAGTGCTTTATTATTTCAGATTAAATACAGAATTGTGAAATGGCTTTAAACCTAATAGAAAATTATTAAACTATATACACGTGCAGCACTGATCTTGAGTCAGAAAGTTGTATGCCTATTCCCTTAGATAGTAAAGATCTTTGAGGAACAAGCAGGTTGTGTGCTGGAAGGATTGCCTAGTTTTTTCTTTTATAAAAAGCCTTCCCTGAATACACAATCTGGGCTTTTCCCATTAGAATCTATAGATCTAGCAAAAAATAGTCTCAGCATCCTCCTTTAAACATCCATTGACTTTTGTGGTCATTTGTCTTGACTTCCCAGACTAGCTCCCTGTAAAGGGGAAGCAAAGATGAGGAAAGGTTCCTAAGCACCAAGTAAGGCTCGAAGGTGCCATACTCCCCAAAACAAAACAGCGGAGCCCAATTGAGCCTGGCTTTCCAGCATCCCACTCAGGAGGAAGGAAGCTCCATTAATTCCTGGGACATTGTCTGGTCACTATTTTAAATATAAAAATGCAAAGATAGAGGTCTCGCTAAGGAAGCGGTAGCAGTTTTCTTCCCTGGAGGAGCAGCATGGGGAGCTGCTGTCTGCTTTGGGTCAGACTTTCTGCCTCTTGGGCGACTGTCCCTGTAGCTGAGGTTGGACCTGCTTGTTTCTTCAGGGACACAGGACTAATGACCTGGGACTAATAGCGTAGCAACTGCTCTGAGAGCTGCAACAGGCGTTGTTGGAGGCAGAGGAGGCTCTTTTCTTGTGTCAAGGTAATTTGCCAGCCTCTAGAAAAGCAAGCTGTGTCATCTTGAAAGTATTTAAAGGTAAAACTTGCAGTGGTGGAAAAGCGATTATAATCTCGCAGGAAATGCTCTTTGTGCTCCTGGGGCCAAAAGTGCCCCTTGCAGAACTCAGCCTGTGTGGGAATGCGGCTGGGAAGTTGCATCATGTTGATTGAGTAACAGTTCGGACATATGGGATGTATGTAAGGAGCATTTCCCTCCTCCAGCATTTGCTTGAGCTCAGAGTTAAGTTTGTTTCATGAAAAGGGCACACTGACTGTCACTTAAAAAGCATTTGCAGTTTTTTTGTCAGCCTCAAAAGTTGCTTTCAGAAATGGTTCTAGGCATTATAATGAGTGTTCTATTAGATATTTCATAAAAATAACCAATAAATTTTAATTTTCTATGGTATATCTTTAATTTCTACATGTCTTTTAAAGAAAAAGAAAGGCAGTTGAAGTGGCAGAAATGACCAGAATTTTTTCATATTTCTTACAAGGGAAAAAAAAAACACCTATATATATATATACATTAGGCAGTCCTTTTATCTCTAAGTAGAACTTTAAATATAGTATTTTTTGTTTCTAAAAAAAAAAACCCTGTGCCTGTGTCTCTGGGTGGCAGCATTATTTAATTTGCTATTTATTGGACTTCATTAGTAAAATGCTTAAGTCCTGGATTGCAAAGAAACGGCTCCTTGGAGAAGGCTTAGAGAAAACTCCTGTTATAGGAAATTAAATCAACATTGTCCATTAATCATACTGCATGTCAACCCCCAGACCTCTCTTGATTGTTCTTGGTGAATGTGAGGAACCATTAGATGTGTGAGGTCCTTAAAGGTCTGAGTAAGTCAAAGGGGAAGAGTTTAAAAAAATGCCACCATTAGCACATGAAAGAGACTTCAGAGTGGACAGAAGAAAACATTTGCTGTACAGGGCTAGTTACATTTCTTATTTTTTTTCCTGTGTTTTTTTTTTCTTCTTCATTTGTTTAACAAAAATCCAGATGATGTGATCAAAATGTTAACTGAAGTGATTAATTTCTCCTGAGTTTTTGTTACTCTTCTGGGTCGTGTGACTACGTGAAATAAAGTTTTATGGGAAAGTTAATAGAGTAGGTATTTTTTCTTTTTTTTTCTTTGCAAATTCTATATTTGCAATAAGTAAATCCCCTTCTAAATAAGCTTCTTCCTAGTAGCTTTCCTGCCTTGAGTAAATACCTCGTTGAGAGTATATGCATCATGAGGGCATTATTGCTACCTGAAAGTGTTTTATTTTTTGGTAAAAGATGCAATTGTGCAAAAGCCACTGTTTTTTCAGGCTGTCTGGAGTTTCACTTTTGTGACAAATGAAGGGGGGGGAGTGGGAAGAGGGGGAAAGCAGCCTTCTGTTCCAAGCAGGAATTCTTGCCGTGAAGCCTCTCTTCTCAACCTTTGTTCTGGTTTTGATTTTTTATTTTAGTTTGGGAAAGCAAAAAAGCTTAGTAATAGTTTTGTATAAATGGTATTTCAGCACTTAGACCAACTTCTGCAGAATTTCTGCTGTTCTCATAGCAGAATATTGTATCCTGCTTCAAACAGGCTGGTTTTGCAAAACAAAGATGTGTTAATGCACATATGCTTGTAGAAGTTAGGACGAGGACGTACGTTTTTGACCCCGGGTTACTGGCCAGTGAACAACTCAAGTTTTACCCCTCTTGTTCGTGCTGGTTTTGGGTGCTGAGGCTCTCTGGGTGCAGAGATGTGGGAACTGCGAGGATCAAGGTGCTTGTGTTGCCCTATTGCACGTGTGGCTCGTGCATCAACACGTGTGCAGAGCGACTCCCATGCTGGAGAAAAACGGGACGCCTTTGTTCCCAGTCCTCCCTCTTTTGGACAAGCCAGCGTTTCTTCTCCATCCAGAATGTACCTCTAAAATATCCATTTTTTGTGTTTTCTTCTACTGATAGTGGCTAATCTGGCCCACTTGGTCTTTCTCCTTCATCCTCACCTCTAGGCCTCTCTCTACATCTCTTGATGTCCTCACCTTCCTCCAGCTCCTCTTCACCTCTCGCAGCCAAGAGCTGGGTGTCATGGGGGTTGGGGACCCTTTGCTCCAGGTTAGGGGTCCCCAGGAGGCAGCAACTCCTGGACAAGGAAGGTCCTGGCTGCCGGCAGTGGGAAGGACATGGGGAAGCCTCCATTTAGTGCTGTGGCAGCAGCGCTGCCTCCGGTGCTCACCAGGCCGCAGGCTCTGTTTAGCGTGCGTAAAACCAAATCAATGATGGGAAACGCTTTTAATTGTACCAAGGCCGAGAGCTCGCAAAGAGCTAAGTAGCTGTATATTTATTTTACTTAAGTAATCAATCAGTCAGGCCGCTTTCCACTTTCAAAGTGTTGTATAAACCTCATATGCAAGGGA
>JAUBOD010000031.1:2158329-2177173 GCA_032353885.1 Nothura maculosa | reverse complement strand
TATATTTATACACACACACAAACATATATATATACACACACAAGTAATTTAGAAAAAAAATCCTAGTATAGGCTTTAGATTTTATGAGATTTCTACCAATCCACCAACTTAAAAACCAAACGCCTCTAATTTGACCAAGCTGGTGTTAGGCATGGTGGAATTTAAACTGAACCTGCAGTTTGTTGCTGCTCTGTGATGTGAGTTATCTGCCATCCACCTCCCCTCTTCACTAGCTCCCTTCAAGTGGATTAGAAGTTGCAGCCTTCACGCGCCCGGTGTGCAATAAATCAGTACAAAGCCCTTGCTCGCGGTAGCAGCGCAGCAGATTGGAAAGGAAAGGAGAGGAGCTGTGGGGAAGAGCCTCTAATATTGAAACATGACCTTTCACCCTTGCTGATGCTAAATATTACAGCTCCTTTGGTTACAGATACCTCACATTTTACTTCAAATGCTTTCAGCTAATGGGTGTTTTTATGGAAGAGCTGAAATAGCTTTTGAAGTAGCTTTCCTTTTGCCAAATGTATAATCTTTTCTGTCAACAAAGCAGCCTTATATTTTCTATGCTCCCATGATGCTATAAAGTCTGCCTTCTGAAAACGATGTGAAAGCTGGAAATTTAGATTTAAATCTGAGAAGGGGAATAGAATATGTGAAAGAAAATAGGGGGTAGATTTGGTCCTATAACTGCTACTATTTTGGAAAGAAAGTAATATATTTCTCCAGCAGGAAGAAACACAAACGTTTTAGAAAGCAATTGGAATTTTAAGCAGCAATCTGCAGTCCCTGGACAGGCAAAGCTCTTGCTGACTCTTATAGGAGTTTTGCCTGTGTAAAGACAGTATGAAGGAATCCTATTTATGTCCCTAATCTGTTTCTCTTGCCTTTAGGGATTTAAGGAAATGAATCCCTGGCATGTGAGAAAAACATTTTCCATAATATTTTTAGCAGCACTGCTTAGATGCGCAGTAATCAAGGAAGGTCTACAGAGGTCTAAATAGAGTTTAATTTCATTTGAAAGTGCAGTACAGTATACTTCTCCAAATCTCTTATGTTCATATTCCCAAATAGACCTGAAATTTGATAAACTAAACTTTAATTATTTTGTTATGATGATGTATATTCATATTCATGGTGCAGTATGATTGCAGAAGCGGATTTAGGAGGCACAAAGATTAATTTAGGAGTGATTGGACATTCTGCTTTCTGTGTCTACAAATCTAGTTAACTCCTGAGATGCCACCTTACACACATGATCACAACATCTACACTGTGCCACTGAAATGCAGCTAGGGTTGGATTTGGGAGCAGGTTGCAGGATACAGTAGCCAAGAGACAATTACTGATCTCCTGGTTTTGCACCAGGCCGGCACCTCTTTACACGGTGCCATGTTCAAGCAGTGTGGAGAGGAAGAACCTGAAGGGATGAGCAGCCTTTGGCAGCTGATCCTGCAAGGCCAGGTTAGAACATGGAAGAGTGATCAAGGTGCTCAAGCAAGACCTGGAAGTGGCACTGGGAAGTATGCGTAGGTCCCAGGATCTGCATCTCACTCTGTTCCTCCAGCATTTGCCTAACTGGAACTGCTTATTACATCTTTTCACAGGAGCAATGACCATGGCTCTGCTGGAGAACCTTGTGGCAGGAAATGTCTACTTGGTCAAAATAGCCGCCTCCAATGAAGTGGGAGAAGGACCCTTCTCAAATGCCGTGGAACTTGCTGTCCTGCCAAAGGAGACATCAGAGTCCAATCAGAGGCCTAAACGCTTGGATTCGGGAGATTCCACAGGTCTATAGCAATGTTTAGTTATCATGTAACTTTCCAAGGCAAACCATTCTGTTTCTGTCTGTCCTAAGTGTGGTGCTTTTTCCTAAATGAAGCCATTCTAGAATTTTACGTTTCAAGACAGCTCAACACTAGTTTAATTGTTTTGCTCAGAAGTTTGAAAATAGCCTGTATAATGAGAAATTTGAACTGTTCTTAGTCTTCCATCAATGCCAACTTCACAGTCGTTCTACTCAGATATTTGCTATAGTAGGTCCCCTATGTGACCTAAGGTAGCAATAGCCCTTAGTTGATGAGAACCCAACAGCCCAGCAGAGATGAGCTGGCATCTCAAGTAGGATTGCTGCAATTTGCTGGTCCTTGAAGCAGCCCAAGCCGACCTGTCAGGCAGTGATTTTCCAGCATATGTTTTCATTGAATAAGTCAGCCCACCTGCAGCTCTCTGGAGAAATCTGTGCATTACTTTGAGTAAATTTAGACAACTTCAGTGATTTCTCCATGTAGGAATGGAATAACAAATTGCCTTTGTCTGCCACAGAATGAGATTTATTTGAGTGACTTCTCACTGTTTTTAAAGCTATTTGGGGACAGACGAGCTAGTAATTATTCAGGTACATTATCCTTTTAGCCCTTGCTTGTTGCTACACACTGAACTGTGAATAAAACAGATTTTTTTCTTACTCAGGCTCTCTTCCGTCCTGAAATTTAGTTGTATTTTAGGCCTGGATAAGCAAACAAAGTGAGGCCTGCAGGATTAGATCAATAGGCATAAGAAGTCAAAGCATAAAAACAACTGAACCCTCCTGGGGGACAGTGCCTGGAATTCCCCAAGGCTCTTCCCTTTCTTTTCTAGTAGCAGCCCCGAGGACGAGGCCGGAGAGAGCTCTGCCCAAGCCTGCCCCAGTGACCAGCTAAGTGTGTGTGTGAGGCAGTTCCTTCTTCCCTTCCCAACCCATGGCTGCCCACACTCCTCTCTCTGTGTTTTTCTGTGGTTTTACTCTGTCTCTACAAGTTTTATTTTCATAATTGTCAAAATGTATGACAGAGAAGGTTTGGAAGTATTAAAAGGAAGTATTTGTCCTTGTGGTTGTGATTGTAACCCCGTTCATTTCCTGATAGGGAGCAAGGAGGAACTATTCTTATTTACTGAGCCCTTCTATGTTCTCTCTCTCTCTTTTTTTTTTTTTTTTTTTGGCTATAGCTTATTCTGACTATTACCATCTGGACCAGAAGTCAATGACTGGCATTGTTGTTGGAGTGTGCATAGCCTTGACCTGCATCCTTATCTGCATCCTGATCTTAATCTATCGCAGTAAAGCCAGGTATGTGTTTGTTCTTGGAAAGTGACCTCTGAGTTCTGCTCCTGTGTGAGTACGAGTTGCTCGGGACATGCCTGCTCCTCCACAAGTTCTAAGTTCTCTCAAGCACTCCCTTTCTTCATCAGAAATGGTAACAAAGCCCCAGGCTTTTGTGGTTCTTCCTACACCATCCTAGACCCCTCTACAATGGAAAGATGGAAGAAGCAAGAGAGGGAGTCAGTGGTGTTTAGACAAGCAAATATAGGAGGCAGGCATCCAAACAGAAACCCTTTCAAGTCAGAAAGCATGCTGCTTTACATCATCTGCTTTTTTTATTTTCTGCATAACCCTCTGGCCTTGCAATGTCTGGCTTGCAGGACATTAACCCCTTGGTACTGCTGGAGAAGAGCTTCCTCCAGCCAAGGAAAGGGGGCATGAAGCAGTTCTGTGATGCAGTTCCAATGCACTGGCACAATCCACTCTCTCTTTCCCTTGTTATAAGCTGCTATGGAGCATAAACTGTGATAAACTGATCCAGTGACCTTGCCCATAATTTGGGAGTCAGAACAAATATATGATCTTTGCAAAAAATAAAGAAAAATGCCTAGAAGTATATTTTAATAATAAGGATTTTGTAGGACACATGCAGGAGAAAGTGTAGTTGGGGAAATGACCTCTGTATAACATGGCAGAAAGGCCATAGTGTCGTTAGTGGCTGCATTTTCCAAGTAATATTATTAATAGTGAGAATTCCTGTCTGCACATAAGCTGTAGCCTTGTCTGATTAACTGAAAATAGATGTTACTTTTTTCTTCATAAGGAATAACATCTTAAGTTCCAAGAGAGTTAACACTATCATATAGTAAATGTCAATAATATACCAATATTACCAGATTAATAACAGCATTGAAGTTTTAGCTTTGATTTTGTGCATTTTTTTTTCCTTTGGGTCAATTTTATTTTTGCTTAACATTGTGCAGGAAAACATCTGCTCCTAAACCTGTGCAGCCGAGCACTGACCAGCTGTCACATACCAGCATCTCATTAGCCAGTGCTAATGAGGTGGGGAAGAGTATTGAAGGAATTGAAGAGAATGAAGAATCATTATTGCCAATGATAGTGGGAAACAGCTTCATTGATGCTAAGGTACTGTGAGCTTAATGCATTGCCATAACTGAGATCTTTTGTTTTAATTTGTTGCTTTTGTATATGATTTTTTACCAAACTTAGGTAAACTGCAAACTAGTAGCAGCAAGCACAAGGGTAGCAACCCCACAGTCAACTTTTCAAGACTCATTTTAAAGTACAACCAGAGATCTGCTTTACTACATTGGTCTTACACTGTAGTGTGCAGATTGCCAAGTCTGCCTCTCGCACAGTGTCAAAGGATAAATACTCCAAAGGCTCAGGGCTGTTAGGACGTTCCTGCTGGCCCAAAGATTTTCTATTATAAGACCAGGAAATAGATGAGAGTGCCCTTTTCAGCACGTAGACAAGTTAATGCTTCAGTCTGCTCATGTATAATATGAAAGAAAATACAATCTTTTCTGTATTTTTGTTAGTAAGATAATAGGTTTTATAAACTCATATTAGGTCAAATTGTAATATAATCTACATGGCAGTATGTGTCAGTGGTTCTGTAGTCCCTTCCTGTAGAATCCTACAGTCCAAATGTCCAGTTTGATAAAAACACGTCTGCCCTACTTGCAGACTTACTGATTTGCGGCATATTCTGTGTGCTTTGCAAACCTGAAGGGAGCTGTTCCCTAGGGATATTTGAAAGAGCTGAAAATTGTAGAAAAGAACCCCAAGGGAAACACAAACCATGTGTCAGTAAACGGTCACATACTAAATAGTAGAGTGGGAACAGTAGTGAAGAGCGTGTTTTGGAGTCTGTTTGCAGTGCCTTATGCCTTGTGTCTGCGCTGTGGGTTGTTCACGTTGAATAGATTTGGTCTTTTAATTGTCTTGAACAGTAGAAAGACACTAAATCAGAATGATTACTAGTACACAAAAAATAAGTGAGCTCTAAGATTTCTCTTGTCTCCCTTTTCAGTTTGGAGCTGATGAGTAGGAATAAAAAATATTTTCATATATCTTAGATATTTAGTTTGCTTTCTTTCTGTCTTGCAGGGAGGATCTGATCTGATTATCAACAGCTATGGGCCTGTCACAAAGGCCAACTGCAAGAAAAGGTGGCTGTTCTTCCAAGATACAAAGAAGGTGAAAGCAGAGGAGGTAATTGGTCCAGGCAGAGTTCTCCTGAGTGTGTGAAGAGGATTCTTGAATTTCTGTTTATTCAAAAGTATAATTAGCCACCTAAACTTTAATGGATGGTTTCTGTTGCATTAAGATTGATAATGTTCTGTCTTCTGGCAAAATCATATGGAGAAGTTTTTCACTTTCTGCCCCATGTTGTCAGATACTGTAGCTTTTCACAGTTAGCTGTTTGCCTGTGCTCTCTCAGTGAGCCAAAGGATTCCTGTATACATCTGTAGGGGTTTCATACACATATGGGTTGAATATATTTTTCTAAACACAAATGAAACATGAACATATGAAGACTCCCTCACTACTCTGACAACTATAACCCCACACGCTGAGGAAAAACTAATAGAGGGAAATTAAATGATTAACACAAACTATTGAAGGATTTTGGAATCTGAGCAAGAACTGTCTGGCTTCTCAAACTGTTGATCTGGCTGCACCTGCTATTTGCATGAAAAATATAGCAGTTTAAAAATGAAGTGTTAAACCAAATCCTGAACATTGTCATGCAAATTCACACCCGCTGGGCATCTAAAATATGTTTATTGAATTGTAACTTGTATTGTGCTCTTGTATATTTAAGGAATAGGAAGTCTTGCTATTCATGCTGTGAATTCATATTTCAAAATATTTGCAGGAGCAGCTGCATATTTCCACTGCCTCTCTGAACAAAATATTTTCTATCATCCAAGAAGTAATGCTTAAAGAATATGCATGAGGAGATGGGAGAGCACTCTACCAAGTGTATTTTTAAAATACCAGACAGGTCTCTCCAGTGAAATCATTCTTGGTTAGCTGTGCTTGGCTGGAAGGGATTATTTTGTCTAGCATGAAAGAGAAAAGTATGAGCAAGACTTGAGACTGTTTCTTTTTATCCTCCTGGGCTCCTCGGAACAGCCCAGATTGCTGTTCCAAGCCAGTGCTGTTGCAGGCCCTCTGGCACACATAGGATAGGCAGTGCAGTAAAAAATAATGGCTCAGGTTTACAGACACAGAACAGCCTTTTTCTCTACTTTTTTTCAGCCTCAGAGAAGATTTGCCCAGGCGGTGTGTCTGTATCAGCCGGGCAGCACCGCACTCATCAGCGAGGATGACTCCCCCTGCTCCCCCGGCCAGCACTCCGATTTCCAGGTGCCGTTCAGTGTTGTGGCTGACACGGAGCATTCAGCCAACAGCGAAGGAAGCCACGAGACCGGAGACTCTGGGAGATTCTCTCATGAATCCAGCGATGAGATCCACGATGAGATCCACCTCTCAGCCGTGGCAGACGACAGCCCTCCCACCACCGCTGCTTTCGTAGGCAGCGACTTGGGTATGAACACGATGCCCCCTGCTCTGGGCAACGGCCAAGAGCCTCCTCTGCCCTGCGCCACCGAGCAGACTCCTACCTCTTCTCTTCAGATGCAGCCTGCGGTGCACAACTGACCTCCCTGGGCGTCCTCGTAGTAAGGGGCTGTTCGAAGGACAATGAACAGGAAGCCAAAGTTTTGTGTGGAAAGCCTGACTAATCTAGCAGGTGATCCCATATTTCTGTTGAATGTTTTTCTTTTTTTTTTTTTTATTTTTTTTTAAACTCACTCATTTTGAATGTTCAGTGGTGAACAAATGTGAAAGGACAGTGAAGGTTTCTGACTAGAGTTAAAAATGTGTCACTGGAGCAAAGGGAAGGCCGCTGGCCTTTTTGCTGACTATCTACCTCAGTTTGCCGAGAGGTGAACTCTGAATGATACCTGCTTTACCTCATTTCTGTGCTAGCTTGTCTCAGCTATGGAACTGATGATACTTCCTAGTAGTGTTGTTTTAGTTGGAATTTCTTTCCGTTGGTGTTGTCTGTAGAGTGTGTGTGTGTGTGTGTGTGTATGTGCGTGTGCGCACAGTGATCAGGGAGTTGTATAGGTAGATGAACAAGATTGTTTAGCTGAAGCTCTGCCTTTAAAAAGAAGGAAACCTCAGAGTATAAAATGCAGTGATGGAATGTGGCTGCCTCAAAGGAAGTTAAAAACTGGGAAGACAGGAGTTGGTGCTTTTAGATATACAGCCACAGCAAAACTTTTGTACCTTTTGGCTTCTCGTAGCCCCACTAACCCTAGGACAGTGCCTTTCCCCAAAAAAACTTGTGCCAGCAACTGCTACCAGGGTATATGCTAAATCCTTAGGGCTCTGGGGACTTGTTGACTGCCCCCAAAGGACAAGACATTTCCTCTGCTGAGAGTTAATGCTAAAAAGCATGGCAAAATGAAGAAGTGTTGAGCATTTCCAGCCAGCTCATCTCTGCCTGAGAGTCCTGGAATAGGCAGTAAGGCTGAGTGTTCCACTCTCTCAGTACTTCTTGGCAACAGTGCCTTCAGTTAGAGATTATGAAATTACCGATTTGCCTTTTTAGTATTCATTAAGTTGCTTTGGAGTACGGAAGGATGCCTTAAATGCTTCTTAGCTGTGCTGGAGTGAATTGCATGGTAAGCCTGTCATGTCTTTTAGGCAGCCCGAGCGCGGGTCGCGCTCTGCCAGCCCCGGTCAGGATCCAGCGCCGCTCCTCGCCTTTGCCTTCCCTGGCTGCCCTTAGCCAGGGATTTTAGCTCAGGGAGTCACCTTGCCCACATGCCAACCCAAAACTCTGATTAGAAATAAAAAGCCAGAGCTTTAGTTGAAGAGTCTGTTGAAGGAGGTGAGTTGTTGCTACTGCCTTGCACCCATACAATTCCTGTTTTATACTACCTCCCTTAAAAGTTATTCTAGTGTTTTTTCTTTTATTTTTTTTCCTGTACTCAGGGAACAGTTTGTTACTTTTGAGCTGCCTCACGGAAACGTGGAGCAAACTGACAGGGTATCTTGTTTTGTTTTGTTTTGTTTAGCAGGAGAGAAGGAGGAGGCTAGATTCATCTAATGGTATAAACTTGCCCATGTCCATAGAGAGTCCTGTTCTCATCTCCTCCTCTTTCCCCATTTGCTTAAAAAATATAAAATAAAAATATAAAAAGAAAGTTGAAGGCTTGATGTTGTTACAAAGCAACCGTAGGAAGTCCTGGCTCTATTTAAGTCTGTCAGAATTCCCACCGACTTAACTGGGGCCAGGATGTCACCGTTAAGGTAGGCAGGCTGACTTTTGTGTCATTCCTTCTGTCAAGGTGCTCAGAAGTCATCAATAAGCCCTACAGTTTGGTCTGTTTTATTTGGAAGAATCAGCCTGTAGTTCCTGTAGATCTTCAGCTTATAACCGTGTGCTAGTTCCAAACCAGCTGGTCCATGTCCACCTCTTCATAGTAGTGTTGATTCAGAGGCTTTAAAAATAATGTTGTACCAAAGAATTTCCTGTAGAAGAGGCATATTTTGCAAAAATGATTGAACTAGTTTAAAACTATAGGCTTTGAAGAGCTGAATACTTTTTATGGTATTAGTAGATACTAACGCAAGACAATAGGGCTCCTATTGATTGTAGTAGTCGATTGCATAGATGAGCTGGATGCTTCTGCAGACTGAAACGACCCTGTTGTTGCAAGAGCCTTTAAAAAAGCTATAAAAATACCAGCAGATCTCTCCAAAGACTTCCAAGTGTAATTCTTTTCTTCAGCATGTAGTTGATGAACAATACAGTATTAAAGAAAATATTTTTGAACAGTTTTTATCTATTTGCTGAAGAAAAAGAAAATTTTTTTCACCAAAGATTTATTTTTGGTCTCATCAGGCAAAATGTTTAGTGTACAGCACAGGACGGTTTCTAGTTAGGTAAAAGTGTGAATTAATTGAAATTAGAATAAGAATGTAACTATAGCATGAAGTTTCACACTTCATCTTTCCGATTAGCCTCTTTTATTAGTTTCATGCAGGAAGAGCTGATGGTAACTGTTTATTTCTCCAAAGACTTGTTTGCTGTGAGTACTGAGAACTTGATTTATTGATTGATTAAACTGATTGGTAATTTTTTTGCCCTACATTGCAGGCAAATATTCCAAATCATAAAACTTTTTTTCATGACAAAGGCACACCTTGTAGTTTAATCTGTGAATAATTGGAATTTCACATACCATCAGTCTAATAGATGCTCTAGGTTCAATAGTCAAAGATGGAAATACTCAGTTTATTAAAGAACAGTACATCTGTCAATTAACAATTTTTTTCTTCAAGTACTTTCTATCAGCAAATAAAGAAAACCAAAGATATTTAAGGTTACCTCAGCATATAGACAAGCTTAGTTAGACCTTAATTATTCTGTTTCTTTTTTTAATTTTTATGTTAACCAAATATAATATGTTTCCTCAGAACCCCGTTCACATTCGTAAGCTTCTCATTTCTTTGTCATGCATTTATTTCTAGATGCATTTGCATTTTTCTTCCAGAACAAAAAATATGATCTAATCAAAGACTTGTGGCCCATTGTTAATTTTTCACAATATTTTGCAAGAAAGCCTCTTACCATTGAGAAGAGCACCAATGTGAGCAAAGCAATCTATGGGAAAAATCTGTAATTTGATATTGTCTCTCCTGAGCTCAGTAGCAGAATTCCTCATGATTGAAGCACTGCAAAATGAGGCTTAAAGTGTAGATGATTCAAATCATTGAGGTAAAAGCATCTAAGAATAGATATGATGTTAATGAATGAATTTTCTACAAGTCATACCTGTTGCAGCCTAGGGAATCACAGGGTTTCCTGTGTAAACTTAAATCTGCATTTGTCTAGAAGGAGCTGACAGCACAGCAGGCAAAATGGGTCCAGGTTCTGCAGCAATTTGTCATGGTTATGTCTGTGCTCACGGGGTCCTGGAGAAAGCTTTATCATTTTCTAATTATGAATTTTACTAAATATGCTCTGGAAGATGAACATAAATATGGAATTGAGTGTTACACTATGTGAATTGATTTTGTTTAATTGTATGAAGAACGGCAGAGCCATGGCTGGTGTAATGAGCGTATATGCAACCCCCGTATTTAAGAACAGGAGATGTTACTGTTGATGTGACTTGAAAAGCATGAAGACTTGCAGAGGAAACCTGGAAACTGGCTTTCTAGGTTGTCTGTGTTTGCAACCAGGCCCCTGGTTGCCCTTCCATTACAACCACAGCGCCTGCTCTGCAGGACCTGCAGCGATGCAGAGTGCTCCGGCTGCGCAGGTTCACCGGTTACAGGGAAAGAGCATTCCCCTCTCCAGCAGGGAATGCCGTGCTCCCAGCAGGAACACTGGGAATGTCTGTGCCACGCAGAACTGGGCTATATCAGTAGATATTTTTAGTAGCTCTGTTTTTATAAAAGAAGTTTGAAAAATCTACATATTGCTTAATAATTTTTCATATTGCACAATTTTCTGTCTAATTTATTGGATGTTAACAGAAAAGAGTGCTAAGATATTCCTATGACTTTTTACTGTATTTAATACTTCCCTACTTTGGTTTTGTCCCTTGCTTTAGACCAGGAGCTAAATCTTGTTTGCCTTGTTCAAATTGGGGTCTTTATCCTATTTCTTCTAAAGTCAGTGGGAGATTTCACTTTCATTTCAGTGATGAGATTCACATGGGATTCTGCTGATTTCATTTTGCATGATCTGGACAAAAAAGAATCAGCTATTAACTATTAGTTTTCTTTTAACGATCTTCTTAGCAAACAGGTTTTTGCAGAATAGCAGTTACCATGCAGCAGAAGCCCCTGCGTGCGCGCAGCCTCAGCCTGTGGCCAAGGCTCAGTATTTCAAGTCAGTTTAACTCGTTTTTAGTGCAAGCTAACTCCAACTACTTAACATTTGCTGCAGCTTGGTTATGCACAAGAATAACTATGATGGACTGTCTGGGTCTCAGTGATATGTTAATCTAAAGCAATTTTCGAGCCCTGAGCAAGAGCAGGGGCTTTTGCTGTCTGTTAAAGAGTGAAGTTCTCACAGAGAAGGTTCCTTTCCTAACAAGAGGGATACTTTTCAGTTCTGTAGGGCATTGTATGTTTAGCCCAAAACCTCTTTGAGACCAATAGGAAAGACAGCTGTGCAGATGTAGCTCTGGTGGTGCTTCACAGAAGTCAATTTGCTGCATCTATTCTGTTAAAATTGAGAGCAGAATTTCACCCTGGGTGTGCTAAGGGCACTTTTAAATTCCTATAGGGCAGTGCCTCTGTTCTGACCTGCTGGACCTGCAGCACTGCCAATGCAGAGTAACTCCTACTGGTACGGGTTAATGCCTCATGGAGACTGATTTGACTGTCTCCGAGAAATACTAAGCGCCTTTCTACACTTACGAATATATTTTTCATTAAAAACATATTTTGGAGGCAGAGTTTAAAAGCACTATTCCTCAACATGAGTCCCAAATCCAAATCACCTCATGTTAAACTAATCACTTTTTCTTAATATAGCCATCTTTAAAAAACAAATGCAGTTTGGGTGAAATTCTGCTCTCAATTCTGAAATAAATGAAGTTTAACTTTATTTCTGTGGAATTTCTCTAGATTTACACTAAGACTTTGCTAGATTTACTCCAAGGGGACATAAGCTCACAATGACTGTTTTGCTGCATTGGGCCCTCTGGTTCCACTGTGAGTTGAGCTCATTATGGAGCTGCTCAGGCTCCCCACGGTTACATATACCTACGTTGCATCTGCCTGGTGTGTTCTCAGTAAAGACTGAAAAGTATATGAAAAACTTGCTTATAAAAATGATGCTTTTTGGTTGTTTGCCTTCTGTGTTTTGTTTTGTTTTAAGTTGTGAATGAATTGCCAGTGTAGGAGCCAGGTATGTATCTCATATTGTGGTGGTCTGGATCCTTTCACTCCCTGTGCCATTTCCTTCTAAGGGCAGCAATGGCCAACTGGCTGATGGAGGATGGAGCTGAATTGTATTAATTTTATATTTGTCTCAGGGGATCAGCTCTGTGAATTCCATTGCATGAGGAAGGCCAATGTTTGCCCTGATTTGAATGTAACTTTTTAATGTCTTTTAAAAATATATTTTGTTTAATAATGTGGATTTGTTTTTCCTCTTTATAGCATTTTAGTGAATGTTATCTAGTGTGTTGGTTCTTTTTCCCCCCCCTCCAGGGTTGTTTATATGCCACCTCAAGGTCATGCCAAAAATTAATAGAAGTTTAAATGCCAAATGTTTATGAAACTGCTGACTGAATACTGATTGATTGCACAGTTTAAATAAAAGTTTTCCTTAGTAAAAGTGTGTCTTTAAATGAATTTTATTTTTAGTTTCTCTGACTAATAGCTCAAAACAAGGAAGCCTTGAGGAGAAAGTACCTGGCTTGCAGGATTAGTCTTTGAAAAAGTGCAGTTTTGCTGTGTCCATTGCCAGCTTCCTTCTGAAACTCTGTATCTCTCTGGGCAGGTCTCTGGGCAGGTCTCAGTAAAGTCATTAGGAAAGGTTCACCCTTTCTGTCCAATGCTCAGGTAAAACTGGCTTGTATCGTTTCCAGGTGTGAGGATTAATTTGCAGATGCACCAGCTTGCCGTGGCAGCTGGCAGTGTGGTTGGGATCAGCCGTGCGGCTCTCGGAAGGCAGCGTCAGCTCCCAGGGAAACATTTCCCTGGAGAACTGGTGCCTCTTAGAAGTGCCCATGCGCAGGGGTTTCCTATACGTAGCCCATCTCCAGGGATAAGAAGTGCAGGTCCCTTATGGGGCGGCTGCTAGGAGCTGCCTGCAGCCAGGGAATGAACCTTCCCACTCAGGTGCAGCTGCCGCTGCTAATTTTGGCTCCCTGGGGTTCTGCACCAAAAACATGGTGTCTTTCTTACCTTTAAATCTGGGAGGACAAAGGAAATCTGAAAAGCCTCATGCTGCTGCTTTATGAACCAGGGCTGCTCTTACCTGTGGAGTCAGTGTGTACAACAGTTGTGTGCAATGGGTAGCTTCTATGGCAGTTATCCCTGGGAATATTATAGCACCTGCTGTAGTGTCTACTTGTAAACAAACTCAAACCCCAAATTGAGCCAGTGTGCATATATGTGAATAAAGGCACAGTGAAATACAGTTTTTCAGAGGTAACTGAGAAAATGCAGCCCCTGTTGAAAAAATATTATCAGTGCATTTATAAAAATGAATAAATGTTAAATATAATAAATGTGTTAAACTGAAAAAAAGGCATAATGATGCATATCTAACAGCTGGGGAGCAATCAGCCTTGGACCATCCAG
This sequence comes from Nothura maculosa, assembly GCA_032353885.1. Classification (NCBI taxonomy): domain Eukaryota; kingdom Metazoa; phylum Chordata; class Aves; order Tinamiformes; family Tinamidae; genus Nothura; species Nothura maculosa. The sequence continues at coordinate 2,163,717 of JAUBOD010000031.1, read as the reverse complement.
TGACATGGAACGTCTACTCACGTAGCCCACCAGAGATGCTGATCTTTATCTAAGAACAGCAGCAACCACCTGCAGTTCCTGATTACGTTACTGCTGATTAGTACAGCTACATTTCTGCACTCCAGAATCTTCATTTTCATTAGCAATAAATAAATAATAAACCCACATCTTTCAAGGAGTCATCAAGAAAAGCTTCCAAGCGAAGCCTTGGTGTGTGACCTGATGTGGTGCCACCCACTTGCTGTCTGCCACCAGACAGGCATCCTCCCCCATTCAGCTCTGTGGGCCGCTTTTGTTGAATGTCCGCGCTAACTGAAATGATCAAGTTGTTATTTCTTTGTTCAGTTTATCAATCAGAGGCATCAAGCTACAGTTTTCATGTAGCTGTTTCATTTTTGAGAACAAAACTTCAGAGTCCGCCAAACTTGACAGGCTGCTCAGCCCGCAGCAGGGCAAGGGCCCATGAGGGGCAGGACTCGGCCTACCCAGGGCCGCAGTAACACACAAGGACTAGAGCAGGGGGAACAGCCTCGTGCTAGGCCAGGGCAGCAGCGTTGGTCGTGGATGGACTCTCCACTTTGTCACTCTGTCCTTACTCTTTCACTCAGCAGATAAAAGCGACATCTCCATCTAGAAGCGAAGTCACTGGGAATGGCTGTCTCTGTTGCATAGAGTATACTAGGCCTTAATGGTGCTGCATGCCCCAAGGCCTAAACTGAATGCAAATATGACTAAAACCAGCCTTGGTTCTTCTAGATATCTGGTGTTCTGGCAACTGCACATGTGAAATCTCCTTTGAACCTAAAGGTAGGCTGTTAGCTGTATCTATTTCCCTTACTTTTATTCTTTATTTTTTTTATTCTTTATTTTTCTGAAATGTCACCACTTGATTGGATCTCATCCAGGCATCAGTTGGATTATAACACTTGTCATCGTATCTTAATTCTAACAAGTCTCTGCACAGCAGTGAAGAGGGTGGGATTTTAACACTGCTCACGTGCCTGCACCCTAGTATGTCAGGGAAACAAAGCTCAGGTTTGACAGAGTGTCTCTAGTCTTCATTCTGCTGTTTGTACCTGAAAGCTCAGACTAACTTTTCTTTAGCTTTATTCAAATGCCACAAATACTGTTATGGAATAGATTATTGCTTTTAGATTATAGTGATTTACACCAGAATGCACATAGAAAGACATGTAGAAAATGCAAATAATTCACCATCTAGCTATATCTCACTAAAAAATGAAATGCTCAGACACCCAAAGGCCAAAAGATCTGTTCTGTAGCAAGATCTGTTCTCTTGCTAGATCTCGAGCAAGAGTTATGGGGCTAGCAAAGGTTTGGGAGTCAGCTGCTCTGTAAGAGACTTGTGCCCCTACTGTCATGGTAATGACAGCTATTTGGGACAGTCATTCTTGGTATGGCCTGGCTGAAGCTGCCGAAATTATCATTGCAGGGCCACGTGGCATGAATCCCTGTTTGGCTGTTGGAACCATTTGCGATTGGTGATGCTTTTCAGGCAGCGCTGCAAAGCTGCTGCATTTCCTCAGGATTTCCCTGGAGAGATTGCTCAAGCATCAACCAGAAGATGAACAAGGTTCCAGGCAGGTGCAGGGGATGTTGCGTTCTCTGATCTTCTGCAGTTTTGAAGAAGGAAAGTGATTTTTGTGGGTCACTGAGAATATGTTTCCTATTATACTGCTGTGGGTGAAGTGTGAAAGCAATACCCAAAGCCCTGGATTATGCTTTACTTGGAAATAAATAGACTGGGATCTCCCCAGAGGCCGTGTTAACAGAATGGTTTTGCCTTTCCTTTTAGTTACAAGACAGTATACTGAGGGGGGAAAAAAAGGAAAAAGATTTTTTTGTGAGCAAAGCAGCAGATTCCTGGCTATGCTGCTGGGCTGTGGCACCACAAGAAAGCGGAAAAAGTGTTGCTTTCCCTACAGCCTGTAACAATATAGAGTTTGGTCTGCTGGTCTCGGAAATTAATTCTCTGCTTTGCTGATGGTCATCACCGGGATAAAAGCAGCAGAGGTTGAAGTAAGCTGGCTCCTCACTTCTTGCTCTGCTTGTGATATTGGCTGAAATCATCCCCACTGAGCTGCTTGCTCACAGCCTTCCTGAGGTTATACAATTTAATTGGTTTACAGCACAGACTGTAAAGTAAAAATACAATTGACTTCCATTAAAATGTTATAATTTGTGCTAGCAACCATCATACTTTGGAAGAGATTCTGAATATTTAAGAGTCAATAACAGCTTGCTTAGTCTCTATCAAATAAAACAATCTGGCTCTGCTTTGCACAAAGCCCACAAAGTAAAGGCATAATGAATTGCTTGAAATCAAGATTTCTGGCTTCAGAGAACAAGTTAACTCTGAGCTTGAGTTCTAAGTATTTCCATTAAAACTCTTCTACAAAATTAAAAGCAAGACAACCTTTAGTTCCTAAAAGAAGAGAATTCTGATACTGGCTTTTATGACACTTTATATGAGAAGGACTATGTTAAAGCACAAAGTGCCCTCTCTTTTGTACTCCACCTGCAGCATTGTGATCTACTTGAGGTAAGACCAAAACCAGTGAAGAGGATTGAGTAAAGAGAAGCCCTTGCATCATTGCCTAGAATTAGGCAGCCAGGTAAGAAGTCAGTTCTAGCGGTGTAAAAGGTTCAGAGGGTCTTGGGAGGCCGGATGGCCTCAGCACTCAGGTTCTGAGGAGCAGCCTGGGCTGTGCCCCACGAGCAGAGGGTGCTGACGGGCACCTTGTCCTGTCCTTTTGAAACAGCAGCTGGAGGGACTAGGTGGCCTTTGGAGTTGGGTTGACAGGAAAATGCCTTTTAAGAGGAGCAGGCTCAGTCTGGTGTATCGTTCAGCAAGGTTTTTGAGGGTTTTTGATGGTGTTTCTCTGCTGTAGCCCACTGAGGTCCCAGCCCAACCCTGCTATCACAGACAGCTAAAGGACAGGATTCTACTAGGAACAGAAGTACAGCTCCCTGAATCCTCTATCCTGCACATTTCGGATTTCAAATTGTACCCATTAGGCATAATGCCTCTCAAGCTATTTAATCTCGTCTGGTGCTTACAGGCAGATAGTGTGTATATTTTAAATAATTAGTTCCACATTCATTTTTTTAAATCCTGGATTTCCTGTGAATTTTCGTCTGGGGATTAGGGAGCCTGCTCTCAGATGCAATGGATGAATGCGGCATCTATGTAACTAGGTCACACTGTACTTAGGTTTATTTAGTTATTTGTTTTTGTGTTCTTCCTTACTCTTCCTATAAAATAACCAAATGAGCTAACTAAGTTTGATTCCTAATTTCTTCATAAAGGGTGGCAGAATTCTGAGATTTCATAGTGGGGTTTTTAGTGCATTTTTGAACAGCTCCGTATTACTGATACATTTTCTTTCTGTTAGAAAATGATTTTCTTGTTGCTTTAGCTGCATTTTCCTTTAATAGTCCACAAATCCCCAAATTCAGATGATAGTTGGTTTCTGCTTCTTCGCAGCAGATCTCCTATTACTCATTGTTACTTATTCAAAGTAGATTTCTGTGTGGGTGTTTGCTACTGTATTCCAATAAACATCATCCTTAAAAAATGAAAACTAAGTTATAACTGCTAAAACAAATTGCATAGCACATACTGTCACGCACCAGTCCCCTTGACTGTCTTCTAACCACGCTTCCTTCTTTACCTCCTAGCTGTGGAAATGTTCAGTAATTACTGTAAATGTATGAGGTCTGATAATAATAATACATGTAACATTAGTGACATTTTTGTACGAAGATTTTGGTCCTGGATGCTGTTTTAATATACAGCTGCCATCTGATCATCCTGCCATTCCCTTTGGATGGAGAGAAGGGCAACTGATACCATTTATCCAATGTGATTGTAAAGCTGTTCCTCGTGATGGACATACTCTTGCTAAAATGTGCCCGCATTCTCAGCCCTGTATCCATATCCTTCCCACAGAGATGGGATACACCCATCACCCCTAAAATGGGAGAGGCCAAGGAATAAGCAAGATGAATAGATGTTCTCAAAAGGAAACGAGAGCAGTAATGTCAGGCACATCTGGTGTCTAGATCGAAGGTTGGAGTTTTGTAACCGTGGGCTGAGCAGCAGTGTTGTGTTTCACTGCTAAAGCTTACTGGTTTCAACTGAAGATACTGGATTGCAAGTCAATGGGTTAAATATTCCTTGGTGCATTCCTTGCCCAGAGCAGTAACGTACTTAGTGGCTCTCTCATAGCGTAAAAAGAGATTATTTACCCAGCTGCAACTAGGGTTAGAGCAACTGTGCTGTGGACAGAGGTTGTCCATCGGGACACCGCGTAATCCAGAAGAGGCTGGAGAGCTGCTGAGCGAGGCTCTGCTGGTCACAGAATCACAGAATCTTCAACGTTGGAAGGGACATCTAGAGATCATCTAGTCCAGCCTTCCCTCAGCCTCATTCTGAGCTCACTAACCCTTAGCGGACAGGCACACCAGGGGCTTGGAAAACGGGACCTCAGGCAGCAGCGTTCAACGGCCCCGAGGCATCTCGGAGCCAGCACCAGGGAACTGATGGTCTGTGGACTGCACTTGCCAAAAACACAGACAAATGTAATTGTGAGCAAGCTTCTTCAGAGGCAAATCTTGTCAAATGAACATGGGCTGCAAAATTTGGTATGAAGAGTTGGTGGCATTGGTCAGAGCAAAGAGAAAGCCTTTCAGCAAGAGTCCCTCTAGCACAGGCAGAGAGGTAAAAAGGGGTCAGGAAGCACCATGCCTGTGCAGGCCGCTCAGTTACAACAGAAGAACAGGCCTGAGGTGAGGGAATATCCAGACAAATGTCCTAGACTGCTGGGCTTTTCCTGCAGGATGCTCTACTAGCTTGAGTTATCCCTATTGCTCCTTTACTTTCTTAGCAAAGATGTCACTTCGGCAATTCTACAGTGAAAATCCCAGTAGAGACCGTTGCCTAAAATTGCATTCCTTACAAAGGTCCTGAAGCCCAGGACAGCCTGGACAAGGTGGGCTGGTGTCCCTGCAGGGTACAAACTCTGTAGCCTTCTAACTCTCAGTAAAGTCATTAGATCTGGATCCAACAGCTCTTTCAGAACCAATTATTACAAAGATCAGTGTGGCCTTTGCAGAAAAACAGAAAAGCCTCTTGAGAGACCTGAGTAAGTACAGAAAATAACTAACTCCCCTTGCATCACATCATGGTAAACAGGAAAATGGAAAGGATTAAAGCTGATAATCCAGAAAGACTAGGAAATTGCATTTCTTTCATTTCCCCACAGAGTGTCCCCATTCCACTACTCGCCACTCAACTGGAAGACACTTCAAGTAGGGAAATAATTAATTTTAAAGAGCAGCCTACAAAGTTTGTTAACAATATCT
>JAUBOD010000031.1:2119175-2129621 GCA_032353885.1 Nothura maculosa | reverse complement strand
GGCGGCGGCAGCGGCGGCGCGGGCGCCCGCACCGGTACCGATAGCGGTACCGCAGCGAGGGGCCGGGGCTGCCCGCCGCGGGGACCTGGGAGTGGAGGGGGAGCTTCTCTGCGGGGCCGGGCCTCGGGGCGGCGGCGGGGGAGCGGGGGGCAGGCCAGGCCGGGCCGGGGCAGGCGGCGCAGCCGGTACCAGGATCGGTTCCCGGCGCTGTCACGCGCCTCCGTCGCCGATTTCCGAGCGTTTCATCGCGCGCGGGGCTCGGGTTTCGGGCGGTGGGCGGCCGGGGAGCCGCCCGGGCGGAGCAGCAGGTGAGCAGCGCTGCGAGGCGTCCGTGTCCGTGTTTGTGTCCGTGTTTGTGCTCGTGTCCGTGTCCGTGGCGCGGAACAAAGGCGCTGCTGTGCGAGGGACTCGGGGCTGCGGCCGCAGTTCCTCGTTAAAATAACAACACGTCCGACTGTGACGGAAACTGCCACTTGTCATCCTCTTTGCCAGCGTTTGTTCAGGGCTTTCTAGTCCGGCAAACTTTGGTCTGGGATAGAAGATCCCGGAGTTTTGTTTGGGTTGGGGTAGTTATTCTTGTTGAGGTTGCAAGGATGGGATGTGGCATAATGTACACACTCACACATGCATATGTATGTGTATATATATATGTGTGTGCAGTGTGTGCATGGCCAAATGTGTGTGCATGGCCAAATAAACTAGTATTAAATAAATTTAGGGCACTCTTCTGTCTGATGAATATAATTACAGTGGTCATATTGCATAAAATGATACCAGACTAAGCAATTTTAAAACGTTACGAAAACATTTAATGGAGTCCATATTTTTCTCCGAGTGTTTCAATCTAAAATTTAAAATAAAAGAATGAGAGGGAACACACCTGTAAACTTTTGTGCTATAAGTTTGTGGTTTGCAGTTCAGTAAGGTTAAGGAAGTCTTTAGAATTTCAGAGTTTCTGGCAAAAATATGTGAATTTTGAACTCTGAATATGATGAAAACTTATTGCCTGTGTTGAAATTTAAAAGGAAGTCCCAGTGAGGATGTGGGTCACTTTTTGGACCTAGAAACATTTTGCATTTTAAACTGGCCTATGGAGGAAACAAGCAAGCAAAAGACTTTGTCTATAACTTTTCTTTAGAGAAACAGTGGCAATAAAGTTATTAATGAGCAGCCAAATTCCTGCAGTGGCTGGGCTGGGGAATGAGCTGGTGGAGGACCAGGGTGCTGTGTGAGCAACTGTTAAGGAACCAGAACCAGTGAAGTGTCTGGGTCACTCGCGTATTAAAATAAACAGCACAGCCCCAAAGCTGTAGGTGTGATATAGTAGTGTTAGAGATTTCTCTTTCTGACAGGTTTGGTTGAAATTGCCTGATGGGCCTGTGAGAAACACAGCTGATAGTTTGATAGTAGTTGAGCAGCTGAATGGACCTGTAGGCAAACAGAGTGCAGTTCTATAAGCCTTTATTTCCATAATTTAGGAACAAGTTGGAGTGGTACTTTCTCTAAGTTAAACTTTTCCAGTGTTTCATGTGCCCAAATATTGTGCCAAGGTCTTTCAAGATTGTAATATTTTGTTGTTGTTGTTCAGGTAGACGATTATGCTGACTTAATTCTTCCACTGAGTATGTTCTGTGAAGCCAGAAGTCTCTGAGCAAAGTTTTATTTCAGAAAACTGCAGCAAATTTCATAGCTTTTTATCCCTGTTGCAGTTGTACTGACTCCATTGACATCTTTGTAATTTGATGCTAAAATTGCATGGTCTGTCCTGCCTAAAACTACTTTTAAAAATATATATTTTCTTAAAAATTGTTTGTCTTTTAATACACTGTAAGAAAGCAACACCAGAACACCAACAATATCCAGCATCTCTGGGCTGTTAGGAAAAAAAGTCTGTCTTAGTGACTGAGAATGAAAACTGCAGAGGATTTTGTGAGTACGTGAATCTGGCCACTGAGTTAAAGTTAGTCTTTATTCCCTTAATAAACTGAAATAGAGTATTTGATCTCAGATTGAATTATAACTCTGTTATGTTTTATTAACCTTACTTTATGGAAATATGCCATTTATCTGATTATATTAGTTTGAATTTTTAGATATGCTGTGTTTTTGTTAGCACAACATTTTGTTGTTTTGTTTAGCAATGGCCTAAAAAGGACCTTTTATTCTTTTAGAGCAAATTATAGTTAATCAGAGGCCTTACTTTTTATATCTGTTTTAAATGTGCATGTTTGTAGAGCCTGCTGTATGCAGTAACCTACGCAATATTAGTGAAATGTTGAATATTTTTATAATGCAGATTTCTCAGAGCTAGATCCTGAGGCTATGATTTGAGGAAGGAAGACAGATTTTTTTTTAAATGCTCTATAGAGCCTGAGGCCATGGCTGTGTATTCATTAGAACTGGTTTTATACTGTGTTGATAAGGTTACCTGGCAGTCTGGATGTGATCTGGATGGAGAGAGTGCACAATAGCACCTATGAGAGCTGGTCTGTGCTCAAGTGCTTAGGTAGCTCGGGCCAGACAGATGGGACGTGGTCCAGCCTAGCCTGCTGCTACAAGTTACACGTTCAAAATTTGAAAATGCACTTGTGTCAAGAAATATTCCTTGTCTGTGAAAGGATTTGCATTATGTGGCTTCCTTGTTTTTCTAGCACTGAGATGCACTAAAACTGAGTTTAGTGTGTCATGAAACCACAGCCTGAATGTGTCCTTTCTGCGCGGGTGGCATAGGGCCCTTTAGTGCCATTCCGTGCTCCCATTGCCCCCAGCTGTATCGTCATAGATAAGCAAAAAGCTTCATTTTCAAAGAGAGTAAGTTTTGAACTCTTATGATCACTCTATTTAGTAAACTGCAGAATAATCAAGAGAGTTTTTTTTATATTAGAGAGATTTTTTTGAAGATAATTAATATCTAAGTAAGTTCTTAGAATTAAAAGTTTTGGCATTATTTGAAGATATGCTTGAAAATGAAAATAGGGAGTTCTAGGCAGGAGTTTTGATGTTAGTGATATGACCACCTGAAATGATTTTATCATCATTCCTTTCAGCAGTTTGCTCTTTAGTATTTTCTTGAATAACTCATAGCTCCTGCACATAAAACATTCAGAAATCTCTTCATCTGCTGAAACACATCTTATGCATATGATGCTACAGTTAGACAAGTTTTAAGTTAAATTCCTGATTTATTGGCTGGCCTTACATATGTGCTTTCTTGTTTTTTTAGCCAGCCTAAGAGTTTTCTTTTAAGCTGGTGATAATGGGTATGCATGTTGCAAAGCCATATTTGATCCAAGAAGAAAGGTAGTATGGGAACATATACAAGATAGTATGTTTTCTTTTTTAAATGTGAAGTCCTTTTTAATTACAGAATAACAGTATAAATTAGTCCATCGCATCACGAGTGCGTTATTTTTATTTTGTCCTTTATTTTTATTTTAGCAGTGAAACTATATATTTTGCATATTAAAAGAATTTACCTTTCCTTGCAGCTTGTTTTGAAAATGTCTGAAAATTCCAGTGATAGTGACTCATCTTGTGGCTGGACTGTCATCAATCATGAGGTATCCAATCTCAAATTAATGACATTAGCTAAGCTTAAGACTTGCTATATACAGTAAAATGTCATTTGCATTTTTATGGTTTCTGTTTCTTGTAGATATTGTGTCCCAACAGAGAGTATAGGAGAAATACATTTAAATATGAAAATATCATTTTAGGGCTAGTGTTTAAAAATTTTTATCTTGACATGGTAGCTGACACAGGTTTATTTATTAAATAATGATTGCATAGTTTTTACTTAAAGAACTGGAAGGAGTTTAAGGAGATGTTCTTTTGTCTTTCCAGAAAACGTTGAATTTGTGTAATGTATCTATTGTTAGTGTGTTTCTTTTTTCTTCTTATTTCCTCCCCCTAAAAAGGAGGTAGTCGTGGGTAGGGAAAATACCTGCTACAGGAAGGAAATGATTCAGTACTTTCTCCAAGTCTGTTACCACTGAGCTACCTGTTCCTACCTTCAACAGCTGCTGCTTAGGAACAGACCTCTGTCCTCAGGTTGTTTTTCTTATTATGGAGAAAATGAAAGAGACAAAAATCTAGCACTTGACTAGGATATTATTAAAAGGTACTTTCAGGGCTAGTTAACATATTACAGACATTATCTCTATGTCTTTATTTGTGTATAAGCAATTGCTTTTGTTCTTAATTTTTTTTTTGTACTGCCCAACTCTATATTTACAGAATACTTTACTGTTTTGGAAAAACATGCACGTAAACCTAACTACTGGGTGCACACGAGAGGGTTTCTAAGCTCTTCCAAGTGCGTAGAACTGTGATGTGCACTAGTAAGAAAAGATGCAGAGATGCAGGAGGAAGTAGGATCTTTAGAAATCAGCATGGTCCATGAAGGGAAATACCCTGAAGAGGAATATGTGACACACAGCATAATTATATATTATCTGTCACAGATCTAGGATGTAGAAAATAATTATATATTGCATGTCCTAGATGAGCAGGATCCTGAAACAAGATCAACAGGAGCCTGAGATTTTCCTGATAATGATGCAAGTCCCCTTTGCCAAAAGAAGAATCTGAGGGAAGCTACAATAAGTAAAGGAATACCAGCTTTTCTTACTTTATTTGAGAAATGAGGAGAAAGCAGAGGCAGCACAGGCAGCTGATCTCTCTGGTCAACCCTGTGTAATAAGGTTGAGGTTAAGAAGTATAACCGGTCTCAGAACTGAGAATGATGATTGGTAAGGGCTGCCGTTCTTCAGTCTGGAATCTCTTGAAAATTGTGACAGTCTGAAGAGAGAGAGAGACTTTTTTGTGTTACTCTGTTATTTATGCTGGAATTCTGAGTTTCCTCGGCCCTGTTTTCAAAGCAGATGGGAAACAAGTGACAAGGCTCCAGAAATAATCTAGGTGTTGGCTTCTTGTGGAGGAGGAATTCATGTGGCCGTGCAGGATTGAGGTAGTGGCAACAGCTAAGGGAATGGTGCTTGTTTTCCATTAGGTAAAATGTCACAGGCTGCCAGACTTTACAGACTTCTAGTTCCTAACAGGATTTAGGAATTGGCTAGAACAGTTGGGTTACTCAGCAGTGAAGTGTAAGTTTTATTTTCGTACTTGAGATGGATATTTTACAGTGTGACTAAAAGCAATTATGCAGCCTGAGTAAATCAGTGTAACATGGGATTATAGAAAGGCATGAATTAATCTAGGCAAATCAGAACATTATATTGGCATGAGGAGACACTGGTCCCACTGTGGTGTGTTAGAATTCCAGTTGTTGACCTTGTTGACCTCTTGGCAAGGCAGCTTGGGGTTTGAGCATGCTAGAAGTGGCACAAAGGGACATAAGATAGCCCTCATATCTGGTGGTGGGGAAGACATGGACCATTGTACTTCGTGGAAAAAGATTTCAATATCTTAAAAAAGAGAGAAAGCTAAGGATTAGATAAAGAAATTAGGAGCACAGTAGTGTTATTTCCTCTTGCAACATTTTAACCTCTATTGATGAGGCAACACATGCCTAGCTTGTGTATTTGTCTTTTCTTTTGTAAAGGCACCAAGTGAAAAATTGCAAGTAGCTAGATTTTGTAATTGCAAAGAGCTGTGCATGTGGAATTAAATACTCGCTTTATAATTTAACTACTTACAAAAGGGGAGCTGCTCGTTTTTGACTCAAAAGAGGCACAAGAATGGAGTCTAGCGGGTAGACAATATTCTTTCACAGACTTTTTGTGGTCGATGGAATGGCAGGAAGAGGAAGTTCTAGCAACGAGTTAACTGAGAGATTCTAAACATCCCCTACAGTCTGCATATTCCAGTTTAAGAAATGAAAATAATGTTCTATTACACCTGAGGACAATTGTCATTTAAAAAAAATCTGTATATGTATTTGCCCCCAAAACACTGAAGTGTTGTATTTTTTTGAGATTTCATTCTTTTTTAATAAATTATTTATAGTTGTTTTTAAAAATCTTTTTAGTGTGATTGTAAAATGTCTCTGTTACAAATCTGTGAGGTACCTAATCTTTCTGAACTACAGTCGCCTCCTAAAAACTAAAGCAGACGTGTTTGCTTAACTACTGACCTGAGGCAAACAGGGAAACTGATCTTCCTAGTATTGCTACTGCTGAAATTTCACACCTGCTGTTACAAAAATAACTAGCTCTGTTTACAAAAACAGTTCAACTTGTTCTTGAATCAGAGTAAATTAGTTTTTTTTCTAAGTGTATTTTTCAAATTTATCCTTTTCTATTAATCTTACTGATGTTCCACTACTCACTTTTTTAGCAAAAGATTCCAGTATGTTGATGGATTCTTTGGGATTGTCAACAGTGCTCATGGAATTACATGCCCTGCAGTTCCCTAGTTTTGTTAATCTTGAGTTCCTGTTTTGCTCTGAGGTTGTTGCTGACTTGCAGCTGACTAGTAACTAAGGCGTCTGTACGGATTGAAGACCGAAATCCAATTTGGAGATGGTGTAAAACTGTTTTGCAATCCAGTGTTGTTCAACTTGCATGTATTCATGTTGTTTGGAGGTCAGAGATTTACTTGTGACAGAATCATTTGAAATTACTGACGGGAAGTGAGGTAGAGTAGGATTATACATGTTTTTTACTCAGTATTAATACTTAGTGCTTTTGTGGATATGTTGGGTGTTCTATTTTCTCTGTTTACGTGCTTACATACAACACATGAGCTTATGGGCAAGAGTTTGGTCCCATATTCAAAACAGAAGTGGTGACATCTGTTTCTCTAAATTCCATTTAATAAATAGCCAAATTAGTATGAAATAATCAATTTGGAATATCTGGTATACCTCTTGATTTCATGATATCTAAATTGCATTTCTTTTTCTACTGCTTTCTTCTGTTTCTCTGCTTTTTCTTTTTTTTTTCTTCCTTTCTCGTCATGATCATCCAGAGTGTTATGCACAAAGATTTGGTAACGAGGGAATCAAATATTTCTCTTATTTTCTCTTATTTCTCTCATTTAGCTTCTCAAGAACTTTAATTTTAAAGTTTGTCCTTTTTCTCTTCAATCAGTCCATTTTTATTATTAATGTTTTGTAATGTTTTCTGTGTGACCATTTCTCAGTACTTCACAGTTAATGGGTCTTATGTCAATAAAACTCATTTAAACCTCCTTAACTTCAGGGTTCTGATATAGAAACAGTGACTTCAGAAAATGGAAGCACAAATGGTAACCATGAATTTGTTTCTGAAGAATATGTTTCTTTGCAAGAAGAGCAACCAGTTGATTTCGGAGGTAAGAACTTAAAAGGGGAGCATTTGCATAAGAAATACAAATATCTGTTGTAGCATCAACATAAAAACAGTAGTTTTGATGGCTTTTAATAGCTGTTCCAGTACTCATTCTATCATTGCTGTGGAAAATATTCAGTTATTTCTATTTTAGAAAAAATAAAACTAGTCTTTCATTCTCTCAATACCTTAGACATCTTATAAAGGAATATGCACTAGCGTAACTGTAAGATAGTTTCTTATAGTTCTATTGATAAAAGAAGTGTTGATACAGGAAACAGTCCTTCATAAACTCAGGGCAAGTAAGACTAATTTGGAGGAAACCGACAGACTTTGTGTGAAGTGCATATTGTGACACTGCAGTAGCATTTCTCGCGTTGGAAGTGCAGATCTCAGTGCATAATCATATGATGAAATTCCTTCATTTTATGTTTTAATAGTTAATTTGAAAACTGAACATGTTAATTTTGGGATAAGAACTGGCACTGTTTTAATGTGTTACCCAACTACATTTCATATTGGCTGTGTTTCCAAATTCATTACATCTCCTAGCCAAACCAAGACTTACCAGTCAAAGTCTAATAACCATCTGAACAATGTTTTACCAATTGCAACATGCAAGTATTCTGCAGCAGTGTGTTAGCCTAGAGCATAGTGGGTTTTGGTTTTTTTAACTACTTTTTGTACATAGATTACTTCAGAGTATGTTCAATATGAGCACTTAAGTGTTTGTTTTCTCCAGCCATGGTTCTAGTGCTTGTTGGAGAGAGATTAAACAGGAGGTTTAGCGTATTTTCAGAAAACCTTTCCTGGTATGAGCGGATAATAAAAATCTCCTGCATTATTACACATTCTAATGTTATATAGGCTTTAGGACACTGATGCTTTGTAGAATTACTGTTTTTAATCCCTTATTTTTTGATGGAATTTTGATGGAAATTTTTCTGTTTTTAATTTATAGCTCCGTGCACTGATGATGGAGTGGTACCGGTGACAGAAACTAGTCTTTCTGCCTCTGAGGAAGCGCAGGCAGCTCCTGAGGTAAATTACATGTTGTTTTGCAGAGACTGCTCCGAGCCCCATCTTGCAATGCCAAGTAGAGTTTTGAAGGCACTAAAATAAAGATACTAATTTTCCTTTTTTAAAACATTACAAATTCTCGCTGTGCTTTTAAATTACTTGAATATTTTTTACTTTCTATTTTTTAAGGGAAATAAAGTGCCTGATGATGCTTCCTGTATTGGGACTGTTAGTGATGATTCTGACATTGTAACACTTGAAACTCCAAAAGTCGAAGAAACTCAAACTCAGGAGGAAGCTCCAGCTCATGATGGAGAAGCTCAAAACTTGGAGAATTTTAACATGGGTTCCTCCTCTAGCAGCCAGTACGCATTCTCTCAACCAGAAACTGGTAAGAAGAGTAAATTCCTAAGCAACTAGGTACAAAAATGTCACCAGAAGAAAATAATCTTTGCTCAGGGAGTCTTCTTTCTTTGAAGAATGGAAAAGAAATCCCCTTTCTGGGTACATATCTAGATACCTGCAGTTTCTAGGACTACTCTGCTTGTCCTGACTTTCAGATTTTGTTCCTATTATATGTCTGTAATATTTTTCAGAGTTAGTAAACTTGAAAGCATTTCTCTTCCATGAAGTATTCCCTGTTTCAAAGACAGAGTAGTTTTCTAGCATGTTTTGGAGAATTAAAATAACTTTTAGTTCACAGAAAAATTATAGCCTTTTCTTGGCCATTTAGAGGGCTTTTGGGAGGCTGACATGGATGATTAGGTACTGGAATAAAATGGATTTTGAGGCCCTGAAGAATAGTAGCAGCATGATTAAAAATAAATGCTTTTTGCTTACTTTTGTAGAGTATATTTTTATGATCCTCCCAAGATTTAACAATATAGCAATGCGAGTTATTTAAGAGAAAGGATAGGAAACTTCAGCCAGTTAACAAATTATTATTGTGTAAGTCTTTTCTAGTCCTCCTTTTTAAATTCCATCTGACTACTTATTTGTCATCTGTTCTCTTTAATCTTTCATAGAACTCCTAGTACCTGTAACACCTTTGCATTATTTGTTTGTTTTATTTTTAACTGATCTTTTTTCTCTCAGAAGTGGAATTATGCATCTTCAGAGGTTTGTATATGTGTCCATTGGAATAAAAAACTGACAGCTTAGCATCCAACTATGAACAGTAATCATTAGTGACAGAACTGTCATCTTTAAACCTTATAGGTGATTTAGTTGATTTTTAATTTAAAATGTAGTTTGATTTAATATAAAATGTAGCTTTTTTGGGGGGAGAATTCTAAAAATATGTTCTTTTTTCTTCCTGTTTTTGTATACAAAAGTCAGTTGGCTGGAGAAGCTGAGGAAGATTCCTGATTGTGTAAGGGGATGGGGCAATGAGGTGAAAGAGCATGTGTCTCGCAGTCTTCCTTTCCAAGGTGGTGTGATTAAATGTGATCAGCTTGTGTAAAGCTGATTGCTTATGGCTTGCATGGAGTGTTGTTAAGATTATCGGCACCAACTGGACTTGAGCTCTAAAACGATGATATTCCAAACAGATGCAGAAAGCCAGTCTTTACTTGGGAATTCGGCTAAGCTGTCATTCTGTTTTGTTTGCTTTTGAGAAGTGTTAAATTTACATGTTATTTGGAATGAGCAAAAATAATTTTAAAATAAATTTTAAGACTTATGCTTGAATATTTAAAAGAAGAGTATTTCTTATATTCCAAATATGTGTGTTGCTGGCAAGAAAAATGTATGCCTTTTGATTTCTTAAGCTGATTTCAGCCTGGTCTTGAAGACAATGCATTTGATTGACCAAGTATTGGAAAAAAGAAAAGATTCTTGAGTACATTTATATTTGTTTCAAGTCCCAAGGTTTTAGCAGTCAGAATGTTCGTGGCATCTTTCTGCTATTGGAAATGCTTGTCATCCACTAAGTTTTTGTTGAATTTTCTGCTATGTGGGGAAAAGGATAGACTTTAAATTTTCATAAAGTAGATACTAAAGTGTCTACAAGGACAGATTTTTTGCCACAGGTATTCTGGCAAACCCTCCTTATGCAAGTGCAGGCTGTCTCAACCCCACGAACAGAAATGTGTTCACACTGCTTCATGAAAGACGTTAGCTAGGAAAAGTACTCGTATACTGAAATAAACTTCAC
>JAUBOD010000031.1:2100769-2119075 GCA_032353885.1 Nothura maculosa | reverse complement strand
CGAACAGAAATGTGTTCACACTGCTTCATGAAAGACGTTAGCTAGGAAAAGTACTCGTATACTGAAATAAACTTCACGTACCATTGAAATGTGTCTGTACAGAAATGACAAAGAAAAATTCATATCCAGAGTTGGCACTGTTAGATTGGCTAGTGTCTACCCTTTAAAATCACAGCAGAAGCTAATATTTTGGACTGCTCCTGTGATGATGCTGTTTCCTCTGTACTCCTCTTCATCCTGTGGCTGTTACAGGACAGCTTTGTACTGAATTCTCTGATCTGTTTACATGCACCCTTGCCAGAAAGGGTAACATTGACAGTTTGCCAGTTAAGTGCTTTTCAATTATTGCAAATGTCTTAAGTTTTTTTTCCTGTTTTCTCTCTGTTTTTTCCTCCGTATTTTGTGCTTTGGCGTATACAGAAAAATTTCCCATTTGTTAAGGAGCAGCTTGTTCCTTAGCTGCTTTTGTGTTCCATATGTATAAGTTTCTTTGGTTATTGAAACCATCTTGAAAAAAAAAAAAGCAAAAATAACACCCATCTCATTAAATCCTTCATATGTCTAAGCTCTGCATTCTGGTAAGAATCTCTCACATGACAGTCATTTCTGGATGCTTGTCCGTCTTCCCCAGGATCAGGGAAGGTTGCATCTGCTTAAATGGCTTATTCTAAAATAGTGCCCGTTTCTGCCAGGCTATATAAATGCATTTAAGAATCTGCACGTCATGTAAGTTGTGTTACGTGATTTGTTTTTATTGCACTGTCTGCTTGGTCAGTCTCTTTTGACTAAAAATATTTTTTTTGGTAAGAAGGAAAATATCTTTTGCTGTCTAACATGTTACTTGTCCATGGAAGTCAGAAGGTAGACATATTAGTATTCCAGATACCATTGGTAATCTTTTAGTGTGGTTGCTGCAATCATTCCTGGTAAATTGGAGTCTATTTCTGGTGAAGAATCGTAAATAGTAACGCTTTTTGTAGCTTATGGCTAGCTTTGCTTGGTATTCTTGTATATTCAGTGATGTGTGCATGGCTTTGCTTAAACAGATGGTTATTGCTTGTGAACTGTTCAAAGCCAGTAACTATATTTCTAAATATGAAAGGTGATTTTTTGGGGAATATGAGAATGAATATTTCTTGAAGGGCTGTTAGCATCATGTAATTGCAGACATCAAATTTAGAACCTTACTTTCCCTAGCAGGAATTGTTGATCTTGTGCTGGAAGCTTTGTTGACCCCATTGAATCTGTTTTGGGCGTATGAGTTAGGTACCTGAACAGAGATATTTGAAAGCTTCCTATTCATCCTGTTGTCCCTCCTGTTTTTTGCCCTATACTTGAAAGTGATTCTTTAGGAGGAGAGCAATTAAATAATCGGTGTTTATATGCAGGATCACATCCATTTATTTACAACACCATGCAACAAGTACTTCTGCTTCCTATTGCTAACAGCAAGGAATAAGTACAGCCCGGTTATTTTCCCAGTTAGAATTCATGACTTCTCGCTCATTGGGTTGCGTAGTATACAAACAGAATTGCAAGGGTGGTTTTTATAAAAATTAGGAGTTTTTTTCATTATTATTGTTTTTTTTTTCTGATCTCAGTTGATCTAATCTTCAAAAACATCTGAGAGGCAATAAACGTTTGGCTCTAGAATACTAGGCAGGGGTATCTGAGGTATGTGGTTGAAAATGGCTTTTCTATGGTAGAAGTGAGCACAGAAAATGGCTTTTCTGTGTAGAAGTGAGCAACAAGCATGTTGAATACATTTGTAATGCAAAGTTTTATTAAGTTATGATGTGCATTTTTGTAGGTTTTGCTTTAGTGACAGCTCTTATGAAGTAGTTCAGTTTCAACACTGGTAAGGCAAGGAAAACAGTTCTTAACATTTCTACTCTACAAGACAGTAAATGATTTAAGAACTATTTTCTGTTTTTTTTTTTTTTTTTTTTCCTAATATGTGCAATACAAGGCATGGGCAACTGTCATGCTGTTTTCATTAAGTTTTTTCTAAATTATCTGTCTCTTCCCTTAATTGGATTTTGGCCTTTGATATCAAACATTCTGCAATAAAAATAAAAAACAAACCAGATGATAGTTCATGCTTAATATTATGTAGTGTTCCCAAAGACAAATGCTAAATACCTTTTGCTTAAGTACAGTGCATTTTTATATTAAAGTAAAATTTAAAAGCGACCATTAATGCATTTTAAGGAGTGTTCTCTGTGTGTTTTCAGTGTTTTCATGCCAGGCTAGCAACGATGAGTCGAGCAGTGACGACACGGGCACCCAGAGCGGTCCCACCGTCCGCCGGCGCCGCGCTAAGAAGAGGCCGATCTCCAGCTCCGAGTCCGAGGAGGGGCCGTGTGCGGCGCCGGCCTCCGAAGCGCCCCGAGAGGAGCAGCCCAAGCGCCAGTTCGGCAGCGGCCTCAACAGATGCATCATCCTCGCCCTGGTGATCGCAATCAGCATGGGCTTTGGGCACTTCTATGGTGAGCTTGTAGGAAGGAAACACACAGAGCTGACACCCTTTGTGCTTAACAAATACTGTGCTATGTGGATTCTTATTTTTGTTGTTCTCTGCTAATAATTTCTGCCTAAAACAAGAGTATGCTAGAGTATGGATGATAAACCAGGGCCCTACAGTTTGCGTTTGCATTTATACTACGTTAAATAAAAATGAAAGTTTGTTTGTTCTTCTAGATGGAAATTCCATGCTCTTGTAGTGCAGGGTTTATGTTTTATCTTTTTTTTTTTCTTTTGAAATAAATGTGTGATAGTGCTGTCATTACTAAGAGGATTGAGAGTCCCATTTTAGACTTTTGTCCCATATATGCTAAACTAATAAATATAAAGGATAGACATAATTTTACATCAGTTCATAATGTCAATACTTCTTTATACTGGGAAATAACAACATGACTTGGTTGTTTCTGTGATTCCAGAATGTTTCAGTGAATCCAAGATAGCAGCAATTTCTCTGTATTCTTAGAGCATGTCCAAAAGTTGATTCTATTCTGTTGTGCTGCAAAGCTGCGTTTTACGCAGATTGTGTTAGCTGCATTTAACAAAATAGCAGCACCAACTACTGATCTAAATTTGATTAGTTCAGTCCTGATTCTCTAAATTGCATTAGGTGATAAAATGATAGAGCATTTGTTTTTCAGGTCCTTGTCAGTATTTTCTGAGACAGGTTTTCAGATAAGATTAAAGAGACTGATTTCATATGAGACTGGAATACACATTTAATTTGGCTTGGTTTTTTTTTTTTTCCCCTCATTTTTAAAAGTCTAAGTTTTGATACTTGTTTTGGAGGACATATAGTAATTTTCACTTGAACATGTTTTTTTCTTTTCCTGTTCTTAGGTAAACCAGAAGGTAAGAGTCATGAGTTACTGCCAATGCTGGGCTTGCATTCAGATCAAATTGTGTGCATGTCTGTACGTGTGTGTGTGTATAGTTAAAAAGAAAATGATCAAGTCTTAATATTAGCATATGCAGGAATATAAGTGACTGATACAGTCATGTAAAATACATTTTATTTAGCACTAACTTTTACTAGCTTGCAGTTGCCGCTGGTTGTGTGTTGGCATGCTGGAAGCAGAGGAATAGAGTGACCAGCCTAGTCTTTGATAGTGTTTTGCTGGGGTAACTTGAGGAAGTGTTTTCATTCCTGTTTATTGTTTTTTCTTTATTTAAGTTGAGATTAATGGTAAATACTCTCCTAAGTAAGAACTTCCAGATGAATGGATGAGAAATATAAGGCCCCATCTTGTTAAAGGATTCACTTGTGCTTGTTCATTCATTGAATCTTTATTTCTGGATAGAAATTCTCACCACTGATTTTTTTTTGTTTCTCTCAGCAAAAAGGGGACAAGTTCATGTGGTTTTAGCTTATGCTTCTTCAAGTGGAAGTTCTTCACAGTTGTGTGTTAATGTTTCTGCTTCTTTGGCTGTTCAGTCTGGAAAAAATGTGTATTAATGCTGAGCTAATTGTTGTTGAAGAGGGTTTGAAAGGGTTACTTGCTAGCAAATGCCACTGCTTAAGTTGGAAGCAGGACAGCTATTCCTCTTTTAAGGGGTCGTAGAACTCTGTATAAGACTTTAAACACAAAATGGAGTAAGTTCATACCTGCCAATGCACTAAGTAGAACTTAAGACAGAAGAAAAATACCTCTGCATAATAACATTTACTCAGCAACCTTTTAATATTAACCACTCCTCCCAATACATACATTTAACTCTGCACATGTTGCATTGAATTGGAAAGAAATACCTAAAATTGTTCTTGCCATCTGCTATAGAAAGAAGAGAAACTTAAAAGTAAAAAACAGCCAACTGTTTGAACTTTAAAAATCACGTACAAGTGCAGGAAGGACCGTACTGGTGAAGAAGTGCATTTTAGGGGTAGTACCGTGAAGATGATAATTTTCAGGAAAACCAAACAGACAGAAAAGCATTCTCAGCATCTATCTAATAATTGAAAGATAGGATCTTTGCTGAGTTAATCAACCATAACAACAACAGGATTGGGCCTGCAAATACTCGCTGCTTTGCAAGCAGCGATTAAGAAGTGTGTTTCTCCATGAAAGTTTAAATACTGTGCCAATATCCTCTTATTTGTATAACTTATTTAACACTAAATGCTTAGTTCCAGAGTGGTTAATGCTTTGATTAATGCTCTCCCCTTTTATCCAGATTGACTTGCATGTTACTAAATAATTACAAAAGAAAATCACACACATCATTTCCTGCACAAGTTTTCCATGAGGTATATCTAACTTAGTTCTGCATAATGTTCAAATACTTCCTGCATTGTGTTTCATCAAATAAAACACAGTGGAGTGGAGAATTTGGGATCTGTTTGAAATACACACAATCTGTATATAAACAACTTGGTTTTATAATCCTTACTGTGTTAAAATGTTTTTAGTAAGTACTAGAAAGAAGTTCCAAGGTAAGAATGTTGCTCTGTTTGCAGAGAAATTGAAGATGATTTCAGGTGGGTCTTTTCTTCTCTCTAACTATGTTGAGTCAGACTATCACAAGAAGTTTTATTTTTGTAGGTACAATACAGATCCAGAAACGTCAGCAGCTGGTAGCAAAGACACGTGAATTAAAAAACATGAAAGATGACCTTTACCAGTGCCAACAAGAGCAAGGAGATAAAGCACATCACAAAGTTGGGGTAGGTGTCAGTTTAGTCATGTGGTTATTCTCATGTCCTTGTGGAGTTTTTACAGAGTTGAAATAGTTTATCACACAAACATATTACATACGTATTTTTAAACTTTTGACAATATCATTTTGTTCTCCACCCCACCAAAATCTTGATGAAGTTTTTGTAATTGGATCAAAACTTGAAATGTGATATGAAACAGGTGTCACTGAGGTCAGCAGACAGTGATACATAGCTTGGATTCTGAGAGTTGAGATACTAATGTCTGAAAAAGAATATATATTACCAATTTTTTAAGAGAACAGTGAAGTACAGATGTTTTGTTTCATGTCTTTTGGAAAAAAAAACTCTCTTTTTTTATTTTCTCTCCTAAGGCTTCCTGTATGTTTAATCTAATGTAGATTTCCTTGTTATGATTTTTTTGATTAGGAATTGCAGCACATATGTAGGATACTTTTAGGATTAGTTCTTTAGAAACACTTTAAAAAAGGGCTCAAAATAGATAGCAGAATTGCACACTCTTCTGTTGAAGGAAGAGATGGCAGTAACAAGTAAGATCCTTTGTTTCCTTCATTGAATGGCCCTGCAGCTACTGATTTTGTTGTCTTGAGATTCAAAATAATAGTTGCATATATGGTTACACGTGAGGTAGCTAAATGAGAACTTGGATGATCTACTTATTGCATTTCTTTCTCTGGGCACATGCAGCACGTGCTGTGCTTTCTCCTGTGTCTGCATATATGGAAGAGTCTCGTAATTGTGCAGGAGTTATCTGGGAAGACTGTCTTTCCATATGACGTATTGCTAGAGTTTACTCAGTGAAGATGGCTGAGTTATAATGGATTGTTATTAGCATGGTTCTATATTCAACATACAGGCTTTAGGAATTAGCTTCCTAAACCTTCAAAATGTCTTTTTCAGATATCCAGTAGTGTGTCTTTTACTTTGTCCTCTCTAGATAATTCATAGCTAAGATTGAGGAATGCTTTGTAGACGTTCTTATTGTTGCTGACAGCAATATTTACATGTAATTTAATGTATTTCAGAGTTTGCTAAGGATGACAAGGGATTGAAGAGATTCTCCTGTATTATAGTTACTTGTTTCTCAACAGTAAATGTGGTTCAAAACCAGCTCTGGACTTTCTGTCTCAGTTGCTTATTAATTTTCACCTTTCTGTTAACGTATTTATGTGGCTGGGTCTGGTAAACGCAGATTGCTGACTACAAAGAATAGCAAACAGAAATTTTTTTCATCTCTCTTTAGGCTGGATGCATTCAGATATAGTTTACTACGTTAGAGCAAGGGGTGATAATCTCTAGCTGGAAGTGGGAACTTCTCACGTGGTTTTGTTGCCAAGAAATTGTTTGTGTATGGATTTGAGATAAACAAGCTCTCTCTTTTCATCTTGCTGTAGCATGTGCCCCGTGTCCAAAGCAACAAGTAAACTCTGCCTTGTATACCTTGGTCTATCATCTTTGTAGATCAAAGTAACAATATTAACAATATTTTTGCTCGTTTTCTTTTTGTTTGTATTAACTAAAGGGAGACCTTGCCATATGTTCAACCCCTGCTGAGGTGGAGGAGAAGTCTTCTGAATCTCAGAAAAGAAGTCTTGCTGCAGAGAATCAGCACTTAAGAGAATCACTAGAGAAGGAAGAAAAAGCTTTGGCCTCACTTCAGGAAGAATTAAGGAAGCTAAGACAACAAATTAGGAACTTAGAAGATAAAGGTACTAGCACAGAGTCAATTGTCATGGAAAATCAGAAACTAAGGGAACATTTGGAAGAGGAAAAGCAAAAAAACTATAACTTTCTTAGGCAAAAAGAAACCCTCTTTGCAGAAGCACAAATGTTAAGGAGAGAACTGGACAGAGAACGTCATGTTACAGAAGCATTAAAAAAAGAACTGGAACAGTTAAGTTCTCATCAAACACCTGGCAGTGCTAATGATGATGATCTACTAAGAGAAAATGAAGAAATAGAAACTTTGCGAGAAAGACTAGTGGAATTGGAGAAAAAATTAAACTTTGAGCAACAACGGTCTGACTTATGGGAGAAGCTGTATGTTGAAGCAAAAGATCAAACTGAGAGACAGGAAACGAATGAGAAAGGACAGAAGAAAGGTGCTAAAGGGCAAAGTAGAAGTAAAAAGAAATCAAAAGAATCATTTTTTGGTTCAGTTAAAGAAACATTTGATGCTATGAAGAATTCTACAAAAGAGTTTGTAAGACACCATAAAGAAAAGATTAAGCAGGCTAAAGAAGCAGTGAAAGAAAACCTGAAAAAGTTCTCTGATTCTGTAAAGTCTACATTCAGACACTTCAAAGACACCACAAAAAACATCTTTGATGAAAAGGAGAAGAAATCAAATGATAAAAGATACGAGGCAAACAAGAAAGCTAAAACTGTTTATCGAGAGCACAACTCTCATGAGAATCTGAAACACATGCCCTATAGAGGACCCAGCATGTCAAAAGAATTCAAAGATGGAAGAAGATATCAGTTTGCACCGTTTGAAAAAGATGCAAGTTCACAGAAATGTTTCAATGACCCTATGTGTAATCGGAAGCAGCAATTTGCCCTTAAAGGCTGTTCTGGTATTTTTGAATGTGCTCATCAAGAATTTGTTGGTCTCTTTAACAGAGTATCAGATCCTATCAGGGTGGATGAATTCAATCGGCTAATGAAAAAGTATTTGCAGCAAGTTGTAGATAATTTCCATCACTGGAGAGAACTAGAAAATTTCATCAGTAAGTTTTTTCATAACGGGTTCTTTATACATGACCAGATGCTGTTCACTGACTTTGTTAATGATATCAAGGATTATCTGGAAGATATGAAGGAATATCAAACTAATGATGAAAATGTGTTTGAAGATTTGGACAAATACATCTACAGATACTACTTTCACTATGATAGTTCACCCCAATATGGACCCAGGTTTGTTTCCATGTTTTCTGAACTGTTAACAAAATGAAGTAATCTTTGTAAGGACAAATAGCAGCTTGGTTTTAGTAGGTGCTCTTCTGGCTTTTGAGACAGACTTTTTTTTGGGAGGGGAAAGGATGTTAGACTGGGCCGTGTACTACAGATTCACTCTACATAGCCCAGTCTGGTATTTTCAGCAAGGCCTTTACAGAAGTGTGTAGCCGCGTGCAGGACTTCGCTCTTCACTCAAGAGCTCACTCAATTTTTAATTCCATCAGATAGAAACATAAACTGTTAAGACTTTTCTGTTGTCCTTCCTTAAATAGGAAGGTGTTTGTACGTGTCAAAAGTGGCCTCAAGTGCTGCTGGGGCAGGAAGCTTCCCTGCTGGCTCTGCAGCAGTTTCAGTGCTCTGGTGTAGTTTAGTACCGTGCTGAATGCAGCAGAGCTGCTCACATGGTGCTCCTGATCCTGACCCTGATTAAATTTTGTTGAGGCTTTACACAAAAAAGACCTTGATGTGAATTGTTTCACACTTTCCTACATGGTTTGCTGTATTTCCTGCTATTCCCCAGGATTCTGGGGAGCTATTGCTGTATGCTGTCCGGCTGGCCCAAAAAAGTTAGACATAATGGACTGTTTCTACTGCGTAGACATAGGTGAAAGAAAAAGTAAGCAACAGCCTCAGTGCACTGTGTGAAATGTATGCTTCCTGTGACAATTAATGTACACATTTTGTGTGACCTGTAATGTCAATATTACTGCAAACTGCATTACTTGTTCCCTTGTGTTAATATTTATTCTGATCACGTAAGAAACATGTAGTGCTGTTTCTGATAAAAGATTCAGCACTGAGGATGGGATTTCTATCAAGAGTGAAAAGGCGCATTTTCAAATGGGTAGTTTAAATATATGGGATAATGTCACAGGAAATAGTTTTATAATTTAAGTAACTCTTGCCCATTTGACAATGGACTTCAATTTTGGGTTAATATATTTATTTTTTGAAAACTTGCATTCAGTTTGCAGTATGAGCGTTTTGTTTCTTTTATGGTATTAAATTAAGGATAATAGCCTTACCTTAATTTAGCAGAAGCCTATTTAGTATAATCCTAGTTTAAGAGCACAGTATTATGTTCTACTACATCCCTTTGCATCAGAAACTACAACAGGTGAGCAACAGTGTTTCATTATCACCGGCCTTGTCTTTACTATAAAGTCCTGATTATAGTTATATTTGTGGACCCCCGGAAGTGCCTGATGGTGAACTGTCTTTTTGCAAGTTTATAGGTAATTTTAATTATTTTCTAGAGCAGAATGGAATAACAAAAAAAATAAGGAGATTTAGATCTCAGGTGTCGTGGTAGGGTTATTCTGAGCTTTTTTAATCATTTTGGGCAACCAGCTGCAGAACACTTTTATTTTAGAAACAGAGATATACTTTTAAATGCAACATTTTAATGATGTTAATACAAAAATACCTTTGCTTCATTAAGAAAGACCTATTTCTCGTACTGATCTGAATTTTTCTTTTCAGCCACTGTCATTCTATTAAAAGCTGTTCTTAACAATGTAATTGTGTTTCAAAATGCTTTGAGAGGTGCTTTCTTAAGAGTAGTAATAAGCTTTTGTTTACTCCTTGCAGTCGACCTAAAAGGCCTTCTTTTACACAAACTGAAAATTCCAGACATGAAAAACAAGCTCAGAAGTACCACCACCGTAATAAAAGAGAAGGTAAATGGTATAAACATGGTCGCAGTAATGGAAGATACATGGCAAATCTTGAAATAGAATTGGGGCAATTACCCTTTGATCCAAAATATTAAGTAATTTATATATGGCAAAAGTAAGATTAAAATGAGTAATTCGCATCCTCTCTACAAACTAATTGTTCTTCAACAAAGCAGCAAGACGCAAATTTTTACTCTAAATGATTTGACTTCTACATCGCTGCTGAGGCAGCAGTCAAGCTTTCTAATTTGCATATTCTGTACTGTTGCTTTAACTGTTCTTGGGAAGTGACAATAGTTGGGGTGCCAGCAGCACCAGCATCGTTACAGAAACTCGGCATGCAATGACTTGTGTATGAAAAATACGCTTAATTGCATTCCATTAGCGTAGCTCAAGCTTGAGTCATGCATAATAGACCCATAATTAACTCCAGTGTTTGATATACTAACTTCATCTCATCCTTCAAAAATTAGGACGTTATGGTAATGTATTTTGTTAGTGTCTTGTAATCTTATACTTGTTTCTTGTCTTCTGGGGATTCAAGAGCCTGTTGAATTGTGAAAATTTGCTGTGCTGCACTCTAATCAGCTTGCTGATTTAAGCACTTGAAATGTCTTGCATATCTGCATATTGTGGAAGAAAAATAAAGAGACGGTGTGGGTAAAAGTCTTTATTTATAAAACAAATCTAGCAGAGCTGTACAGTCTCATAGAAATGGTCTAGCCTAGGCTATTTCTACAGAAAGACAGACGTGACAGATAGCTTTGGTCTTGAAGATGTGCCCCAGCAGTCCCCCTAGTGCCCCTTTCTAGGTCCCCCATTACCCTATTGCCACTGAAACTGCCCTCAAGAAGAGGTTTAGATCTTTTAAGCCTGTCAGTAACTGCCTAAGCAGACTTTCCCATTTTACTTACCCGATTTCAGACTCACTACACTCCTCTCTTTAGTATAAGAACTTTTAAGCTTAGTACAAATATGTAAAACTGCTTTATTGAGTCTTAAGTCTAGAAATTGATCTTCAGACATGATTCATTTCAGCTTTTCTTCTGTAGACATAGATATGGCTTCCAACTCGTCCTTGAGGTACATGAGTGTGAAAGACAGTGGCAGATTTCTCATAGCCCTTTAAAGTTAGAAACGATGATATTTCCTGAAAATGAACATATATGGGTTTGCAAAGTCAAAAACTGTATTTGGAAGTATCAAAAGTGTGTTTCAAATTGTTCTTGAAATCATCAATTCAACTACCACATGGAAGTTTTGCCCTTTATTTAGGAAAGGCTTCTGCAACAAGAGATTTCTATCCTGTTCAATCCTATCACATGTGGATCTTCACCAAACCAAGCTGAGTACTTACACTTTGTAAAAGAACTGAGCAGAAAGCATGCTCTGACTTGAGGTCTTGTTACTTCTTAAAAGTCTATAAAGTCACTTAAAAACATATAAGTATGGGATCAGACCACACATTTGATTTCTAGTATGACTTGAGGAAAATTCCGTAGAAGAATAGTTTGACACACAGAACTTGCACAAAAGGCATCCATGAATTCTAAAAATGCATCACTGGAACACTGGGTATAGTATATTACGAACTAGAGAGCTTTATTGAAGGTATGTGTTTGTAAAAGCTATCAAAATCTTAACTCTAACTCTAGCTTTATTTCTGTTGTGACTTGCCTTTAAGACTAGATCCTTGCAGCATTACCATACCTGTTCTAGCACACTGAAGAAGATCAAGTGGCTGGGTAATAACGTATCACTGTAAAATTCCTCATTAAGCCAGGCAAGCGGATTGGAGTAAAATAAATCTGCTTCATCAATATAGCTGTCATTGCCAGTTAGGTCCGGGGGACACTGAAGGAATCTCATTTTTAGAGGACAATGAACATGGCTAAAGAGAAAGAAAAAAAAAAAATCTCTGGATAAACTGACCAAAATCAGACACTTGAAATGACTCATCACCTAAAGGTAGATTAATTTTTTCCTTGAGCCATCATGTTTTCTTTCCTTCTGTATGTTATATGGAAGAACTAGTACAATGAACACGTTCAGATCCACTTCCTGTGGCTGTATTTTTAGCAGTTTATAGAAAGAAGATTTATCTCGACAAAAATAATATCTGCATAACATCAGTTACTTAAATAAAAGGTACTTTTCAACATCAGCTTGATATTTTATTAATTTGATGTATTAACTCAATGTATTGCAAATTTATGGGAATAGTGACTTCAGTCACTGTGTTACAATTTTTCTTCACTACTGCTACTAGAAGGTCAAGGCAAAACTAAAGTAATATATAGCTTGTAGCCAGTATTTTTTACTGCAAAAACTATCACAGGGAAGCAATAAGAATTACTGTCAGAAGTCAGGACTACCTGCCTATTGCATATAGCTACCACAAAACCTTGTGAAAACCATTTAAAAAAATAAAATACAGATGCTGAATTTTATTCTGTGGAGTTAGCATTTATCTAGTTTTTCCAAGTTATTATTTATTAACTGTATGGAAAAAAAAGAAACTTTTCCTGTGCTTATTTATTCCTCTCAATTTATTAAGTTGGGGGGGGGGGGGACAAAAAAACCTAATTTCTGCTTAAATACATGAATTCTGATATTATGCACTCTCTTGGCTGTTCTGTTACCTGTAAAATGGAGTAGAGTGGCATGGCATCATGAAGAACACAGAAGCTTGGGACTGGTGAGAGTTATTACACAGCTGCTGTACATGACTCATAACATCAAGAGAGCCTCGCTGGTGAATCAAGCCTGTGTACAGGGCTGGGAGCAAGTTTGTTAAAAGCAGGAAAATTGCGGCAGATTTCTTCCAGGTTTTCAGTTGTTTCAAAGAATATCCTAGAGAAACATGTAAGTAAGTTTTAAAGATAGGCAATTTTGCACAGTCTTTTACAAAAGTATTGTAACTTACTGGAAAGTTATTTCTTCAGGGTGCTAATAACTACAGCACCTTTCATAAGTTTGGTAGGGTCCTTATTGCTACTAGTTCCTAAGCCTCCACCCTTGGACGAGCTTCCTCCTCTAACTTTCTCTATGTTCTTCTCCATTTGTTGAAGGAACTAATACTAGGAAGAGACCCTTTTCTCCTGACAGGAGAGAGCTAACAACCTATTTCTTGTAGCTGCAACGGTAGGTTAACTTTTTGGACAAAACACCTACATGTTCTAATCTGTCTAAAGACCCTTATGATCTTGTTGTCAATCTTATGGAAATATTTTATGTAGCCTGTTCTTTTGATTCACCTTTATTGAATCAGTCATTCTTAAGTCAGCAGAACAAATACATTAAAAAGTCTTCAACTGCACTGCATTCTGACAAATTGAAAATCTTTATCTTAGATAAAACAAAGTCCCATAATTAGTCTGTGGTTTAAACACCAATGGAAACATTCTATTATAGGCATTTTTTCTTTTCAGCTTTTGTGAAACTTAGCTTATCTTTAGGTATGCTTATCCCTGAAGTAGTGAACAAAACTGAGTAAGATGTACTCTTGATCATACCAACGAAATTGGCTCATCTATTTTGAACTTGCATTTTTAAATGTTTAGTTTAACTAAAGCTATGCAACCTCATGTTCTAAAACTTCTTCTGGAGCTTTTTTACTTGATTTTACACAATAATATCACCTTTTCTATAGCTGTAACGCCACTCTAGCTAATACTTGATGTTTAAAATATAAAATACTTTATTAGACTCTTCTCTGTATTTAACAATGGCAACAAAAAAAAAAGAATATTTTAAGTGTTGCTCTTAATGCTTTAGAAAAATATGCCTTCTAGTTTAAACTGTGGATGGAATTTCTTCAAGACCCACTAAATAGAAAAAATCAAGTCCTCAAGTGCCAATGGAGCAGTTCATGTGAGCCATCTTTGATTTCAAAGCTAGTTTAAACTCTGTATTCCTAGTTTAACAGATTGATCTTTTTATGCCTGAAGGAAAACTGCTCAAATTAATTGCTTCCAAACTCAAATTAATTCAGCCTCCAGTTGCTACATACTCAAAAGCAGATAGGAAGATTAGCATCATTTACTACAAAAACCGGATCTAGAAACGGAGATGATTTTAAAAAGCTGAATTTCCTTTTTTACACACATATAAAAACCTTTGTGTTTCAGCGTATTTGAAAGAAGCGTGTGAGGAAAGACTACTACACAGGAGCAAAAGAAGGGAAGGCACTGTAAGGGTGGCATTGCTAAAAACATAGGAGTAAGAGATGCAATTTTAAAACTTTGTTTTTTACAGGAGATGCTTCTATCAATGCTAATGCTCTGCATTATTTCAGATTACTTGATCTTTATTTTTTTTTTCTAGCTGTAGAAAAGAGGTTAGGCTAATTCTAAGAAATCTTTGTAAAACACAAAACCTTAACTCTTAAAACAGGATGTTATATATATGCACACATGCTGTTTTATGTGTGTGTGTGAATATATACATATATATTATAAAACAAGCGTTACAAGACATTTTAAATCCAAATGCTTACCACAAAAGAACATGCAAAATGGGAGCACTGGATAGATGAACCTGAATTCTTTGTGGCTCAGCATACTGCAATGAAATAGATAAGAAAGTACAGAAAGTTAAATGCATCAGTTCTGTTGACAGTATGTTTTAGAGCACGTAGGACTAAAAGAAGAGCACTTAAACATATGGATTTTAATCAGTTTAGAGCAAACATACAAACTATTACTTTTCAAGAGCACACTCAATACACTTCTCCCTTTTTCAGATTTAAAAGCTTGGTCAGTTTAAACCAAGCACTAAAAAGACTGCCTGGCCATGGTGATCTGGCATTTGTCTAGAATTAAATGGTCTGACTCTGAATATTAGATGTGATAACCTAGTTAGTACTTTTTTTATTATTAAATAATACAAAGCAAGAAAATGTGGGCTAGTGAGCTAAGATGTAAGTACACATTTCTTATCTAACCAAGTCTCATTCACCTCTGCTAAAGGTGAATTTTCACCTTTGCATTGTTTTGTTGGTTTGCAGCACAACTTCCACATTATCTTTCAGGCCAAGTGTTGAGTAGTTTTTGGATTACTGTTTTGATTTGTGCCAAGAGAACCAAAGTAGAAGAAACAGGTTCTTACAAGTTTAAGGGAAACGAAACAAAAACAAAAGCCTTGAGGCTAACAGAGCTACAACCAATTTTGAGCTGGATTAAGTTGGACTACGGAAGGCACTGTGGCCTCATTATTGTTTGGCTGTTTATTGTTACTGCTGTAGTCTGAACAGTATTTAGTATTTATTAATCTGCTACATCTTACTTGCCATTAAGCAACAGAAAGAGCAGAGTGTTCCACGAAGAGTCTGAAAGCATTTCATTGGCACCTGATTCTGACGCTTTAGAACAACTCACTTTCTGTGCTTAAAATGATAGTCCCATAATAAATGTTAAAAGCTGTGTAAGACTTGTGAATGGAGCAAGATTTATGGGTCTAAGAACTTCTTGTCTTACTCAGAATATAATAAATAACCAAATGAAATACATTTTCATGAATAGCGAGCAGTTTTCTGACTAGTCCTACTGCTGTTTACAGCACACACTTGTAAGGTGATTCCTAATTTTTTCATCTTCTCTAGGATTTCATAGGGAATTATTTTCTTAAGCATCTAATCATTTAAAAAAACGATGCAATTATACAGGAAATATTATTTGATCACATTTTAGAAACTATCGTATAACTGACAGCAGTGTTGGAGTAGCTGTATTGTTTAAGCTCTGTTATTTAAGTTGAATACCACTATTTTTGCTCTACAGAGAATGTAAGCTTTGATTAAAAGAACACAACCAGTGCAATAGTTATGATGCTCTCAGAACTTACCTGTATACTAACACCATCCAGATGACTGTCACGAGAAAGATGCGGTATCTTTTTGGTGCCTGCACGCAGCCATGAATAAAGAAAGGCAGGTGGGTACCCAAGACAACGGGTAGTCCCTGGGTGAAGTACCAGTGCCAAGGGTGAGAGCCGTAAAATGTTCCCAAATTCTGCAGCACGTTGAATTTCAAAAAGTTCAGCTGAACCAGGACCCACTGGGAGATGGGGGAGGAGAAGAAAAAGTTAAGGAAGAATCCAAGGTGAAAATCAACATATTAATTATGTTACATAGTTACCATTGCCTTTAAATAATGTAGAATTTTCATTCATACTTAAAATCTTATTTCCCTTCTACTAGAACTCATCACAGCCTTCATAGTCTTTAGCAGTTTAAAATGGAAGTCTACAAGTTTTCTAGTTTGTTGATGACTTTCAAATTTTTTAAGTTTTATTACTTATAGGTAATAGGCCAAAGCTAGAAGTATCAGAATTACAGAAACGAAAGACCAAAAAATCTGAAACATCTGTCCCTCTTAAAAATAACCTTTATCTTACAAATTGCGTTTAGAGTATCTTACCTTACCAAAAAACACACGGTCAATTATTAAAGAGGTTCCCACTGTGACCAATCTACAGAAGAGGAAAGTCAGTGGTGTTACTAACACTTGAATTGTACCAGATTGTACTTTTCTCTAGGTTGGTTTACAGGACGCATATACCTCTTCCTCAAGCTTCTGCAAAGGGAATCTGTTCTTTCCTTAAAGCAGATTTTTAATTTTTTGTGTGTGTCTTGTTGCAATAGGCAATATGAATGCACATTAAACTGATGCTCAGATAAAGCTATGCAAGGTGGCAGTTCATTAAATTCAGAAAGGACTTACCCAACTGGAATGCATTTGTGTAAGATGAGGTCTGCTTTCTTTTCTTCTTGCCAAAAATGGTTAAGGAGTAAAGGAATCCATGGAATAAGAGCGGTGGGACGAATAACAACGGCAAGTGCTACTAAAGTTAAATATTTGTAACTAGAATGAGCGAACATAAGAAAAAAAGTTTATCAGAAGCTCTGATCACTTCTTGCAGACAGTAACATTTTAATAATTTATATATTGTCAAGTATCTGACCAGAAATTTTAGGTCCCGCAAATAATTTTGCTTTTCTGAGTGCAAATAATTTGTTTTGCTACAGGAGCTGACACCCATGTAATTACTACATGGAAGGACATGCATGTACGACTAGAAGGGCCTACATGTTCTAAAATTGATACCTGGTAAACAAAGACAATGGTGACAACAAATTCAGCTGTGGCTGAACCCTCACTAGCTTTTGTTATTTTTCCCAAGTTACCACAAACTCCAGTCTTCTTAGGTCTAAATCAAGATTTCCCATGAAGTGATGCTTTGAGTAGAGGAACTGGAGCAGAGGACAGTGCTGTTCCTATGTGCTGTTCCTTCCACTGTCTAAAACAATGCTTGCTATGTGAGTAAAGTGGTTTGGGTTTCTTAATGTTTTAAGATAAGAGGCATCAATTTGAGTGGTATCAGTTGACTGCTACTATCCACAGGCAAAGATTATTACAGCAGGTGTGGTGTTGAAGGGTTTCTAGTTGGACTCGATCGTGAAGGTCTTTTCCAACTGTTACAATCCAATGATTATCAGCAGAAAGTGTCTCACCTGCTCCCCATCTTGGAACCTTTCAATGGATAGTAGGCAAGTGCGAAACTGGTAAGCAGAGTTTCCATGGTGTTTGTTAGAGTTCTGGTACAGGAATACCATGTAAACCAAGAGCACAGCTGGCAGAAGAACTGAAAATAATTATGAATAACAGGGAAAAAAGATAACAAGATAAATTCCGTAGTTTTAAGTAAAGGTCATAGTTCTTTTTACTGTCATGCTGCTATTCCTTACATTGCAATAAACAGTGTTAATTAACATTATAAAACCTTTTGGAAGGCAGAGACTCACCACCCACTGCGCTGTTTCTACATTCTCAAGGTGTCTCACTAATGAATAAAGCTTCACATCAGCAAAAGCTGCCAGAAGGGCTTGGACAAGTCTAGGGACCCATATCTGCATAAGCAAGGAGAGGGAACACTTCGTTATAAATAAAAAGTCAGGTAAACTCCAAGTTCAACCATCAGTTTTAGCCCAAGGCTCTAGGCTCCGTGTGGCGCTCCTGGTGCCGTACGTACCAGCAGCCGCACGTCGTCCCAGCCCAGCAGCTGCAGCGCTTTGTAGACGCTCGCGAAGAGCAGCGGGTACGAGGAGCCGCGCAGGCCGCTCTCCCACTCCCACGTCAGGTGGCCGTAAGTGTCAACGTTAAGGACGTCGTCAGAAACGGGAGCCCCGCGCGGCGCGGTGTCCCGCGGCCCGCCCCCCCGCGCGTTGCGGATATCCGAAGGCCACGCGGTGCGCCACCTCCAGCGCCTGCCAGTACTCGTCGGGCACGAAGCTGGTGCGCACCAGGGCGCAGTTGAGGCCGCGCAGCGCCAGCGCCAGCAGCCGCGGGCTCCCGCCGGGCGGACCTGCGCGGCACGGCCGGGCTCAGCGGCGCCCTGGGCCCCGCGCCCGCCGCCCCTTCCCGCCCCTTCAGCCCCTTACCGCCGCTGCCGCCCCCGCGCCGCGCGCCGCAC
>JAUBOD010000031.1:2058944-2078798 GCA_032353885.1 Nothura maculosa | reverse complement strand
TAATATCCTAGCAGCTGATTGTCTTGATTTAAAGAATTGAGGTGCACAGTAACAAATTCCAATGCTGTATGAACTTTCCTACTAAGTTCTTGATTAGGGTGTGCTTTACAATATGCAGCTTGACCGAAAGCTCTCGGGCTGCAGTGGGAGGTCTCCTTGACTTCCTGAGCCTGGATCAGGCCGCAGTAAAGCTGGCAATTCCTGTTAGCCAATCCTCACATCAGCAGGCATAATGAATTTCTTGCTCTATCAAGTTGAGTTTTAAGTTACTTCTTTTTTATAACTGGTTATATAACAGTTATAGTTCTAAATCAGATACTTTAAGGAAAAAAACTTGTCTTCTGTGGTCTAGGTTTCGTAGCCTGACAACAGCTTTCTTCAGAGATGCAATGGGGTTTCTGCTACTCTTTGATCTGACAAATGAGCAAAGCTTCCTCAACGTCAGGAACTGGATAAGTATGTTTTTTTTTTCTTTTCTCTCCAGATTTATATTTGCAAATATAGATGCCTCTTCTGAGAAACAGATAGAACTGAAAAATCTATTTTCTAAAGTTTTCTAATGAAAAAAAAAGTAAATGTTGCATTCATAATTTTAATAACTGGTAGTGGTGGTTTCAAGTGCTTACCTGAAATTCAGCTTTGAGTGCATGTGAAAGGAAGCTGAGAAAACGTTTTATCCCTGACTGCGCTGTCATTCCACAAGTGATGCCTTTGGAAGCCTATGCAAAGCTTCAGCCTCAGCTTTGCCAACAGGGCTTAGGGGGAAGCAAGTGTCACGAGGCTGGTGTGCCCAGGGGAAGCAGTTCCCACACCTGTGGCACATCAGGAACTATTTTTAATGCCTTCCCAGCAGCTCAGTGAAGATGTTTGGCAAGCATAATTCCTCAAGCTACAAATATACAACTTCTATGCTAATGTTTTCAGGCTTCTGCTCCCCATCTTGTTCCCTGGGTGTGTGATAGTGGACGTCCAACTTCTCTCTGGCTTCTCTGTAACAGAGAAGATGCTGGTTCTCTTTCCATGAGTCATTTTCCTAAAGTTCTTGTGTCCCTTTAAATGTTCTTAGTGAGAAGAGCAAGATGTGAGCCTGATTTTTGTTGTTGCTGTTAGGTCAGCTACAAATGCATGCATATTGTGAAAACCCTGACATTGTATTATGTGGAAACAAGAGTGATCTGGAAGACCAAAGAGTGGTGAAAGAAGAAGATGCAAAGGAACTTGCAGAAAAATATGGGTAAGTAACTTCCTTCCAGTTATTGTTCTGTTTAAAGCAAAATGAAGCATGCTGTCCATAGTGCCACTTCTGTGTCCTGGAAGGTGATTGTTAGAATAACCATTCTAGAGCACTTAACTGACCTGTCTAATATCTTGCTTCTTTCAGAGATCAATGTTTTCAGCTTTGCAAAAAATTATGTGCTTATTTTTTTAACAACCTAGCATTGAGGATCAAGAGTTCAAATTTGCGTCAACTGTTCAAGGAGCTTTGCTGGGCTTGTTCCTGAGCTCTGTGGCTGTCCTCAAAAGGTGCTCGATCCTCAGCCTTGCTTTTCAGGAAGACATCTCATTACTCTCTTAATCTGTCCCTGGGATTCCCCAGACTGAGCATCAGTGGGGCCAGCTGAAGGAGTTTCTTCCAATAGGATTCTTCCCATAGTAAAGTCTATAGGACACTTCTACCCTGTTAACCACGAGTCTCATCTCTGGACTATATTTGCATCTTAGTGAAAGTTAGATGTGTATTTTTGAAGCAAGTCTTCTGAGTATTTGCAGTGATTTGATTAACATTATGGAGTAGCTTTGTAGCATGTGAACTGGATTTCTTTTCATTTAAAAACAAATCCAGAAACTGTGCCCAGCTGCTAATGTGCAC
Source organism: Nothura maculosa (assembly GCA_032353885.1). Taxonomy (NCBI): domain Eukaryota; kingdom Metazoa; phylum Chordata; class Aves; order Tinamiformes; family Tinamidae; genus Nothura; species Nothura maculosa. The sequence continues at coordinate 2,076,928 of JAUBOD010000031.1, read as the reverse complement.
TCAGTTCAGGGGATCGAAATAGAGCTCATCACAGTCTGTGTGTTTTACAGGTCTTGGATCAGCTCTATTTGGCTTGGTCTGCAGGCCTGGCCCTGCTATGCCACACTATTTGCTCTTACAGATTTAGTCATAAATTAGCTTCATTGACCTTGAAGAATCACTGGAGGGAGGCAGATCTGAAGCTAATTGTGTATTAGAGACAAATGGGTTTAGTTGAATATTACCTGCTTCCTTCTTCCTCCTCCTACCAAAGTGTTTGTTTGAGTTCCATATCACACCACTGACAGCAAGTGCATATGGTATTTCAACTATCTGCTTATGAGGGAGCAAAAATGTCGGGGACTGAACAGGAACAGATGGCATGTAGCAATTTCTTAGACTTCTTTCTACATGTCACTTCACCTTCTGCAAAAACTAATTTATGAAACATTCATTGTGGTGCCTGATAATGCCAACTTGATTCAGGATGGAGGAACTAAAAGCCAAAGTCAGATCCCATCTGTAGGCAGTGGGAGCTCTCCCTGCCCGGTGCAGGGGAGGCCAGAGCTGCCAGACTTTCCCAAATGCTGCTGGATGCATCAGGATAAGTCCTGCCACGGCAGGCAGGCAGCTCACGGCCAGGGTGTGTGATCCTGAGCACACTTTTTGTGGAAAGGCACAAAAAAAGGACACTTTTTGAAAAAGTGCTGTATTCTGGAAGTGTTTGTAGGAGACATAGATACAGGAATGTAATATTTTTGACTCCTCACTGGATCTTGCAAATTGGAGATGAATGAGAAATTCTTTAAGTGATTATTTGGGGAATAGCAGTAAGGGAACTGCTCTAGCACCACCCTGTGGGTAGCAGAGAGCCACAGGGTCAGAGCCTACAGACAGCTATTAAACTCCCTCACCCTCAGCAGTAACAGAAAGCACTAAGTAACGAAAATATATATTCATATATATGCCAACGTGCTGAGAAGCTCTTGTTGCCAGCCAAGACCTAACTGGGCTAAGCATGATACAAACACAGGATAAATATTTTAAATAGAGTTTACAGTGAAGCAAACTGAAACAAGAGCCCGTGGCAAGGAGGGTCACAGTCTGCATGGCAGAGGTGGTGTCCTCACACCCCAGCCCGAGCGTGGCCGAGATCTCTCGGTCTTTTAGAAGGGAGAGGGTTTGCAGGAGAGGTTGCAGGAGCAGGAACAGCCTGGGAGCAGTTCCCCAGTGCAGACACAATGTGGGAAAGCACACAGGTGTCTGCTTGGGAATGCTCCGCCAGGTCTGATGCAACATGGGCTGTAACATAGGGACAGCCTGAAGCTTTTGTCCTTTCCATGGTTTCTGCTATTTTGTACTCTATTTTTTGTCTGCTACGTTAATATCTTTATAGGAATGGGGCATTCAGTGCAGTGAAGAGAGCAGAAATACCCTGAATGCATTCTGCATGTTAACAGGGGCAGCTTCCCCCAAAATCAGGGCTCCTGATCTATGTGCCCAGCTTATCCGGGTGTTTTTTCATGTTTGGCCACAGTTATTTGCTATGAGCTACGTGTGAAAACTGCAGTGCTCAATAGGGGAGGAGAGGCTGGTGACTTCAATAGGAGAATCTCTCTTCCCTACCTCTTTCATGCTGCAGATGCAAAATGTTGCTGCCTTAAAGCCCATCTGCTGCAGCTGCTGTGAGCATTTTAAAGCAAGAGTTGCCCCTGTCCCGTGACCCCTTTTGTAGGGAAGGCCAATCCTCCTCTGTGGGTTTCCTGCATTGCCTGCAGCAGGACCAGCACGGGAGCGCTCCCATCTCCCAGTGCTGCCGCTGAGCTGGAGGGGGGCAGAGGGAACACTGAGGCACAGGCAAGGCCGTGCAAAGCAGCTGAGGCTCCTGTGTGGGAGCAGGACTGGAAAAACAGACTTCAGGAGCATCATCTGGGGAACTCCTACCTGCTGGTTCTCTGTGAAACGTGGATTCTGCAACGTGAACTCATGCTTATCCTCCTGGCCCATTTTGTTTGCATTTCAGACCACTGAGCACTTGGTGCTTTTTTCCTCCAGAGTTGCAGTGACAGCTTTGAGTGTTTCTGCAATATATGGCAGTAATCATGCTTTGGTTTTATTCCTATGAATAAAAGCTGTGTGATTTAAATTTCTTTGTATTTTTTTTAATCTTCTGCAGAATACCCTATTTTGAAACCAGTGCAGCTACTGGGAGCAATGTAAGCAAAGCCATCGACACTCTGCTTGACCTCATCATGAAGCGCATGGAACGGTGCGTGGATAAATCCTGGATCCCCGAAGGGGTCGTGCGCTCCAACGGCCACAGCTCTACGGAGCACCTGAACGAGGAGCAAGACAAAGGCAAATGTGGCTGCTAGCCCAGTTACAACAGTTGAATTTAATGTGTATGCTAAGGTATAGTACAGCTGCAGCTTAACTGTTTAACTTATGGACCAATAGTATCATATAGTTCTAGTATGAACCTATGTTAATTCTTGGTGTTTCCTTTTGAATAATTTTGGCTCTTGCTTGGAAGGTATGTAATTTATATGCAGTTTATATCCTCTCAGCCCTCTTCTTTGGAGGACAGAGAAGGAGGGGAGTTTTCATCACCAAACGTAACAAAAATTCTCTGTATGCGCCATAGGAAAGGGTGGCATCTGTGCTGCATTCTCAGGTGCCGTTTTAAGGCTTCTCTGCATACACAGACAGGCACATAGACCAAATAACATGAGCGCTCTTATTCTCTGCTAACAGTAAGGTCACCACAGGATTCTTGATTCTGAACAGAACAGATCTTGATTCTACTTGAACGGAAATGTTTTATCATTCCATCATTAGATAACAGTCATGAAGAGCAAACCCTACTTTTCCCACAAAAGCACAAAATAACTTTTCTTCGCTCTTACAAACCCTCGGCTTCTAGTGATGAAAACTAAGAGAACTATTCCATATGGAATAAAAAACTGTCCAGAGAAGCACAACAGGTGCACATTTAAAGCAGTTTGGGTTTGTCATGAAATCGAACATTTAAACTACAACTGTACTATATAAAATATATCCGACACATGTTTGAGACCTCCTGGCATCATCTGAATTTTTAGAATATGCATACGTTTATATATAAATGGTATAAGTGTACATCTGCTGTTTTATTCCTTTTTATATTGCCTCTCATATCCGAACAGGAATGCAGGGCAAACTAGATGTCAGAAGAATCTCATAAGAGCTAGTGCTTTATGTTGAATTTGTTTTACCAAACACAGATTGGGATCCTTCCTTCAAATTGGGATTGAGGAATGACCAATGATCGTCTTCTGTGAGACGCAGCTGTCTAAGATACCACTTCTGTCTAAATCAGTATTTCTGTAAATTCATACTGCTCATTTTCCCCTGCCAAACTTTGCATCCAAATCATTGTTATCATATATGACTTGTTGATTTCCTTTAGGTTGTGTTCAATAGATTTGCTCCCCCTCCTTGCCTTTTTTTTTTTTTTAAGATCTCATTAATGTCTCTGTTTCAGTGGATAATGTTACTCCTTGATCATTTTTATTTGTTCTTATGACAACACAAGGAAAAATCAGTATTTTTTAGTTGTTGTTGTTTTTTTTCCCCTAATCTGATATGAGATGTGCCTACCCTGGCAGTCTAAAGGCTTGCCAATTAAAATCACAACACGCCAAACCAAGTCTTTTCACAGACTTTCTGTAAGTGTTTACAAAACTCCAAAGCTATTACTACTTTTAGAAATTATGTATTTATTTATTTAAATATTCTGTCTGTTTGGCTACTGCAAGTTCAGGCAAACATTGACACCAGTTGTCAACATGAATTGCAACATAACAAGATTTTTGAAAGGACCAAAATGTTTACTAGAATAGGATCTAATTATGAAATTGTATCTTTGATGTAGCCTCTGGCTATATTAGGAGTATAAAAATAAGTGTTAAAACTTGGTTCTTAAAATATTTTAAAAGTAATGTATTTTTCTTTAAAAAAACACAAGATGTAAATATTAGATTTTTATCAGAACATACACAGAATATTTGAAAGTGCAATATAATTTGACTGCTAGGACAGAAGTTAAAACAATTTATATTGAATAAATATAGTTTTTCTACTACAGAATACCAAGAATCTAAAATGTTTGTGGACCGGAGTTACTGTCGTTTAACTCAGAGTGCCTTTTGACGTTACCATCATGTTTGTGACCAGTGGAGTATTAAACTCTACTGTAGGACACAACACACTTCAGTGTCTGAATTTCTTTTAAAGCAACTCTGCTTTACAGAGATTGCAGTGGAACTTTATCATGTGTTAACTTTAATGGGAGTTCTTGTGTTTACAGCTCCATCCAGTTCCTGAAAGCAGCAAGGATTATTGCAGCCAACCACTGAGCTAAGTGACTACTGAAAAGATGTAAAAAAATATATTTCTTTTTGGATACATACATTTAAATTGGATATTAAATACTGAAATTGTCATATTTTTGTCCTGCGTATGTAACTATTTACTGTATAGAGTCTACATAAAATTGCTTTGGTGTAAAGCCGTAAATCTTGTTGTTCACTTCTGTTTAATTATTTTGTGATAAAGTTTGCTCCCTTTCTAGCTTTCATGAGAAATCATGGTAAATGGGCTACTTATTACAGTATCTTGCTAGTCTAGCACGAGTCTAGAGTTTTCATGTGATGAGAAACTTTATTTCAAGAAAAGCTTCCATTCAGTATCAGGGGAAACTGTAATGGAGCAGAAAGCTTTGGAAAGCATTTACTTGGAGATGTTTTGTCCCAGGATTTCTTGATGGCATAAAATAGATATTCCTGATCTCAGCTTTGTCTGCATTTGTTGAACTAACTGTATTGCTTGGTCTTAGTTAATGGTGACCTGTGTTAAAGCACTTTCTCTCTGCCTTATGGCTTTTTTAGTTCAAATACTTTCACGTTTTCTGCTGGGGCATGAGTATTCTTTGGTGCTTCCTTCTGAAGATGATGAACAGTAGATGATGTTTCCATCAGGCTGAGTGAACCAGCTTGATGGAGGCTGATAGATCCTGGTGATACCAGGATACCTGTAGATAAAGATGAGATTTGAAGCACAGTAGTGACTCCTGAGAGCACCAATGGGTATCAAAGATGTAAAACAAAAATTAGGCTCAAGATTCTTCCTCCCCAGGAATGCTCTGTATTGAACAATGCACCCAGAAATGCCTCCTGTCCCCTCTGCAAAAGTGTTTCTCACCCACCCCATGTAATCCTCATTTTTGCCTGGCATGTTGGTACTGGACTAATTCTATCCTCAACTATAGTAAAGTACTAAAATGATTGGTGCTTAACACTTAGCCTTTCTGAGCTGCTCTCCAAGGCTTATGCAGCATCTCAAAGTTGCTCTTTCTTGAATGAATAAGCATGAATGAGTGAACTGAGTGAGCTTGATGAGGATAGTGGAGGTGCTGTCGTTCTGATCTCTTTTGCCAGGTGTTGGGGGTACAAACACTTTTGCATTCACAGAGTGCTCAGGAAGCTGCTAATGTGAGCACAGAGCCCGCTCAAAGTAATTCAAATCAGGCAGTGCTTTGTGTAAAACCTCCCATCGCTTCTACAGAGGTGAGAAGCTTTATTTTTCAGACCAGCTGCCTTCCTGAGGAGCCACGTAGATGCCCAGATGTGGTAATATGGGCTGGAGGGCAGGACTGCTGTTCAGAGTTTCCTTGACAGGCTGGAGAAATGAGCTAGCCTGAATGCCACGACATTTAACAAGGGCAGACAAAGCCCTGTGTCCAGGTGGAATAACTCCATGCAGGAATGCTGGCTGAGCACTGACTGGCTTGAAAGCAATTTTTTTGGAAAAGGCCATTGCCCTGAACTGCAACAAGCAACAGCAAAAGGCTGACACAGTGAGGACAAGGAGGCCCTGTGGCACCTGGAACAGTGTCCTCTTTTTGAGCTCCCCAGTACAGGAAAGATGTTGACCGAAGTGACTCCGGCAGAGGCTACCGCAGGCTGGAGCGCAGGGGGTTTGCTCAGCCTTGGGATGAGAAGGCAGAGGAAGCCCTTGCTGCTGTCTGCAAGTGTATAATGGGCTCCTGAAGGTGGAACCAGACCTGGATCAGAGGTGCACAGTGAAACAGTGTTAGATATTAGGAATATTTTTTTCACCATGCAGGTAATCAGGAACTGGAGCCTTGGGAAGCTGTGGAATCCACAGAGATATTAAAAGCTCCAGCTGGTCAGGACAGAGGCCTGAGCAACCTCATGTGCTTTGTCCTGCTTGGAGCAGGAGTTTGGTATACGTGGCCTCCAGAAGTCCAGTCCAACCTACATGATGCTGTTCTTTATGAACTCAAACCTGTAAGTACATGTGTCTATGAGAAAGTTGTCTAATGACTCTGTCTTGGATATGTTTTTGAAAGAGATTAGCACTTGGATAGGAAAATTGTCTCAAGGGGGAAAGAAAACCATCTAATTGCAGATGCTTGTCTTCCTATCCTCTCTGTCTGTTGGAGGCATTGGTGGTGGAGTCTGTAATCTGTGCTGTTTAAATCACAGAAGCCACCAAGGATCTCACAATATAATACTGTGCTGGGAGCAAGCTATTCGCAGTGAAATAAATAAATAAGCCCATGGGAAAAGAAGTCATATGAGCTGGAAACTCAAACTAATCAGAGTAAAAATGAAGGCGGCTGGTAATTGCATATGCCAAAGCACAGCTGCCCTAGACCCAAGCAAACTTGTTTACTGCCTTGTGGTTTTGCCTGTAGTTGAAAACTTAAGCATCCTCACAGCGTTCCTGCCAATACAGTCTCCTCTCTGTGTCTCTGCTATTTCCTCTGATCGGCTGGGTTGGCATTTTCTGTCGGAGCGTCCCCCGCGGCACCAGCATGAGACCAACACCCTGTGCAGCGTGGCCGCCCTGCGCGCCAGCTGGGCTGCTCCCGGGCTGCTAAACCCGGGCGCTAGTCGTGGCTCATGGGCTTCAGCTGCGCCTTGGCGCCTGGTGAGCTGCCCACGTCTGCCCAGCCAAGGCGGTTTGTGTTTCCTTCCTTCCCTCTGTTGGGATACAAGGCTCCTCTTTCTGTTTCTCCAGAAACCCCAAACAGCCCTAGAGGCAGGTGCTATTTAATGCTATTTAGCACATGGATTTGGCCTTGGTCTAAACAGTGAAGCAGCACTTCTGGTGTTGGAGCCTCATGTCCTGACGAGGACTCAGCACTGGAAGCCTGGGATTGTGCCTTGGGATTAAGTAACAGGTAACAGAAGGTCCTGGTCCAGGTCCAGGCAGCCCAAGGAGGTGCAGACCAGCCAGCTCTGTGGCTCTTTCACAAGGAACAGGGACAATTGAGGGGGACAAAGCACCAAGAGCAAGAGCACCTTACAGCAGTGGATGCAGAGCCATCAGTTTTAGGTAGTACTTCAAATTCTGCTTAAAAAAAAGAAAAAAGTGTCCCTGTGGTGAAAGCACCCATGTTACAAGTAAGGAAATGGAGCAAGAAGTAATTTTCTTAACTGCAGAGCAAATGAACTGTCGATTTTAAGTCTGGGCCAGACTCCTGGTCCTTTGCTTGCGCTGCTGTCTTTACCCCAGTGTTCTAAGTAGGATGTTTTCGCTTCACTCCTTTTTTTTCCCAATCTTTTGATGGGAAAAGCCCTTGATGACAGGGCAGAGCCGAGCACAACCCCTTGTGCTGAGGCCCCTCCATAGGGATCCTCCGGGGGACATAAAAACGCTCGGGTTCAAGACCCACCAACGTCTCCCGGCAGCCGTTGGGCGTTTTAGTCCCCACGGGGGACTAAACGGTCTCCCCACCCAACGGTCTCCCGCGCATGCGCCGCGACGGCGCCACGGCCGCCAGGGGGCGCGGCGACCGTTGGGCGGCCGTTGGGCGCCGCCCCTTCCCGTGAGGCGCGCGCGTGTATCCGGCGGGACGGCGCGCGGGGCCGAGGATGCGCATCGAGAAGTGCTACTTCTGCTCGGGGCCCATCTACCCCGGCCATGGCGTCATGTTCGTGCGCAACGACTGCAAGGTACTGCACGAGGAGCCCGGGGCCTGATCCCTTCCATCATGTTGCCCCTCGGCCGCCCCGCAACCGCCGCGGCGCTCGGGTGACGGAACCCAAGCCGGGTGCCAGGTTGCACTTAAGCCCTTCGTTCCCAATAGTTATTTTCAGGGGAGGCACTTGAAGCTGTGGGTGCTTGAGCGGGATCTGAGTGTAAAATGAGGCGCTAAAATATCCAGAAATAACATAATAAGTGGAAAACAAGTTGTTACAACTTCCTTCTTACGGTCATGTGGCCTTCACAGCGGTGCTGCGCCGTGGATTGTGCTTTGATAATCATTCCAGGCTTCATCACAACTTCAGCTGCTTCTCCTCCTGGTTATGAGGAGGGCAGGTGCCCATCAGCTCCTATTCCACGTGTGGAATGAAAGTGTGTGGCATGAATGGCCTGAGTGGGTTTGTATTTAATCAGAGACCTCCTTAAACAGTAAGGCAGGGTTTTAGTTAGCTTTTAGCTCTGGAAAGCGAGCTTTAAAAATCATACTTTCAATAGAAGTTAGCTGTATTACAGAGGAGTTAGGTATATTACAGGCTAATCTTCTCCTTTACATTAAAAACTTAAAGTACTTTTAAAAAAAAATTACCAGCCTGAGGAAACTAGAGTTATGTGTTTATAAGTTGTTGACTTCAAGAATGCAATTTAATTTGATGTAATTTTGGTAATTCTTCCTTGTGCATGCTTTGCAGTTTATATTTTGCAGTAGGATAGTCATAATTCACAAGATCCTTATTTTCTTTAACACTGAATTTATGGGAGATCTGTAGTCTGTTATAGAACAAGAACGTGAATATCACCACTTTTTTTTTTTTTTTTGATTTCAAGCCAAGTAAATAGTGAGCTATACTTAAGCCTTAGAATTTTTGGTAACCCCCCAAGTTTATGTATGCTGACTTGAGAACGCAAATAGAGCAGCCTTCATTGCCATGGTGCATTTTCAAAATGATGAAAAATAAAATCCCATGTAAAGCTTAGTAACAAAAGAGCAACTTAAAACACAAGAATTTGAAAGGTAAGTGCCATTTTCAGTGACTGGTCATGTTAGAGAAGCTTCACTGCTTGATATCACGTTTGCTGAGAACTGGGCAGGAATAACATAATTTAACTGTTAACTCTTCTTTTTCAAGATATTTAGATTCTGCAAGTCAAAATGCCACAAAAACTTTAAAAAGAAGCGAAATCCTAGGAAGATTAGATGGACTAAAGCCTTCCGGAAAGCAGCTGGCAAAGAATTGACAGTGGTAAGAAAACAAACTGGTCTGCACGTTGCATTAGCTCACCAAAATGGCAGAAAACGAGCCCCTTTTTCTTGCAGGCAGGTTAGATTAACTGGTTGAATGCTTTACCTCAGAACTCAGTGAGTGCCAGGGATGGTGGAAGGGAGGAAAGGAGGGAATGTGGAAGGTGAAGTGAGACTTTTCTGGGGAGTCATTTATTCATTTAGCTTAACTGTGACACATCTCCTTTCAGCTGCAGTATATAAGCCAGCAATAATCTGATTATGGGGTGTCTTTGCAAGTCTGTACTTTAATATACTTATATATATGCACATATATAAATAAAAACAGCTGCCTTTTGAAATCTCCCATGCATCCCAAGCATGTGGAAGGTGGTGTTAGTACTCTGTATGTCCCGAAGCTTGTTAATATTTCTTTCTCTTTTTTGTTTGTTCAATGTATCCCATTCCCATTGCAACAACTAGCATTGATTTGTCACATAATGGAGCACAGCTTGTGAATGTGTCTGTGGCATTTCTTGGTACTGCCTGTTGTTTCTGTCATGGTCTTCAGCTCGAGTGAACATTTGCTGGTTTAATACTGTGCTCTACCGTTACAATAAAACAAAGATCTCCTGTCAGGGAAAGATCTTGTTTAATTTTACATAAAACTAAGTATACCTAGCTAAAAATATATCTCAAACCCTTAAAAAGTACATAACATCACATTGAATGAAATTGCAAATTCAAAAAGAAACATTACATTCTTAAGACAGTGTTTCTTTTTGAACTTCTCAAAATTATGGGTTATTGAATAAAACTTTTTTTGAACTGTAGTACATGTTTTCAGTTCTTTATGCTATCATTTTTGTCTTACACATATCTAGTGTAGTTCTTATTTCATATTCCAGACTTCCTTGTTCCTTTTGTCTCGTTAGAAAGAAAATAGCCCAGAAACAGGTTGTGGTAAATAGTTTTCTTCAGAGAAATCACTGTGATATTTTGAGGTCGAGCATTCTGATACATTCCCTTCTAGTTTGCTGATCTCCAAAGGTCATTGAAGTGTAGGAGTTGAATTTCTAAAAGAAAAACGATCACATCTGATAATTATGAATGCTACAATAAGTATATATTGATCTAAGTATGCTCCTATGTGTAATCTTTTTCCTTTTTGTTTACATAGGATAATTCTTTTGAGTTTGAAAAACGTAGAAATGAACCAGTGAAGTATCAGAGAGAGTTGTGGAACAAGACTGGTGAGTCATCCTAGGGAAAACAAAAGACAAGCTAGGACCAGGGAAAATTAATGTTGCATGCTTGGGTTTTCAGAAGACTGATCAGAATATTGTTGTTTGCAGTGATTGTTTTCTCAAAGTACTGGAATTATGACAAGATCCTTAACATAGGATGGTTGACTTTTGAGCAGATGACAGTTGTTTTTGTTTTATTTTTCCCTCTAGAAAACAGTTAGAATCTTTAATCTATTTGTATCTGTTGTCTTGAAGAACTGCAGTGGTTCAGCTGCCAGTGTACACCTTTTATGCTGATGTATTTATTTCTTTGTTTCCACTCATTTTGCTTCAATTTGTTTTAATAACTCGAGCAATGTAGGATGAAGCAAGTACTTATTTTTTAGTTCCAAATAAATGCCACTAAATGGAATACGTAGCTCACATTTGATTTGCATTAGAATAAGTGTCTTCTATTGCGCTGGGTAACTGTAGAAAATACCTGTAGGCATAAAAGTGGAAGTAGTTTTTTATGGTCAGTACACAAAATGTTCTGTCCTTTAAAGAAGGAAGTGCATAACGGTTTTATCTCAAATAGAGGTTTCATATCCTGGAATATTGTAATATGGCTATATGAAATAATAGGAAGTTTCAACTGTATGTATGTAAGCACACTAAAAACAACTTTTTGTTTCAGTTGATGCAATGAAGAGAGTAGAAGAAATCAAGCAGAAACGCCAAGCTAGATTTATTATGAACAGGTAAGCAGAGAAACTTGTATTGTGGGAGCTCCTGCAACTCTGTATTAGCCATTCAGTCTTTCTGAAGATATGATGATCAGAACTAAAGATGATCAGAACTCTTACATGGTTATTTGCTTGGTACATACACAGAAGCTCAAGCAATGTGGTAGAACCAGAAAACACGTTCTTCCTCTTTGGAGGTAATTTAATCCTGTTTATTCCCTTCTTTCCCCCTTCTCAGATTAAAGAAGAGCAAAGAGTTGCAGAAAGCAGAAGACATCAAGGAAGTCAAACAGAATATCCACCTTCTTCGTGCTCCACATGCAGGTAAGTACTCGGTTTACCTCATTTGCTGAGATTAACTTGTGCATACAGTATTATGAAAAACTTTTTTTTTTGTATGAATGACTACAGAAATAAGTTATGACTTATTTCTTTCCACATTATTTAAACAAAAGAAGAAAAAGTTATTTGAGTATAAATTGACATTTTCAATTTAATAATTCCCTCCCCTCTCCCCTTTTTTTTTGAAGGCAAACCAAAACAGCTGGAGGACAAAATGGTGCAGAAACTACAGGAGGATGTGGCTATGGAGGAAGATTCCTAAAATGGTTGTGCAGTGGGGTCTTCAGCAGTTTACAGTTGCTAACTGCCTCAGCAGGCATCATTCAGAACTGTCCTTACAGTTTTTATGGAATAGTGCTCACCTTCAGATTAACTGATTATTGTTGTTGTAAAAATTAAATAATACTTGTAAAACATTTTTTCTTGTGGGTGTAATGGTTTGGACAATACTTAGTTATCTAATTCAACAAAGCCTTGTCAGTAGAATGAAAAATAAAGCATATTGCTTGTGATACTATATGCTCCTTTCGACTGATAAAATCAAGATATAAAGGATTCTGGCCCTGGACTGACTTTGTCTGAATTTCACTTATAGTGGTAAAACCAAATGAAAAGTTATCTTAATATTTACAACTCTAGGAGATTTGTTTTCAAACTGCGCTTTGGGAGTATTTTAAGTTTATATTCTTCTGTTGTAAATACAGATTTTTTTTTTTCTTTTTTCTCTCTCCTTTGTGCTTGAGTTATATTCCCCGAGATTAGACTGTAATTAATGTCCCAACTTGGCAAGGCTAATGGGGGCAGACCTTACTGCCATTTGGAAAATACTAGGAATAATGATAACATCCTCCTGATTTACTGAAATTGAAACCTGATGTGCAGTCAGGCTACTGCATACGCTCAGTAAATCACACTTTTCAGAGTTTATAATGTAACCCAAAACTCAGGGTTATTTTGATAGAAAAGATAATAATATTGAAGTGTATATTGCATATCACATTGATATTTAGTCATCAGTATTCAGATAAACAGGCTGTTTAAAAGAACAGAATATTTATCTACAATATGATTAGGGGAGATTTTAAAAAAGCATTCCCTCTCTTGACAATGTTAAGTACTGCAAAAAACAGTTATTTGTAGTTCTGTTACAAACCCGAGTATGTGTTAAGTTGGAAATATCCTCATCTATGCTACCTGCATGCGTATCATGTAGCTCAAGAACAAAATAGATTTGAACATTTAAAATATGTGTCAGTAGGGAATGTAGGATATGAAAATTTGAGTACAATGCCCAATTCATTTCTTAATTTATCAATTACATATAGATATTTAGAAAAGCTTTGATACATTTGAAGAATATAAGAACTTAATTCATACATAAGAAGGTTTCAAACCGTAAGTATGGCAACATCCTCGAAACATGTTCTGTATCTGCTTATATATTAGAACTCTTAAGTGCTCTCTCACCTGCTCTATCATTCCTATTTAAAACAGTTTTGTTATTTGATTGGCAGATCTTTTTAATATTAAAAAATACAATTTTCTTTTGCTCATTAACACCCCATAGTTTTGTAGCAGTTCTCCTTTCTGCACTATGACACTTGTCAATTATGACTATGTTCTTTTAAAATGAGTTGCCGATGGAAAGATTACCCAGATTTGATATTTGAGCTTATATCCCCCAAAACTCTTCCAGAATGTACAGCTTGTATGAAGGCCCACAAACATTTATGTATATGTACCAAGGTGGATGGAAAAGGGGGAGGGATGCTATGGAGAGAGATGTGAGGTTTCAGTTACGGTCCAGTAAAGTCTATAAGCTAGGTGGTATTTGGGATTCCCTGCAATACAACTCGTGATGAAAGACAGGAATTAATCTTTTAAGTATTTGAAAGGGTCATAGTGACAAGCCTACAGATTTTGGTTTAATGGTCTGTGAAATAGATTTACTCAAAGATAAATATTTCCATTATTTTTAAAACATGAATGCATTTATTTCACAGGATAAACATTGGATTTATCTGTTTTACATCTGTGTATGTATTAGGAAGATTATTCATGCTATATGTGGCTAGATGGTAGTGTTTTTTTATTTATGCAAGTTTCTAAAAATGTAAATTTTAAAAAATATATGATTCAATGTTCCCCTTCTATTAAAAATATTTTAGTTTGACTTAATTTTACTTTTTTTTCTATAAGAACTTGCAAACAAAGTCACAAAAATACACTTATTGCTCAAAAGTGTCCTTTGCTAATATGTGGGATGAAAGAAAAAGTTTCAAAACGTCTTCTATGTTAGAAATAAATTAATTGTTCTGGGAATATCCTGAGTCACAGAATTTCATTAGGAACACAAAGACTATGGACTATATCTCAAGAGTTCTTAAGGATTATGAGCCTGGCTAAAATTTAAATGCGTATATGCAAATGTGTGCTGTTTTTTTCCCATGTTGTGTTCTAGGCACACCAATATCCCATGGCATATTTTAACCATGTCTGTGCTTTGCAAATTATTTGTAAAGCTTCCTGATATTTTGTGAGGAATCAGATGTGATTCTCTGTCCTCTCCCACCCTCTCTTGAATAGGCCTGAGGCTTGAGCAGTACTTCTTGTGTTCCACTGGTGAGACAGTGACTTTGGCAAAGCCAGTTACTCCTCTTGTCATAGCCCCTTGGCTTGTAAAATATAACTGCTTGCGTGACTCATCTTCCATTTTATTTGATGTCATTCGTCCTTAAAGTTGAGAATTTTCATAAAAGTCTCATTACAGAAATTTTGTTCTGAGTTTCAAAGATCTGATATTCTGTGGAAGCCAAATGTTAATTTCCTCCAAAAACAGTAAAATTCTGTGCAAAGCAGAGAACAGTGATGAATCCCATCTGATTTTATGCAGTGTTTATATATAGTCTCTTATTTTGTAAGGAATTTTAAGCAGTAAATAATTCATGTTATGCCGTATTTGTACTTTTTATGCTCACTTATTTTTAAAGGAAGTGTACTGCTTGGGATCCTTGTTTGTTCTCTAGAAAAGTCTCTATCGGGCTTGTTAACCTCTTCCCCCAAAGATTTGCAAGTGAAATAGTCTCTGCATCATCTGAGAAATGCCATTTGGGAAATGTTATCAGTATAAATCCTTATAAACACCTTGTCTGTTGTGAGAGCTGCTTAACCATCTGTAGAACTGCAAGTAAAAGCTATTCAGAAGCCAGTCCTGCAGGTGCTCTGGCTTCCAGGCGGCTGCATGCACCTTGCAAGCTCACAGGAAGTACCTGTGGCCATTAAAAATCTGGCCAAGGTAGATGCCTGCAGCACCCCTCCCAATTGCTATGGGTGAAGATTTGCAACAAAACCAAAATTGACCAAAAAAATCTGTATTTTTAGATTTTCTTTCAGGAATCGAAGACACAACATAAACTGGCAAGTAACATTGATGGTCTGGAGAAATACTCCAAATACCAATAAGGAAGCAGTGGTCTGGACGTGGGGGACATGGGACCAGCTGTCTCCCTTCTAGTAGCAGCTCCCAAGGAGGTGGTGGTTAATGAGTAGCGCAGCTGCTTCTGTTAAATCTCTGCTTTAATGTCACAGGTCCAAGTTATTGATCCCTCTTGCGCTGAGATCTAGTGGGAGCTGAGCATGAGGTGCTGCGAGGAGCATCTGTTATAAGGCAGATGCTGATGCGTCCGTCGCATTAAATATTTACATGGAAAAATCAATTATTTATAAATAACTGGTAATGCTGAATTCCAGCATTCAGTTCTTCTTGCTTGGTGTTGACTAGAAGCAACAAAATATTACATTTTCTTGTTTATATTTGGTACTATTGCCAACTTTTCACTGCATGATGGGGTAGAGGGTAATGTACGTGTTACTCCATTTTGAAGAAATGCTTTGTGTTAGTTGCTGCCATATTTTCTCAACAAAGTTGGTTTTTACAGACCAGCTTTGCAAGAAGTTGAAATGTGGGTTGAAATGGTAGTTGATCAAGTGGCTTTTTAATCGATCTCTCTACATTTTTTTTTTTCCTCGAAGCTTTTATTTCGTGAGCAATGATCACTAATCAGCACCTGCCTGGCAGCGGGGGCTGAGGCTGGGCCGCTTCAGGCGACATGGCTGCCATGGGACCCTTCAGGTGCCTCAGCAGAGCCCTGGCCAAGTCTCTCTCTTTGTTGGTACGGGATTGTGATGGTAATTGCCCTAATTGACAACAACTGCCGCTGCCCAGCGGCCATTTTGTGGCCCGGACCTTTGCCCGAGCCCTACGACGCCTCCCGCTGGAGACGCGCGCGGGGCGCCGCCCGCCCTGAGGCGCCGCGTGACCCTGCGAAGGTTCTAGAGGGAGCCGTTCTGGAGGGAGCCGTCCTGGGAAAACTTGCAGTTTAAAGGCTTTGCTTCCACGTTTTTCGTAACCTCCTTAACTCCTAGATCTAATGGGATGAGAATACTGGAAAACGGTTCCTGAGAGAAAATTGAACTTATTTGGAAGCCTCCATTTTGCTGCTATATGTTGGTGTGTATTGTAATTACCTTACTGCCTTAGATGGCCTTACATTTGTACTACCAGAGTGATGGAGCCCAGAGCACATGCTGGGCCTGACCTTTTGCGGCACAAAGGAGCATAAAGCAGGTAAATGTGTTAGCGCGGTGGCCCGTGTCTGCCTCTGGGAAAGCCACACAGGCCCCTGATAGCGGCTGTGGGAGCCCGTGTCCCATGAGGAGGCATCGTGAGCCCCTGCGCTTCAGCTCCTCCATGCAGCCTCAAAAATTCAATCTCCTTCACCAGCCTGACTTATTTATGGGCTGCACTGAACCGTGACCGCAGGGAGCAAGAGGCAGAAATAAATCAGCCACTGATAAAATTGTTTAGATCTTTTTTTTTCTTTTTTTCCCGCCTATTTTTAGCGCTACATTTCAAAAGATGTTACACAGAAAAAAAGGATTTTTTTTTTATTAGTATCATAATAATGGGTGCAAATTTTGTGTTTGGTTACGTTAGTGTAATTTAAAGGTGCCTAAATCAAAGGCACTAAACACTGGTTTTAGCTGCAAGCGACAGGAACGTTTTTACCGCAAGCCAATGCCCTTGTTGTAGCGGTAGCGCTTTGAACACACAGTGTCACTCCAGACCAGGTAGTGACAGAGGGAAATAGGAGCTTGTGGAAACAGTGGAGTTGGAAGATTTGCTTGTTCTGTGTGGTTTTTTTTCCCTCTATTCTTTTTGTTGTTTGTTTTTCTTTAGGTATTTTGTCTTTCATAATATGTTTATTAGAGTCACTTTTGTGTACGAGTTCTCTGACTGCTTTTAAAGGTCAAGTGACATTAGTTATTTGCAGGTATTTGTGGCCAGCAGAGGTAAGTTGCTGAGCAGTGCCACGTACCTGAGCGTCGGTTCCAGCCCCTGCACAAAAAGCCCCTCAGTGCTGCTGAGCGGGAACACGTACCTGCCATTTAAGCACAGCTTAGCACCTGGAGTCAAGGCAAGGATCCCTGCACGACTGGAAAGAACTTCTTGTTTACAGTTATATAAGATTGTTTTTTTCAGAGCTCCCTTATGCACTGAATTTGCTGATTAAGAGAAGTACTTTAGGAGTCCACTTGGAGTGAAGTGATTCTTGAGTCGAGAGAGACTTTATGGAAGACTTTGCATTACTAGTTGTCAAAATAAAAAGCTGTCAGAAATTCTCCCTGTTAAAGCTAGCAGTTGCTCCAGCACCTCTGTTTATGTAGGAAGCTGCCAAAGGTAATGTTTTCAGCTTTTACTCCTGCTGCAGAAACATGCTCTAAAAAGTGCCAGGGAAGATGAATGGTGGGTTTTTTATTTTCCTGCGTCTCTTGTCTGTCATTCCCATCACTGAATACTTTCACACTGTGTCAATTCACATAAATTCAGGCTTCTTATACTCCCTGTCTTAAAGCTTGGGGGTAGAGTAGTATGGATGAGTACATACAAATTTAGTTATGTGCATAAAGATGGCAGACCTGAACCTATCAGTCTTCATATTCAGCTGTGAAGAATATTCCTTGAATATTTCCTTTTCTTCTAACAAACTTCTAAGGAATTGATACTGGGTTGGAAAGTGGAATCAAACCTGCTGGCCTGAATCCCTGGGCTGCAGCTGCCTTCACAGTTTGGATAGTTGTGTGGGGAGGGATGGGGAGTTGTCATTAAAGCCTAATTTGATCAGCTCTATCAGGCATATGGATATTCCCTGGGAAACATTTTGTGCTCAAAATAAAAATACAAATATAACGGGATCCTCGTTTGTTCATTATATTTAAAAAGGAAGATGGTAGTTGCAGCTGAACCAGGACTGAATGGGATATACCCAAAGCATGTGCTAACCCAGGATTTCTTAGGAGCATGGCCCTGCTACAGTCTGGGATGTCACATGTAGAGGATTCCTCAGGATAACTGGG
>JAUBOD010000031.1:2043321-2058844 GCA_032353885.1 Nothura maculosa | reverse complement strand
AACCCAGGATTTCTTAGGAGCATGGCCCTGCTACAGTCTGGGATGTCACATGTAGAGGATTCCTCAGGATAACTGGGGAATATTATGCTGCTAGGTTTGAAGAACTGGTGCCTTTTCTCCATGGATGTCTCCCTCCATGCCTGGTGTTTGCTTCAGGTGAGATTGTGTGCCAGCTTTTGTCACTGATACTGGCAGCAAGTGCTGTGTGAAGGTGATGGGAAACGTTTTTCACTTTCCACGGCTGATGTTGACTCATTGGTTTCAGAAGTGAATGAGATGGCTCTCTGAAAATTACTTTTATGAGGTGTTGAAGGCTTTCTGCAGCAGATAGATAAATTCAAGTCCTTTTTCAAAGTTGTCTTTTAAAATGACCTATATCATACCCACCTCTTGCAATCTTATTTCCAGACCAGAGTCCCTTAATCTATTAGCCTGTGCTGTAGGAAATCATACTCAGATGGACATCTTTGGTTCCTTTCCTGACATCTAGTTGTCCTGTTTAGTTTATGTGATGGCATTATGAAAAACGTTTGTAATATTTAAATTATGGAGGGACCTTGGATGTTTTCTGTCTTGTAACAAATTGCCTTTTTGACCAATACGATTTAGGAATCCAAATTCTCTCTCTTTTTTCATGTTTGTTGTGATTTTTAAATTTGCCTTATCATCACTGGTGTTTTCTCTTTCTAAATATTCAGTGAACACTCAAGTCCACAGCTACCTGACTGCATCAGACATCGTAGTTATTTTTTGCTTTTAAGAGCGGTGACATATACATCAGTGTTATAAAAAATAAACACACAGAAAGAACTGCAAAGGGATTAAAGTCTGTCAAACCAGATCTCGACAGATGGGCATCTGCTGTTCTTAACGAGCCAAGAATATCACCTTGAATGCTCTCAGTTCAGGAGAGCTATGGCTTGGAAAAGAGCAGTGCTTTCATCTTAAATGTTTGAGGAGCTACATAGCTGATCTCAGAAGCAGGGAAGTGTTCCTTGGTACGGAGTTTTATGAATCATTTACCTTTTTAAAAGTAAATTCTGACATCCTAAATGGAGTATGCCATTTCCCTTCCCACGCTTTGCTTGCAGTGCTGGGAGGTGAGTAGACAGTTACAAGTCAGCAGGCCTGCCTTTTATTCCTGGCTCTGCTTTCCTCAGTAACCTTATTCAAATTGCTCATCTGCTCTGAGTCCCTCTGTAGTTTGCCAATGTGTAGTGATTACTGAAAGTATCTTTTCAGTCATTTTACAAATACGTCTTTGAAAGACAGCTTATTTTTCTTTTGTCCATTTGATATATTAATAGCACTTTTTAAAAATATGATTAATCCTACCTGCTTTGAATTACGACGCAACATGTAAAATTACTTTAAAAATTGTGGTTTCTTTCCCTTTTCATTTTGATACTGTGCCCCTGAGGATACCACTTAGAGGAAAAAAAAAGAGTAGGTTGAACTACTTTGAGACTCATCGTAACTGGTTAGATCAGTTAGATTCCTAAGGAGTCCATTCTTCCAGCTTTTTTTTCTGCTTATTAAGGGATGAAAGTTGATCTTACCCCAGCAATTAATCTTAATTTTATCATAGAAGCCCATGGGACACATTTATGTCATTTCAATTTGTCTTACTTCCCGAGCTCAGAAATGAATAGAGTTCCTTTCATTCATCCTTTCCATCATTTCTGATAGTTTTCAGTCACCAAATGGGGCCCCTGGGGCCACGTTCAGTCATGAGGCAGCTTTATTGATTCCTGGGGAAGTCAGATGGGCCTGTGAGTGTGTGTCTGGTGCAGATGGGGGTATGAGCCTGGGCACAGTGCTGCTCAGGAGTGACTCAGTTCCTGAACTAGTCCCAAACACTGCACTGGGTGTAAGGGGGTTCTCACACAAACATGCAGTTGGCCTTTGCTCCACTAGCTAAGTGCTCAGGGGCTGCGACAGCAAAAGAAACAGAAATACATAAGTTGAAGGTAGATAATTGAAGATTCTAATATGGCTTATATCTGGTACCATTTTGTATTCAGTATTTTTTGCCTTCAAGCCAAGTTTCAGAAACTCTCTCAGTACATGTCATTTGAAAATCTAATAACCAATTTAAGTTACCAAGTGTAGTACTGAAATCTCTGTATTTATTATCACTGGGAAGTCAGGGCAAAAGAGCTGAAATATTTTCTAGTATTTACTGAGGATATAGGTGCCTATATTTTGTGATGTCGAGTCTGTAGGTTGTATGATTTTCAGCACAGTGTAATTAGTAATTTAAAATGTGATTTATAACATTTTTCTTTAGATCTGAATATTATGAAGAATTTAGCCCAGTCAGGCAGCAGTGTCTCAGTGAAGTGATGTCTTAAGCAGTCTGAAGACAATCAGAACAGGTAAATAAGATACAAGAGAGATTTCAATTTCCTGAAGCAAGTTTTAGTTCTGAAATTTGAGATCATGAAAGTCAAACTATCAACTCTTTAATTGTTGATCACAGCAACATTTGGTTTAATCTCACAGTGCCAAAGATGTTTCCTCCTACCCAACAACCCTGAAGGCTGTTGTATTGAAGGTGTCATTGTTGGGCCAAACCTTTCTGGCGTAAGGGAAGTTCTGGAGAAAGCATCCAAATAAACAATGTGTGAACTCCTATGCAAAATGAATCAGATATTTCAGTTCTTAAAAATCTTAATTTCCTTTTTTGAAACAAAATGCGGGAAGACCCCAAAAGAATTCTTCTGGATTTAGATTTGTACTCTGGTGACCTGATTTATGAAAGGGCTCTATGAAGTCTGCTGTCCTATTTTTGTGGATACATTTAAACTCAATAAGGCAGAAACTTGGAATATGGAAATCTTCTTTATTTTCAGAAAATTCTGGTGGAGTGTTGTGAGGGGAAATAAAGCCTTTGGCTGAGATCAGATTTATATGAACTGTATTGTAGGAACTTGATCTGCTGAGCCATTGCAGCCTGAAGGGAACAAGTATCTTTGTTGAAAACTTTATGACGGGATATCAGATAATCAGTAACCTGGGGCATATTCTTACGGATGTAGAAAATGTAGTCACAAGAGCTTTGCTTCCTTGGAGAAGAAAAACTTGAAATGAGGCTCAGCATCCAGTCATTGGTATTAGAAACCATATCCAGTGAGCCAAATGTCTTTTTGGTCTTCTTTTTCCAACAGTATGTTGCTTTATTATTTTTTTATTTAATATTAATTTACTAGGAATTTGATATAGAAGTCAAAACCTGAAGATGTTTAGCATACTGTGATTCAGCTGCCTGGCACAAAGATCTCGGTCTGGCCCCCCCCAAACTGATCTTGTGAAATGTTCCTGAGGAAAGGAGACTTCTTTCCAAAGCTACCTTCCTTTGGTGTGGCCATCTGTCTCTACGCAGTCTTTTGGGCAAAAAATATAAATTACAAACAGGAAATAGCCCCGTTGCCAGATTAGCTGTGGAATACACACAGCCACTCACTCATAAGGATTTAGTGCCAGGGTTCTTTGTTGAGGATAAAACACCATATCATATTTTTCCTTCCTGTCAGTGTTGGATTATAAACTAAATCCTGCTCATTTTACTTTCAGAAGAAGTCCCAAAGGATTTTGGTGGGATTAATTGTATATGAAAAGCAAGCAGGATTTGGCATTCTGTGTGCTTTCAAAATGAAATAGAGGTAAACATTATAAAAAGCTGTAGTTTACTGGTGCTATTTCAGCTTGTGTTCTGATCAGAATCTTTTCTGCTGAATACTTAAAGAACTTGAATAATGTATGTCTCTGAAAGGGAAAAAGAGGTTGGGATAAGATTTCAGTTCAGCAATACCCTGAGATAACTGCTTAAGCTCCTTCCTGAAGTTAGGGACAGATTTAGGTGTTTTATTGACTCTAGGTGCAAATGAAGAACTCGATTACTTCCCCCTCCTTCTCCTGCTCCTTCCTTTCCCCTTCTCTTCAGATATATGTTTTGTTCTCTCTTGTTTTAACTGTGTTTTTTCCCCATAGTATTCTGAAACTTCTTCTGAGGAAAGGAAAAGAAACCTCTTTATTAGGGATAATACTCTGAAAATGCTTTCTAATTTATGGCTTTAGAGTATGTGGAACAAGTATCACTTCTGGGGAAAGTGTGAGTGAATGTATGGATGAGGAGCAGCTTGCTATCAAAAAGTGAAAGTCAACACTTGGTGGGCCTGAGAGAGTCACAGCGTTAGTTGCCCCAAATTAGATATTTTGGGGGAATTGAAGGAACTTGTGTCAGAACAGACCAAACCCAACCTTTCGACCCTCTAATCTCGTGTAATCCAATTTTATGGCTTTTTGGAGGTGAAGATATTTCACCTATCCTCTGTCTCTGATGTTTTTGAGGTTGCCAGTCTGTAATTAAAGATTGATTTTTTTGGATGCTGTGCAGAATCTCTTCGTGTTTCAATTACTTGTTCTCCAGCAATGTTTAGCAGCAAGTTCACAGTGCTCTAGAAGGATCTTGCAGGCAAGGGAGATGAGGGAAAAGGCAGAGTTTTAATTTATCCAGTCCTTCAGAGGGCAGGGACCTAAGGTGAGAGTTGGAGAGTGACCTGGTTAATCCAAGTGCCCTAAGGGCAACATCAATTTTCAGAAACTAGTTTCAAGATCCTGAAAATCAGTAATGATCCCTGGAGAGAGCCAGGCATGGCAAGTGGCCCTGTGTGTGGGGCCAAGCTGAGGAGCGGGACGGGCTCTGCACCACGCTGCAGCCTCCAGCCTGGACTGTGGTGTTTCCCCTAGATGTGGGCACCTCGCTGCTGTCTTCTGCTTTCCTGTGTATAAGATATGGCCGCATATTTGGCATGAGTAATATCCAGTCTGACCTGGATGCATTGTGCCTTAGGCTAGGAAGGAGGAAGCGAGGCCTGAGCCATGTCATGTTCGAGGGAGACTGACCCTGCAGCAGCCATGGTGCTGGCTGTGCCAGCCGGAGCAGTGGTCCTCACTCAACACTTGTGCCTTCTTGCTGCCCTGCAGCCTCATTCCAGCCTCCAGCAACCTCCCTCTGAACCCCCTCAGTACCCGTCCCCCTCCTTCCTCTCTCTCCATGTTCCCTATTGATTCACGTTTGTTTCTCTATGATCACTTCTCTACAGGCTGCCCTCCCTTCCTGCCTACACACAGTGTACGCCCACAAAACACACCAGAGCTGTGGTGTTCAGTGGTGATTTTTAACTTGACAGGCATGAGGAAGAAGGAGCAGGGGTACCTCTTTTTTGTTCAAATGTATTTACATTGCCTTATTTGTACAGCACCTTGTGCCTGGTTCTTGGTTAATCCTTAGGTTAATCCTGTAGTAAATGTGTTGTTTTTGAACACTATTTAAATATGTTTTTAGTCCAAGTCAGTGATTCCTCATCTGAATCCTCATCTGTTTAGAGGATGCGCTTCTTGAATGGATTAAAAGGGTGTAAATGGCATGATAAAGGCTTCCTCTTGGAGTGTACTGCATTCTGCATCTCTGTATCTGCCATCTTATTCAGTTATATCATGTATTAGCAGCTCAGAAATCTTTATGGGGTGTAGGTGATAAATCCCATGTGATGACTTTCTTACTGTTGTTGCCTGATCTTGGGTGATTTAATGCTGCTCTCTGGCAACAGCCAGCAGCAAAAGACACCAGGTCCCAAGAGCGAGATGTGAAATAATTGCTGTGGCACTCCTTTTCTCTAATGCCAAATCGAGGGAAGACCTGATGCATGGTTTAAGTGATGAAATATATAATGCAGTTTTAGTGTTTTTATAGGAATCTTTCACATCCTGTTTAGGTACTCATCCATCATGTGGTATAAGGGTTGTTTATCAAAACGTACAAGAACCAAGGGAATAATTCCATGTAGGTTAATATTAGGGAAGCACAGTCTATGTAAGATGCCAATACTCTTAGGACTTTTGGCTAACAGCTAACATAGATACAAGAACAAATTGTGACACTGGTTTTCATATTCCTTTTTGAGCATTTCTTTTGAGTTATCATGATTTGATCATGGTAAAGGTTCCCTGCTGTTAATTTTAGCCTGTCTTCTGAGTAGTGCTAATGATAAATTAAAATAGAAGACACAATTATTTAGCTTTCTTTTTACACTGTAACTTCTGGCAAAGCAGTAAGCTGTAAATTCAGAGCACATCTGGGAAAAAAATCAGTCACCGTTTCGATTGTGCTACATTGCTTGTAGAAATGGTCACAGTATACACAGCATAACTATTTTGTGAATGGAATGTATGTGTTCATCTTCTTATCTTTTATGTCACTTGTGTCTTTGAATTCACTGTCTTTGGGTGTTCTGTTGGAGGAGTTATTGGTTAATACTGTTTCCCATTGGAGATGTGAAACTTCTAAGGGGGAGCTCAGATTCTGCAACCTACCAGAGAAACAAGCTTGTTGCTTACATCCTTTAAGAAATGACACTCACTCCATGCTGTATGTTTGAAAGGGATTTAGTTTGTTTTGCACCTGTGTCTAACTGATCTCATTTCATCCCGATTGTTACCAGATCTGCACTGGTCTAAACTTGTGGCATCGGGTTTAGATTTGAGTTGCGTCATTGCCGAGCCATCTGCTAACGCGCCGTGCCGGCCGAGCGCTCGTGCGAGAGCTCCCGCCGCCAGCCCAGTCAGAGAAGGCAACAGATTTTCAATCTGCAGGCGGGATGGGAGTGGGGGCACCTGAGCAGCGATTAGTGCTTGGCCAGGGGCTGTCTCAAGCAGCCTGCTAGCAGCACGCAGCCCTGCAGAAGCACCTAACGTGCCTGTGTATCAGCTCTTTGGAAATAAGCTGAAGGGAGTGCACTTTGTGTGGGGATCCATAGCTGCTGGATGCCCAGCTGTGTGCAAAAAATGGGCACAGAGTTGATTTAATCAGGGCTTCAGTAGTTGGCAGAAGATGGAAGCTCCCTATGGCCTGTTTTCTAACTTAATGTGTGCTGAATCCATAGCTTCTTGCTTTGATAAACAAGCACGCCCATATATAAGTAATTGCTTCCTCTGTTTTCCATTTATTAGTATTCAGGATAGGCCACTCTGGAACTGAAAGTGAAGAAATTAGGTACCTAACTTCTGCTTGTTGGATGCATACAGTCTGCAGGGGGGGCAGAAGGTAGCACGGAGGCTTGTGCCTTATTTTGGAGTAAGACACAGTAACTAACTCTATTTCATTAAGGGAGATGGGAGGGAAGAGGCCTCAGCAGCTCAAAGCAGTTCTGCTTTCTGTGGTTCAGAAATCCTGTACGCTTTGATAAGAACATATGTTCTCATAACTGTGCTCATTCATGTCGCTTTGCGTGGCGGGAAGAAGGGGCTAAGGGCAGCTGTGAGAGCACTAAGCTGAAGATGAAAGGGCAGCAGCTCCAAGTGAACTGCTAGTCTAGCAGTGCACTGTGAAGTCTTGGTGTTCCCTGAAGTGCTGTGGAAAAACTGGGCATGGAAGGAGTCGATTTTGGGTAAGGAGTGAGGATGTTGTCACCGCGTGCCGGCTGTTGACCTGCAGCACAACCAGGGCTGGAGCCTGTGAGCGCTGCTCATGCTGCCTGTGCTTGTGGCCGGGGCCTGAAGGAAGTGAAACCCATCCTCTCACTCCCCTCCTGCACTGGGGTTAGTGGTTTGTGAAGCATGGCTGTTGCTGCAGCAGGAGGTCGGGTTTATGGGCTGGAGCTGTTCACAACTCCTATCCTGGCCTGGCCTGGCTGTGCCTGGAGTCCTCTGTTTCTCATTTCAGTCCTTGCTCCCCCAGCTTGAAGCATTTTTCATATGAGGTTTCTTTCCTAGAGCTGTTTGTTCCCTGATATCAGAGAAGAAATTACAGAATTGTCAAGAAAGTCCGTGTTCTCCATTCATCTCTGTTTCCCCCTGCCTCGTGCCTGTGTTTCCCATTCATCTCAGTCTTGCCTTTGTGCTGCCCATGCTGCTGCATGAAGCTGTAAGTCATCCTTCCCTGGAGCTGTCCCCTCGGGGCCGAGCAGCGTGGGGCTGTGGGGAAGCTGCCCCACGGAGAGGGGAGAAGCCCTGTACTCCACGCACAGAGGTGGCTGCCGGGATGGGGACTGGCCTGGGGGCCCAAAATGCCACCTGTGACAGCGCTGGACACTGCCCCTGTCTCGGCTTTGCAGACATGGGGCTTTCTCCTCAGCTGCAGTTGCTGTGTGTGTTCCCTGAGAAAAGTACCCAGTCCTGGAGGCTTTCAGTAAGAATATTGTTGTTTCATGAATCAGTCGATAAGCTGGGAATCAAATAAAGGAAATGGAAAACTAGTGACTTGATTTCCCTTGGCTGTACATTGGGCTAATCTGCATTATGACTTGTGAGATTTTCTTTTCTGTTGATATTGTAGTCAACAAAATCAAAACCTTATGGAAATTTAATTTACTGAGTCATCAGATCTCTAATCCTGTTTGACGACAGCCCTGCTGTCATGCGTCCCGGGTTCCGAGAATTGCCTCGGAGTTGTTTATATGCATGGCTGAGTGCGTCTATGCAGCTACCAACTTATGAATTTGCTAATGCTCAGTGAAAGCACAACTCGTGGCTGAATCCAAGGAATCTTACAGAGTAAAAGGAATAAAATGAGGTGGTGACTGTGAGTGTTTGTCTTGGTTTTGTATGTAGCTTGGGAGGCAGCAGCTGGTGGTGGTTCCTTGCAGGACAGGTGTGTGTTTTCCTCATGGCACCAATTGGCAATCGCAAACTGCCAAGTCAGCAAAAAGCCACTCAGATTAGCAGTTAGAATAAATGCTACAAATTGCTGTGACAAAACCAAATTAATCTATAAATGTACAGGTTTAAACTAATAAATGTTCTCATAAGTATTCATGCCATAACCTCATGCAAAGCTGGCAAATACCTTCATTATTGGGAAACAAAATACAGGACAATTTGTATTGTTGCAGTGGTGATTACAGTATATATATATATATATATACACATACACACATACATAAACAACTTAGGTTAAACTGAGGTGTGGGAGAGGAATTTAAGACTGTGTTCTAATAATTTGTTATTGAGATGAGTTGTGACTTGCAGCCAGAGTGAGTGGTGCTCTTCTAGAAGCGGCGAAGTCTAAATCTGATGGTCTGATGCAGCAGGTATCGCTGACAACCTTGTCTGTACATCTGCTTCTGTTCCTGGTGTGGGTTGTGTTGCTACTGAGCTGTGGTCATGGAGTTACATAGTGCTTTGATATCAGGGCTTAGATATTTCAACGTTGAAAACTATGGAAAACCTTAGCCTGTGCATTTATTTAGCTTGAGATTTGTTCATAGTTTTTTAAAAATGCAAGTTTTAAAATGTTGATTAAGTCTTGAATTAAAACAAATACTGTGCTAGGTCTTGGGGAAGAACCCCTGTAGAGTTTTCTTCAGAGAATTTTTCGTGCTCTGTGCCTGGTACTGGAAATTTGTAATAGTAAACCTTGAAAGGAAGGTAAAAAAATTTTGGCAGTAATTTTAGGACATCACATAATATTGTTTGTAGACTAACTTTACTATCCTGTTATGTTTCCCCTTGTATGAAAGGGCAGCATATGGTGCATATTTATTTGCCAAGAACATCTGATTTTAAAATAGAAAAAAAAAACAACATCGCCCAAATGTAGCTGTGTTAATATCACTAGAACAACATACTCATAAGGGCATACGGTGACTATGCTCATAGCTAGGGTCTGTTTTACTGAATCTTTCCTCAGTCTGTGATTATACTCCCTTTGAGCAATCACTAGTTCCTACTGTGCAATACATGGCTCAGCTTTGTGTCCCCCAATTCTGTATCACACACATCCAGTTACAGCTTCCAACTCACACTGGCACCAGCTTAAAACACAGTTGGTTGTGAGCAGCTACAAAGCAGATGATCCTCTCGCAGACGCTGCTTCTCCCTGGAAGATCATCCCTGCCCGCCAGGCGCGGGCGCCTGTACAGCTCTGGGGCTGGATCCCGGGGTTATCCTGGCACCGGGCCTGGCTTTGCCTTCCTCCCAGCAGGATGTGTTTTACTGCCCTCCTGCCACGGTGCCTCCAAGGTTGCTCAGTACCCGGCTCTTCAGAGCTGCTGTTGGATATTAAAATGTCAAAGTGCAAATTTTACCAAAGGGAGAGGCGATTAAAGCAAGTGTGTCAGAAGGGGCATTGATGGATGATGCTGGTGGATGGGGAGAAATGATGCATCTCTTCTGGCTGACACGGCGGGGACAATTTGGATGGAAGTTATGGACCCTGAAAGTAATGAGGCAATTTTTTGTTTAGGATGTCTGTATTCCCATGGCAGTGACACAAATAGGATCAGGAAATCTTTTACAAATAAGAGGAGCTTGTAGGAGAAGAAAAATATAGTTTGCATGGAATTTTAATTATAATTATCAAGTGGAATAACATCTAAGAAAAAAGCTTAAGATGTGAACTAATTTCTAGAGCTAAGCTAGCAATATCTTTTTAATTTGTTGAACGGCTACAAGCTGTTTTGGAGCAAAACCAAGGAAATAAACCTTGTGCAAAGAATAAAGTAGAGATTATAAAATATCAGTGTTCTGGTGATTGCAGAAATATCATTAGTGTTGAGTCATTCAACATAGTAATAAAGAATTGTGTTTGTGTTTTAAAATTTTGCCAACATATGCCATCTTTGGTGCTTACTGTCTGAATTTTAAAGTTGAAATATTTAATACACAATTGTAGAGAGCAAGTCTGTTCTGGTCCTCATTAAGATCATTATTTGGAAAAACAAAGATGGAAGGTAGCATCCTTCTGCTGATGCTGAAAGTATCATCTAGTCAGTGAGGCCAGTAATAAGAGTAAGAATAGCCATCTGGTAATGACTGGGAGCTATACTTATAGAAAGAGAAGTTAAACTGAAAATAATGGCTTCTAATTAACCTGCTAAAAAAAACCCCTGACTGGTTGTTTACAATATATTGTTGAAAGTCTCTTGCAGCTAGGACATGAGCAAGGGTAACTATTCTTATGAAAAATGGATGAATAGATGAACAGGGAATGTGAAATAAAGAAATACGACTCCCTGATATTTTGTCTTTAGTGATGCCTAGTTTTGTATTCTCTGTAAAATCTTCCCGTGTCCCTGGGAATTCTACCTTCGCGGAGCGATCCTGCCTGCTGACGAAGGAAGAGGAGCTAAAAAAGAAAGCGGTTCCTGCTGTGGCTCGAGAGAAGGTGTTGATGTGAGTTGATGGTAAACAGGAAAGAAGTTGCAAATGCCTAAATGGTGGGTGCTTGATTTTGCTGGCCAAAACTGCCCGCTGCTGCCCCCCTCATGGCTGTGGGTTAAACCTTTAGTTTTAATCCTGCCTCAGCTGATATTAGGGCCTAAAAATCCTGGCATGATGTCTCTGGTTTTTGAGCAGGTAAAAGTCATATTTTCAGCTTTTTAACATCACATTTATAAGGACTAGGGACTAGATAGTGTGATTAATATTCAGAAAAGGTACCGACTTGTCTCAAGTTGTCAGTTACAACCATATCAGCCAGAATCAGCTGTGAGGAGAACCTTGATAAAAATAATAGAATTTTATCAAAAAAGTGCAATTTCATTAGAAACAGACATTGGTCGACTGGTGATTTTGATTAAAGAGATACTGTGATTGGTGATGGACCTTCCCTAGGACAGAGCAATCCTGCTCATTTACCTTGCCTTAGAAAGAGATGTTGAGAATCTTGTTGAAGAGAGGAAAATAAAAAGCACAACTAAAAGGATAAAAAGGGAGGGCAATTGACGTTTTCATGGAGAGGAACTTGAAATCTATTGAAACTACAACTCTGAGCAGTTTTGTGTACAGAGTCCTAATCTGATGGATAGCTGAGAAGTTTTAAAGTGAATTTGGTTGCAGAGCACAGTGTAGAATGCTGTGACAGATTTAGAAATGCTTGTATCTGTGTTGCAGAGTTGCAGCAAATAATTTGTTAAAGCAAATGAGTACTCTGTCATATGCTCCTGTTTTGCTTTTCCCCAGGTTAAAGTTAGGATACATTATGGTACCGTTTCTTTACTGTTTCACGAATCTCATTAGAGCAGGAGGATAAATGTCAGCGGTAAGAAAAATGGAAAGCTTGGCCTCGATGCCACGAGACAGCCCCTTGTCTTCGTTCAGCTTGTTTGTGACAGTAGAGGTTAGGCAGGTGAGCCCTCCAGTGAGGGACCTACGTTTTCCTTCACAAATCAATTCCCACATATTCCCCCAGGGACTCGCACTCTGGTTCTCTGCAGACGCTCCAGCAGAAATGGGAAAAATGCATGAGACTTTATTCCAGTACCTCCAGACTATGCCTATGGACTTGTACTGTTCCACATTTCTTAGGTACACTTCTACAAGATGAATGTTTTCCTGCTTTTCAGGATCTCAGCAGTTATTAAAACAAGCAAGTGGCTGTTATTGCTTAGTGTGCTGCGCAGCAGCCCTGCACGCGGCGCTGCCGCGAGTGCAGCCTGCCCGGCCCTGGCAAAAGGCTCAGCTGGGGTAAAAGGGATTTGAAACAAGGGAGACTGATCCCCTGATCTCTACATGTGATATGATTGTGTTTTAGTTCCCCAACTGATGAGAAATGTGTTTTAGAGAATATTCTGTTTCCATTAATTGACTCATACTATCCACTATTTCCAATTGATCTGGAGAAAAATTTCTGTGTATTTTTCCTTGTGGATGAGAATAGCAGCCTCTGTTTTGAAAGTGATTTTTAGCACTTGTGATGTTATCCACCACCCAGGTCAGCATCCCCTAGCTGCAGCTTGTTATTGTGCCTTCATCAAACCAGTTGTTTTTGCTGCATACCTGTTATCTATTTGAGATCAGCAACATCACAGTAAGAGACCCGGGTTAATTTGCAGCCAGGCTTGTGCACTGCAAAGGCCTGCAGCTTTCAGCCTCTGTAGGGTGGCCTCTGGCATGGTTGAGCACTTGGCACCTCTCCTCATGTGTTTAGTTGCTTTCTTTTCGTTCCTCCCATTCCTCATCAACCTCTTGCTTTCCTGCTCCAGCAAAACAAACCCCAGCTCTGGCCCAGGTCCTTGGCAGGTTTTTTTTTCTTTTGTTTACTCCCAGCCTGTTTCCTGCTTTTGTTCGAAGTCACGATGTACTTGACAGCCAGTAGTTTAGTTTGTTTTAAGCTGTTTGTCTAGCAGTTTTGATTAGAGTTTGGATGTCTCAGTGTTGAATCACAATCCTTGTCGCGTAGATGCAGAACTGAGGTGCAGAGGAGAATGACCTGGTCACCTGCAAAACCGGTAGCTGCATCACAGTTTAGCCCCAGGCCACTTCGTGCACTTTATTGAGATATAAATTTTTAATCTCCATGGTAATAACTTTTCTAATAATCTTCTAAAGAATGATTTTTGAGTTTGAACTGAAGTTGGAGGTATGTGTCTCTGTCCTCTAGAAGCAGAAATGGGAAGGAATGGAGGGGCTCCTGCAGGCAACTGGAAAGGGAATGGGGGACAGGGAGGGCAGCAGGCAGAATGGGAAGAGTGCTGGGAATTGCTTGTGCAGGAACTGAGGAAGTCTAATAGGGCTGCATGGGAGCCCATCCCTTCTTTCCTCTTTAAGTAATAGCCAACTTCTTTACGTCTTTGCAAAAACAAATATTCTCTTTCCGAATGTTGTGATTCATTGAATGAAATGTATCTTCCTGAAAGAAAAAGATTGCTTTTGTTTTTCTGTAGCTTCTCTTGTGAATTTGTGAAACTTTTTGTTCAACTACGTATTTGGTAAATATGCAGTTGGCCAAAATGATTTTGGTCAACTCTAAGACTGAGATTCCCCCAAAGCCACACCCAAGATACCAAAAGAGATTAAGGACTGAAGGGAGGGAAGTTCTTCAGGCTAAGTGGATGCAGAGACACAGAGGAGAGGAGTGTAATTCAGGGAGCTGCTGTCTTCTGTCACTTGGTTGTGGGAAGAAACAGAACGAAAAGAAACAAATCAAAATATGAGCAAACAGGAGTTTATCTATGGAGAAAAGGAAGGTTCATATTTCCTGTGTGAAGATGAGTTATTTGAATCATTTAAATTAGCTACTTATGCGGAGCATATTGGAAAATACAAGTGATCCAGACAGACACCTGAGTAAGAACATAACAGCTTAGAAATGTCTGTGAAGAGAGGATGGTGCTTGGTTAAGCTGCAAACCTTGTCTGGCTGAGGTCCTCCCAACCAAGCGGGCTATGTCTCCTCTACCCCCTGAGAGTTTGCAGCTATTACTGCAGCTCTTAATGGAGAGGGAACATTCAAATGACACTGCCAGAGCAGGTCAAATTGCTTTAGCAGTGAGACGAGATTAGCTGCTGCCTTCTGAGGTTTGGAAGGAGTTGAGAACCTTGTACTGCAAGAGAAGCATTGTGATAGTGGTGCTGATGTGCTGTTAGTTCAGCTTTGGAAAGGCAGGAGCTGCCTCTCCTGTCATTGGCGTGTGCCAGGAGATAGAAGAAAGGGAGCAGAAGAAAGCCAGCCACGTCTCCCGTGAGCCAGGGGCCCTGATGGTTTGTGTAGCATTTGTCATGTTTTTGAAACCCAGCTCTTGCCTTGTGCTTTACAGCAGTGCCAGTGCTAAAGGGTTGTCAGAGCAGTGAGCCTCACACTGGCAACGCAACAGTGGTTTCTTACTCTGTTTCCTTGCTCAAATACTAACATCATCCTCCTTCCTTACTGTCTGGAATCCTTTCCAAAGGAGAAGACCAATGGGATTAACAGAGGGTAGGAGCCGAACAGGCCAGAGGTCTTGTCTGCAGCGCTGCCTGCCATGCTCCCTCACAGCCCTGGGACACGGTGCGCAGGGGCCCTGCGTGCTGCAGCAGGAACATTGAAAAACACTGAGAATTCAGTATTTCCAGCTGGCCAGACGGTCTTGATCTTGACCTAAGCATTTCCGTCAGTGAAGTACTTGGATCGGGTACTTGCTCATCTCTTGTTTCCAAGAGCTAGGAACCTGCATAGTGGCTGAACCCTGTTTCCATGGCTTTTTCCTCTGGTTAGAGCAGCAGTTCTGTCCATGATAGTACCCTAAAGAGTCCTGATTTGCTTAAATTATAAAATTTCTTATTAAGTCAGGAGATGATGCTGATTAATATACATTATTCTGAGAACTGAGAGTTTATGAAGTAGTTTTTTCACAAGCACAGTATAAATTGTGTTCTAGTGCCTGAGGAAGATAGCTGGTGGGTCTTCTGTGTCCTAGTAATCTCAGCTTAAACAGTAGATCTGCCTTTGCTTGCAACTTTGTTTTGACTTGTAATTAAAGCTGCAGAAAGGAACCCAATTTATTTACTTATTTTTAACAAGTGAAGGTTTATATGGTAGAGAATATTTCCTTACTTGGGAGCTGTTGCTCTTGGGAAACAGCTACTCTTATTTTCAGTTTACTTTCAGCATATCCTTAACTGACTTCTAAAATGGAATTGTATCTGAATTAAACTCAAGTCATTTCAGCCTTCTATACTGACATAATTGACTTGGTTAAAAAGTAATTACTTAAGTTTCGGATGCTGTGACTTATTCTGTGGACAGCTTGTTAGTTCATTTG
>JAUBOD010000031.1:2010772-2041219 GCA_032353885.1 Nothura maculosa | reverse complement strand
GTAATGTGTTAATTGAACGTTTTATCTAGTACATGGCATGTTACAACAACTACTACTTTTATATGATGCACTGCTATATTTTACCTCTCTCTGTAGTGTCAGAAAATACTGCCCTAAGCAAATGACTTCTAGCAAATGGGCACTGTGCAATTGAGCTAAGTTTCAAAGCCAGTAAAGCTACTACAAGCAGCTCTTAAACCTTTTTTCTCTTTGTCGTCTGCCTCTTTTTTTTCTTTTCTTTTCTTTTTGAATGGACTATATGTACATACAATAGCAGCTCGTTATTGTCTCTTTGAGAGCTAGTCTTGAATTTATGATCAGATTATCAGCATGCCCTATGATATATTTGATGCTGCTGAGCACTGCAGAAATCTGTCAGTGGTCACATGGCTTTCCTAATGAAAAGCCTTTTCATCCTTTTTCATCTTGCTTTCTGCAAGAAACAACATGCAATTTGTGAGCTTAAATTTGATGCAAATTTGGCCGAGAGTCAAAAGGAAAATAATCAAGGATAAATAGAATGGAGAAAACTTACAAAAAAGGACAGTTCCCTCAGGAGCCTTTGAGCAGAATCATGTTGTTGTGTGTGATGCCCAGACTTAATTCTTGACAAGGCCATTTGTCACCGTGTACGTGAGGTCTTCAGCAAGTCCACTGCAGTCCCGGGCCCTGCCTGGCCTGCTGCTCTGCTCTGGGTGCTTCCCGTTGGCAGAAATCTCCTGTTTCCCTGTTGGTAAAATGTGGATGTTGGTATTCATGTCATTTGCAAGAGCCAAAGTGCCATTTTTTTTGGCAGAGGGAGAGGGGAAATAGAGGAATTTGTGAGGATGCCTTGGTGAAAACTAGTCTTTCTGTTAAATATGTGGTATTGGTTTAAAGATTCCTGGCAGTTGTGCTTCTCCTGCCAGGTATTGCTACGTTTTGAATGTTTGAGAATTTGGAATTCTTTCTATGAGCAGAGACTTGGCTGAGGATATGAATCAGTAGCAATAAAGCAGCTTTTGAGCACTTCACTTAGTAAAATGCATGCTGTGCTCCTAATTATAGACACACACACACTTGTGGGAGCATAATCAGGCAATTCCCTGGAGTATAGCTGGGCTGCTGTGCCCAGATTTTGAGTGCTAGAGGGAGAAGATATTGGTTTTCTTTAACATTCATGTAGGAAGTGAAAGCCAGGGACCTGGGGCCACTTGGCTTAGTACGTGCTGTGCTAAGGAATAATGAAAGAAATGAAAGCCTGCTCTGAAGTAAAGCAGGAAAATCTGCCTTCCTTATACCCGTCATCCCAAGCATCAGACCAGCGATGAATTCTTGAATCTTGCTGCTGTCACGGGGCACGATCCGCTGCAGGCGTCACCCCGCGGGAAACGTAATCGCAGGAGACAGCTACTAACCCGGAGCTGACCTAGCGTGGGCCTGCAGCCCAGCAAGCAGCAGTGGCAGCAGAGGGGAGGCTCAACTGTGTCACCGTTTCAGTTATGTAACGGGTAATCTGCTGCTGAATGAATATATGGAATCAAAGCATGTCATTTCCTATGGGTAGGTTTTGGGTGGTCATCACTGTTCTCTCTTCATCAGCAGCAGCAGTGCAGGCAGGTCTGATGTAACCCATGCACTTGTCTGCCCTACAGAGCCCCGGTAGTAGCCCGTTCACTGCAGCGACAGCCCGTTCACTGCCACGATAGCCTGTTCACTGCGGCGCTGCGAGTGGTTGGTGCCGGCCTCCCAGAGCATCCCAGCCATGGGGCACGGGCCTCTCACAGACCCTTGTGCTCAGAGCAGCTGCAGCACCCAGCTGGGAATGCCGTCGCCTGGGATAATAACACGTGTCCAGTCTCTCCCCCTTAAGCTTTCTTGCATCTTCTTCCTATCATATTAGCAAAGGCATAGAAAGAGTGAAGTGCTGGACAGCCAGGATTGCAGCAAGCATTTAGCCTTTTGGGAAGAGGTAAAATTATCAGAGTTCTTCTAAGAGAAAGTGTTGTTTCATATTAGGAATAATGTAGACGGCTAAAGCATTGGTGAAATATTGCTGCTGTTAGTGCTGAAGCTGTGGAAAGGCTGCACATGGACAGCCACAGTATTTCTTTTCCTCTTGTCTGTGGAGGTGCCATATGCCTGTGTTTTTGGTACAGTTGCACACAGATTTACCATTTTCGCTTGTGAAGTGTTGCCACTTGGGAGATTTGTTTGTTCTGTGGGCTGCCGAGATGTCCTCGTTTCACTTGCGGTTAGGCCTGATGAGTTAGCACATGTTTGCTGTACTTTAACCAACTCAGTAAGTTGTAGTGACATGGATTGGGTACATCTCTAGAATTTTTGTTTGGGCACGTAAAACCACTACTGTATAAAGCAAACAGCCCATCACATGTTTCTTTACACGCATGCCCAAACATGTCCAAAAAATCTCACGTCCATTTGTCATAATTTGATGCAGGAATTGGTGAATCTCCACAAAGATGAGCATGGTTATCATACTCATAGTCCTAAAACGAACTCCTATTGCAATGCCTGTTCCCCTTCCTGGGCACTGTGTTTGAAAGGGGATTTTGTATCACTGAATGATTGTGTAGGATGGAAGGAAAATGCTGACACTTCTAGGCCTTTCCTTTGCTTCCTCACGTGGAAGCCACGTAACTCCTTTCGTCATCAGTCTTTTTGCTGCTCTATGTATTACAACGTGATTCATTTCAGTGCAAGTACTGAAATTCAATATATTTGACTTGTGTATTGAGAATTTCATGTACTGTTTGTACCCTTAAAAGTATGCTGAATTAACTTTCTGGGAGTACTTTGCTTTTTTCCTTTTACTGCTGTTGTTGTTGTTGTAACACAGCTGATGAAAAATAGTCCACATCTGTGTCTCTTCCATTATGCTGAGAAGCAGTCCAGGGAATAAGCTTTGTCGTGCCATTTCTGAACTATTTCATGTGTTACCACCTCTGAATTTGTCTGTCTTTAAGATTTTAGTTCTTAAACCTCCAGGTGCTGGGGGAGGGCAGGCTTTGGTATGAGTTACTGTTTTGGGATTTAATCTGTTTTCGTATCTTTTAAAATGCTCATAGTCTGTAATGTACTTGATCTTGGTAAAAATAATAACAGTTAAACCACGTGGAAGTCCTGTAAAACTATGCCTGTGTTCTCAAGAAAAATCTATTTAAAAGATATATATTTCTATGTTTCCATTTAATTCCCCTATGTAAGTAGCAGATCATATAAAATTGCATATTATCATCTGTTTTAATTGCAAGATTTTTAGATAAATTAATCCCATAATTATTTTAAAAATATAATATTTCTATTTAGTTTATTTCTTTCATTCTGCACTACTGCCAGTGTTATTTCAAGGACAAGCAGGTATGGAAATTTACCTCTACAACCCACTTGATTTGCGGTTGTGCCAGTGTTTCGGTGCATCTGATTGCCGGGGAAGTGACGTCGGGCGAAGCGGC
The DNA here is from genome assembly GCA_032353885.1 of Nothura maculosa. NCBI lineage: Eukaryota > Metazoa > Chordata > Aves > Tinamiformes > Tinamidae > Nothura > Nothura maculosa. The sequence goes on along the minus strand of JAUBOD010000031.1, from coordinate 2,037,764 downwards.
AGAGGGCGCTGCCTCGTCTTGCATGGATTTGGATTTGACAGACTTCACTCCTGGGACTGGAAGGTTTTCCAGGCTTCTGTATTTTCGTAAAAGTATAAAGAGATTTTTTTTTTCTTTCATGCAGCTAGTTGCCTTGCATGATAAGTTGAGCTACTGATTAGGCATAAAGATGAAAATCTGTGATGAAATTTCTTCCATCTTTGAGATGAAAGGGCATAAACCAGAAATATCATGCTGCATTTCCAACAGAATTTTTGTCCCCATCTTCCTTTCTTCATCAGTGCCTGAATGTTTCAGCTCTGCAAACACCTGAGAAATTTGTGTTGTACCATAGTAGGGTTTGTGCTGAGAATGCCCCGTGCCAAAAGGGCTGATAATCACTGGCACAAGGAGCCCAAAACTCACTTTCCCCTGGGAAAACTAGTGCTCACATTTCACATCCGAGCTCTCCCCCATTAGTGCAGCAGAAGGCTAGTGTGACACTTCTCCTCTGCAGAAAGCAGTTTATGAATGGAAATTTCTGTTAATTATGGTCTTTTGGAGGCTGAAAATTGCTGAGCTTCGCTCATATAAGCAAAGTGTTTTGACAGTAGCAGGAAAGTGATGAGAGTGCTGCGTCCCGCTGTGCACTTCCAGAGTGGATTGAAGTTAAGTTTAAGTTGATTTAAAATACAGAAGTTACTGCTTGTCTTTTCAAGTTGTCTTCACACAAGGCTTGCTCTGCGAGCCAGCTGGTGCCCCAGCAGGGCAGTGGAGTCAGCCTTGCCTTTCTTCTGCAGGTAATTATAGAAGAGCTTGCTGTCTAGGATCATTTTAACTAGTGTTTTGATTTATATCTGAAACGATCATGTCTTTTAGCTGTTATTGCATTCCCAAATTGGCTGTAGTCACTTTGAATGCAAGGATTTCTCTTTTATTCTGAGACTTGAACTATAAAACAGACCTCAGGATTTGCAGTCGTTGCAAGGTGGTGCTTTGTAGAGAATGGTGAGGAAGGACAAAGACTTCCACAGCTTCAGGATGCTTGGCAGAAGGTGCCCGGATTGCAGCCAGCCCTGATTTTACCCTCACTTTTCATATCTTGAGCAGTCCAGCTTGCAGCTCTGTGGTTGGGGCTGTTGTATGGTTTGGGAGAACGGGAGATGCAAGTTTCGGTGTCTCTGTCTAGCCTAGGATTCTTGCTGCAGTTTAACAGTTGTTTAACAGTTGTTTAACACCTGAAAAACTCAGGCAAAGGTAGTGCCCTCCAGGGGGGAAAAAAAGAAAAACCTGCACTGAGAAGAGCTGAGTAATCTCAGTTCTGGTATTGATTTAAAGGGGTTACAATTTAGCTTCCCCTTGCAGGCCTGTGGCCAAGCTTGCATCCTTCACGTCCAAGCCCCTGGTGCTTGTGGTGTACAGCCTTCCTGTAGCTCCGCATTAAAAACCACTGTTGTCCTTAGTGTTTCTGTCAAGGGCACTCGGGAGAGGCCAGCAGGTTCGTGCTCCATGATAAAGCAGAATTATTCAGGCATCAAGGAAATCTGTTTTGCTGAGGATAGCTCCTCTTCTGTCATCCTAGGTTCGCTGGCCTGGCACTTCTGCTGAAGGGGAGTTTGTTTTTCTGACTGGAAATGCAAACTGGCACCTGGAAATTACCTTTAAAAAATACATGTTAATGAATGTATGGCAGAGACACAGGAGTCACTTGCATCTAGGTGGTTTACTGAGCAACAAAGCAACTCGGTGCCGCTTCGGTAGTTCATTTGTCTGCTCCCGTATTCACAGTAGCTTGTGATTCCCATAGTCCTGCATGGCAGGACTCTTGTAGCTTGGAGAGTTGTGAAAAAAATCAAGCTGCAAAACTTGAAAAATCATTTTTTACCTATGTTTCAAAATGATGCTGTATCTGTAAGTCTTGATCAGATTAAGCTGAACAGTTTGAGCAGGGTGAGCTGCTGAAGCTAAAAATCCTGCCAGGGCCAAAATATCACTTTGCAATGTAGAAATTGTAAGCAAGGCAGAAAAGAAAATGCAAAATATCCATTACTTGTTTGTTACTGCCTGTGGAGCCTGTCTCTTCCGTGCCTGCCTTAGATCTCCAAGTCCCTGGTAGGCATTTTGGGAGGGGAAGGTATTAGCAGTTCTGCACACTGCTGGCTGAAGAACTCTGCACAGCTCTATAGCTCTCCTGCAAAAATGAACATTTAATTCACATCCCGTAGAAGGCCAGACAGTACCAAACCACACCGAGAAAACAAATTTGTTCAGAGTGTTCAGTAGAAGATCAGGGGCTTTTAACAAAACTTTCTCAAAAGCACCTCGTGAGTGTTGCTGTGCAAGAGGGGAGTGGCAGGGTTGTGTGTTTGACTTGGCTGTGCACTGAGCCTGTCCCCCTGCTACCAGGGCGAGGGCTGAACTGAAAACACCAGGCAGTGGTGGATGGCTGCCCTTGCTGAAGAAGATAGCCCCTATATTGAAGATCAATTAACTGGCAATTCTGTGCTGCTCTGAGTCATCTCAAGGTGCGTTTGCAATTCTTAATTTTTTTTCCCTAGGAACTGGGAATTCTGGATATGCCCTTGGTGTGGTTAAAGAAGAGACACATACACAACATGTAAGTGCACCAAATCCACTGGAGAAGGAAATAGTTGCCTTTCTTCTAAAGCTGCTCTTGCAAACTTCATGTGTTAAAACTTTGCAACCCCAAATGAACATGTGCATGGGGCAGGTTGCACCAGCAGATCCGTGGGCGCTCAGAGGCCCCTGCATCCTCAGTGCATCTCTGCCAGGCGCATCCTGTGGGGCTGTACCCGGCTGAGGGACCGTGGGCTGCCCCATGGACAGCTGGATCTGCAGCGTGCGGCCTCGCCGCGGGAACACAGAGGACATGGCTCTACTGCAGCCTATAATTAAGTGATGGGAAATATAATTTAACTCACTAATGAGTGGCTGTCCCTGGAGTACAACACCGTGGCTTATTGGTCCACAAAATTGTAGATTGGATTACAGCAGGGCATGAATGCTGTGTCAGAATGAAGCTGTCTGGAAAAATGATATAGGTCGAATTTAGTCTCTTTTTTTCAGAACTGGGGCATGTTGCCATCAGTAACACCTCTAAACCATAACAAAAATAATGCCATAGAATCTGTAATAATCACAAATACGGCCTATTGCTGCTCCTCTCGTCTGAGAAACCAAAGTCCATAAAGCTCAAGCACACTGAGCAGTTCCCATGCTGTTTTTTGGCACCTGAGGTGGGAATTGTGAGGCAACATTACTTCCACTTCCTCTTTTTATTTTCTTAAGAGCCAAAAAACAAGTCTGAAACTTGTTTATGCCATGCCTGAAGACCATTTCTGTCACTTAGATATAAACCTCTGTAAATTGGGTTTTGTAATGACCTAGCTGACAGATCCACACTATAGTACAGCAAATAACAGCTGCTGGTAGGTAGCAACAGGGCATCTATCTTTATGTGTGCGTTAAGGTGAAAAACAATTACTGTCTATTTAGGCGTTTGGATTTATACACACGACTGTATGGCAATTTAAAGGAAATTAGACTTGGGTGAACATATGCATGCCTCTCCTCGGCACTGGCTCCTGTGGGAGAGTGCCTCGGCAAGCTGCCCTTACTATTTCACTGAAAAGGCTTTTAATACAGCAAATTCCATCCAGTGACAACGTAATGTGGCTGTCTGAAACAGCAAACTGTATAGAAACCTGTTGGGAATGTCAACAGCGTAGCAGCAAATTAGAGGGGCGTGCAGGAGCCTGTCAGCCCTTTTCCTGCTAGCTGACACAGAAGGAAATGCGTGGCAGCCTCATGCCCAGCCCCTTGGAGATTGGCTTTCTGTATCGGTTGTATGTTTCTCAGATACCTCTAATCCTGCTGAGGGTGTTATCAGGGATGTTTCTACTAGGAATAGGAAAAAATATTAAGCTTGTTAGCAGATTTCTTTAATTGTTATTTTTTCTCCGTGGGGTTTGGCTCATTTAACCAAAAAAATATTGTCTGAGGCTCAGCTTACAGTCTCGAACATCCTCTGTAAATGCATGCTTCTCCTCCCTCTGTACCTCCTTCCTTCCCTCCACTGTTCTTCTTCCTCCTACACATTGACTTATAATCAAATTTGGAGAACACATAAACTGTATTTATTCAATAGTTTCCAATAAGTCAGTCAAAATTGAGCAAAAATATTTCCAAATTATTTTATTGAATATTTTGATATTGATGCAATGACGATCTCAACCTCCAGTGGATTCTGTGACTTGGTATATTGTAAAATACTGCCAGGCCAGTGATGGTATGAGCATTGCTGGTGTCACCATCACAGAAGAAACTAGGAAAAACTGAAACTTATGGACAAATTGAAAAGTAGGAACTCTACTTTCTGAAAGTTTCCTTTCCTATTTTAAAGCAGGCATTTCTTTTTGCTTGTAAAATTTTATTCTAGTCTCCTGTCATTAAAACAAGCTCCTTGCATAACTTCTTATAATTGCAGTAACTGGCATACTTTAATTACTCCTTCCAGTTCTTCATGGAAAGTGCCTCAGTGTGAAGGATGACACATCGTCTCAAATCGTAAAACACATTTAAGGCCTAGACATTGTGGCTCTGTTTATAGGAACTGAGCTGTTGGAGCAGCGCGTGATCAATGATGGATAAGTGTTTTCAGACTGTACGAATGAATGGAGCCCTTAAGATTGCTGTGGAAATTTCTACCATTTGGGGATTGTAAATGGAGATTAAAGGAAAAACAGACCCTAGTTTTAGGGTCGGTCCCCTAATTTAAATGGGAACCTTTGCACCCTGGCACTGCAGTGAGAAGCCAAGAGGAAGGCGACAGGTCCAGGCTGCAGAGAACTGCAGGGCGACCAGGACATGCTGGGCAGGGCTGGCCACAACCTGGAGAGTGCTGAGTGAGGATTTGGGCAGACTGGTACCTCAGGTGCATCTGATCTGTTCTACAATGGACAGCACCTTTCTTTATTCTGTTTCTTGATGTGTGGACATCCTTTACATTTTTATATCCATAAAATATAGGATAAAAAAGTCTGTCTCTGTTGTAGCTTCATTGGCTTATTCAAGCTTCTTCTTTAGAGGCTTTGGAAGTGAAGGGCTGCAGCCACTTCTGCAGATAATTTTCCATCTCCTCTCAACACAGGTTTCAAATTCTTCTTGCAGCAGTCTCGGTGCTGTTATACTGCAGTTTCCTGCTGCAGTGTGGTTTAGTGTTCAATGTCTTTTTTTTTTTTTTTTTTCTGAAGGATTTTCAGTTGTAAGTCCAGTCAGTTGGTTAATGTCACAGTCTGTGAAAGATTTAGTTGTCTAGCAACCTTTCATCCATGGTGGCATACGCTGTGAGTGGCTTTTACTATGCTTGGGCAAAGTGTTCTCTGTCAGGACGAGCAGAATCTGTGTGTGCTTTATCATCATGATTCTTACACTTCCTGCTGCCTCTAAATCTTTTCATGGAGGAAACAAAAATTTGTCTTACCTTGAAATTCATGTTGAAAAAATGTAGTGACTGTCTTGGGAGCCGAGTTAATATTAGTTTTATAAAGAGGTATGTGAGAGTTGGTACAGCAATAAGAAATGGGTTGCTGCTAATTGGCCTCTTCACTGATACCTGCCACCATAAATCCAAAGGTAGGGAAGTGCCAGACTTCTAGTACTTTATACAGAGCAGCCTGAATGCTTATGTTGATAATTAGCTAGTTAATGATTTGCTCTATACAATAGTCCTAAAGGAATACACTCAAGGCTCTTGTTTGCTTTTGCAATTGTGTTGTGCGTTAAAGGAATTAAAATTAACTTGGGCTTTCTGGCTACTGTGCGGTGCAAATTGGCTGGCATTATTAACAAGAAGTCTTTGTGCTGTGGACTGCATATCGTGTGGTAAGGTAGAGAAGTCAACTTTGACTCCTTCATAGCAGTACTTAGGAAAACCACAAAAAATGTTACCTTAGGCTCTTTGTCTGATTTTCTTCCCTCTTTCCTACAGCTGCATTTTAAACCCCAAATGTATTTTGGAGGTCTGTGTGTCACTTGGATTTCCATATTTAACCCAGCGTTAGTCAAGACTGACAGCATTCATGTGTCTCTCCAGTGGCCCTGTTCATTTTTCTCCTGGAAAGGTTAAGAAGGTAGTGGAGCTTTTGACCCCAAGGAAATATTTTTTGAAGCTGTATCAGCTGGATCTGAAGAGAATGAAGCTTGTCTTCAATGAGGGAAGAAGAAAAAGGAAATTTTCCTGGGAAATGACCAGGGAAAATATCTAAACTCAGATATTTTATACTCAGATATGCCCAGGGTTTATGGGCAGTGAGGTCTTCTGCCACAACAACCTGCCAAGGGTTTTTGTTTGCCCCAGTGTTCCTGCAAACTACACTTTGGACAAGCCAAGTGCTATTGAGGTTGTCTTTATTCATTTCCCTGGTAAACTATGACTGTTTACATGTAACATTTTTTAGGGGTAATTTTTCAGCTCTTCTGGAGGTTTTTTTTTCCCCATTTTTTGTGCCAGTACTTCTGTTTACCACCTTTGATTACCTCCAAGTAATGTCTGTCTTCTGCTCTTAACTCTAACTTCATGAAGTAATGAATCATGGCAGAGGAGAGCCCAAATTGGTGCTGGAGTTCATTTGGCTCGTGAAAAATTGTCATTTGGCCGATAGTGCAATAATTATAACATCTCTCTGAGCTTTGGAGTAGCTGGGGACAGATGTGGTTTATACTGTGTGGCAGGCAGGCAGTCGGTGAATTGGTCTTCTCAGAAAAATGATGGAGCAGGGGAAATAAATATTGACTCATGCTTCATATTTCTTAGGTGCTTTGTCTCCAGCGGGGCATTATATGTATGAAAGCAAAATCACTCTGGTTGGCTGGAGGTCTTCAGGGATAGAGTATTTGGGACTTGCTTCATGTTAACAACAATGTTTTATTGTGCTCCTATGGACGTGGCCATGGCAGCCTGGCCGCCTAACTGAGGGGAGCAGAGAGACATTCGCACCAGTTTGTAAATTTTTTGTTTTGACCTTGCGTAGTTTCAGGATGTTGTAACCAAGGCCTAAATCTTTAATCCTTAAGCCTTGAATCCTTTCCTGATATGTCTGTCTTTCTATTCCTTTTCCTGAAAGAGAGGAATGTCTATGCTACAAAAACAAGATTTGTTTAAAAAAAAAAAAGATCCTGCAAAAATAGTAATTTTGAATGAGACATTCTTTATTCTATAGTAGTTCTGAATCCCAAAAGAGATAAATATTTCTACTGCTCAAAGGTATTGCATCTCAAATAGACTCTCCTTGGTTTGCACTCCAGGGACTTGCTAATGCTCACTCACATTGCACTGATTAGTGCTATTTTGCCAAATGACTGTAATAACAAAATATTCTGACCGTAAGAAATCCTGGGGGACTTCAAACAGAGCGCGGTAGAAATTTAAACTTTTTTCTTTCCACGATGAAGTAGAAAGTAAAAGTGGAACCAAAGAAGATGATGTAAACTTAGTTTTTTGGATTAACTGAATAACAGACAAAATAGAGCTTCTTTACTTCCTCCTCCCAACATTTCCAATTTAAATTTGGAAACAAGAGGCCGCAGAACTTCCCAAGCTTTTCCTTTTCTCTAGCAGGGCGAAGATGCAGCTAGTAGCAGTTATAAATAATGCAAACTGTATAAGCTGTATTTATGCTGTGTGCTGTGACAGGATGTGTGTTTTAAGGAAGTCCAAATTCAGCTTTGGCAGGGGGATGATTTTGAATGAAAGGCTCCAGCAAACCGTAAGTTTTTAATATTAAATGCCTGACGTTATTCTTGTCTAAATGTGAAGATAGCTCGGCCAATTGTGAGCTTGATATGAAAACCCATTCGAGGAGAAATCGCTGTTTTTGACGGGTTTGTGGTCAATCTTTTACTGTCATTTTCTGAACTCTGTAGCTTCTGAGGAGCTGCCCTTGTTGCCGTTTGCTCAGCACCCTTTTCTGCTCTCCAGCATGAGCAGCAGTACAAGGGGTGGCTGCTCGCGCCAAGAGGCTGCGGTTCAGCAGAGTGGCTTGAGGCCAGGCTGGGCTGAACACAGCTGACACCTCCCGTGTCCTGCTGCAGCACCCAGTGGCTTGCAGTGATTTTCCTTGCTTTTCGACTTTCAACAGCAAGGCCAGTTCCTTTCTTTGTGCCCTCTGTGACTGACACCTTCCATCTAACTTTTTCTGGCTGCAAACTGTTCTTACCAGTTTTTAACTGCCACACTAAAAGGGCTGTATTTTGGGAAAGTGGGTTCAAGAAGAAAGGAAATTGTAAATAACAAGTAATAGGAAAAAAAACATGTGATATATCTGTTTTTTCCCTACATTAACTTATATACCTTCAAATGCTAAAAATGGTAATTTCCTGTTTTAATCTTTTCACGTCAAGGTGGTCAGAGCTTTCAAGTGGACTTGCATGGACCACAGGAAAGTGACCATAGGAAGATGGCTAAAAGACTTTTATGCCAGTCACTTCCAGAAAGTGATTTTTTTTAGAAATTAGATTCAATGTTTCATGCAGAGTAAATACCAAGTGCTTAGAAAAAAACTTGGAGCAAAATTCAGAGATGTTACACACAGTTCTTCTGGTGACTATCTTGGCCGGTGGGTCTGTGCACTGAAGCCTCATTTTATCCAACTCGACCAATTTTGGAGCTGCAGCAAAGGCTGTGCAATCTCCAGTAGTCTCAAGAAGCTCTTCTCATTCCCAGGCAGCTGGTCCTTCCCTGTTCTGTCTGTCCCTGCTTGGGCCTGTGTCCTCTTTGCCTGCCCCACACGTTGTGGTGCCTGTGCCCTGGACCCCCCAGTTCCTGGGCATGGCAGGTCTTGCTGAGCCCACCCCAACAGCAACAACTCTCCATCTCACATCTTATTGTGCACATGCGTGCACCTTTTTATTGTGGCAAGGAGAGAGGCATTTATCTAAAATGCCTTCATGGGAAAAAGTCTTGTTCAGTTCTGGGCTGAGGAATAAAAGCCTCTTCCCGTTTAGGAAGATAAAGACGTTACATAGAGAGGCCCCAATGGCTCTACCTTTTGCAGAGCTTAGTGTTTTGAGGCTCAGCCTCTATAAAGATTCTCTGAAGGGTTTTTATACGTACGTATATCTGCTGAGCTAAGCTCGCTGTTGAACATTCACAGTTATCCCTGTCTACATCACATACATTAGCTCCTTTTTCATCTTTCATTGAAGCTTCTTTGTTGTACCTCTGAAATTATGTAACTGCAAAGAATTGTGACAGAACAAAGTTTAAAATGTGTCTGAACAATTGTGGAGGTTTCCTCTTGTCATTGCTGCTAAAGATTGAATTGAATATTTGGACTGAATATTTTATGCTTAGCTGTCGCTTTTGTAGTTGCTATTAGCTTGGTTGTTTTCCTTCTGAGAGAAGATGAAACATAAAGCTTTGGATTGCAGATACTGAAGACCTTAAATGCAGGTTATGATAAAAGGTATGGCAAAGCACTGTACATTTTATTTTTTGTTATGGTTTAAAAGCTGTCAAAAATAATATTAATATGTAAGTAGGCTTCAGTCATTTGTAGTAATAATAAAATAGGAGAAAATTCTTCTTTTAATTAGAAGCAATTATACTTGTAAATAGAGTAGTATTTAATCAAGTGATCTGTGTTAGGCCTACCTTCCCTGCTGCAGATTCTGAGGCTCTTATTTTTGAGATGATAATGAGGATCATCTTAAAGAAGCATTCGGAAAATACTAAGGTTTGTAAAGTCTCATCATCAGATGAAATAGCAGCTAAGTGAAAATTTATGCCATAAAGCTTCTGTGACTGCATCTTGACAATGTTTAAAACATATTTGCAGTTAAGCTAGGAGTGATTTTCAGAAAACTACTATTGAGCAATTGATGGGTCTTTTATGGGAGGTGAGATGACAGCCCAGGTGCTCTATACATTTCTAAAATTAATGTTCATCTTGTACTATTATAACAACACAGTTCTTCATGAATTCATCTGGGCTCTGCTCTTGCTCCTAGAGAAACTTCGGTGCTGAGGTTGGTGAGACTGTCAGCGCTTTATTCGGAGAACAACAAGCCTACTTATTCTCTAAAGATTTGCAGCTCTTTCAACAAAAATAGCATTTTCAACAAAAATCAATATCCCAATGTCATGGAAAGTCTGTAGCCTGGCCAATATGCAGTTTCTCCACACTATTCTTACGTCCTCTTTATACATTTTGTGCAGTAGTTGAGAAGCATAAATCATTACTGCTTTGGATTGAAATGAAATTATAGGTGGATCAATTAATCTACTTACCTTGGTTATTAAAGCACCGTGTAAAGCTTCCATGCCTACCTATTAGAAGAAGAGCAGTTAATAAGACAGGGAGAGTTGCTGGCAGGATCACCAGGGCAAGGTCTTCCTTCTGTGGAAAAATCCATCCTGGGGAAAGACTGCGGAAAGTTGTGTCAGTGGGGAACAAACTTAGCAGCCAGAGGGCAAATTATGCCGGCTTTCCTGAGCCAGATCCTGGCTAAGGCTGCATTCGAGGGGCAGGAGGGCGTAGGGAGAGGTCGCTGAGCTTGGGCTCTAGGTCAGGCTAGTTGATAGGTTGTTGTTGTTGTTGTTGTTTTTAAGCGTTTTCTCTAATGAAAGATTTGTTGCTGTCGTTTGGCAGTAGCTTGGTTTGTAACTCGGTTGTGTCTTAATTACAAGACAATGTATCTGCAAAATCTGTTTTCCTGGCTGATGTAACTGCTGCAGAGCCCAAACAGAAAAGGAAATCTAGTTTAAGTGGTAAAATAGTAAGCCTTGGAGATTGCTTGGCATTAACACAAACAGTATTAGAGAAGAATGAGGCATTTGTTGCCTTGCCAGTGATTGGAAAGTCAGATGAACAGAGATTGTCGGGTGAAAATTCTCTGCTTGTTTTTCCTCAGATTGATTTTTTTTTTTCTAAAGGATTTAAAAAAAAATCCAATATTTTCTCTGTAAGAGCAAGTATAAAACAAGGAAGCAACTGAAAATAAAAGTTGCCAAACTTTATATCATTTTCTGTCAGGCCTCATTGAGACATGCAAGAGCCAGGGAAGCAGCAGGAAATACAAGTTCTTTTGAAGAAAAATAAGAGCAAGAAGGGCTGGGCCTGCTCTATGCAGAAGGCACCCACTGCTGCCATTTCCCTCTCATTTCTGCACTGGAGCTGCTTGGCCAGGGAAAGAAGCAGCAGCAGAGCAGCATTAGCTGCCGCGCTGTGGAAGGGCTTTTGCTGATGGAAACCTGTGTTTGTGACGAGCAAGGTGCTGTAATAGAGGGGCACTTGTAATTGAGATGGGGGACCGTGCTGCTTGCTGTTCTGTAATGTTGAACTTGCATTAATTCTGCTGTAAACAGGTGGCATGTGAAGAGTTTTGTGTGGGCCGCCTTCTTTCTCTGCCATGGTGGTGTAATCCTGAAGTTCATGAGGGGCTGGGGACCCAGGAATCATGTTCTTGGCATGCGGAAGGCAGAGCAGCACCGTGACTTGACTTTACTGCTACGTGAGGCCAAGAACCGCGGCAACCAGTGACCCACGGGTGGCCAGGGGGGACACGGCCCCACGGAACCTGCGGTGGGAGCGGACGTGACCTGGAGCCAGGCCGAGGGCTCCTCCAGACCCGAGGAGCTCCTTGCAACTCGAGCAGAGCTGGAATTGCTGTACTAGAAAGCAGGGAGCAGTGGAGAGAAGTTACTGTGCAAGGACACAGCGGGAAGGGAAAAAGAGATTTATTCTCAGGTCTTTGAATTTTAATCTGTCTGTCCCAGCAGGTCTGTGTTTTCTCACTTTAAAAGGTTACCTTGATCTAGTTTTCCATATGTTCTATTTTAATAAAAACTGGCTTTGCAGCTTGGAAGCTTTTGGCATTTTTAACTTTGAAGTGGTGAAGCCTTGAGGTGCTGGCCAACTGTGGTCACTAATAGCTGGCAGTCAGGGGGAAAGTACTGATACCCGAAATATGGCTACAAGTTTAGAAATTTACTCTTGAAAAGGGAGAGACATGGAAATGATAAAGCCCTAAAGAGACCTCCAGTAAAGAGTCCTGAGTAGGCGAAACAACCAGCGGCCCTCCAAAGCTTAGGAGTGGATGTGGAGTCACTGTTCTGGTGTATGCTGGAGAGAGGATCAAAATAGTTTCATTACTTAAGTCCAGAAAAATAAAAGGCAATATGACACAGGACATCTGAGAAAGTGGAAAATGTAGAAGTGGAGAGTCTAGGCATGTCCCTTTAACTTTATTTTTATTATTATTATTATTAAATATACTGAAAGGACATAATTAGTCTTCCAGTGAGTGCAAGGACTGTCCAAAATGGGAAATAGTTTTCTGCCATCCTCCTATTCCAACCAGCTCCCAAGTCCAAGTGCAGCGTCTTGACTCTGTTCTTGGGCTCGTACGTCACGCTGATAAATGAGCGAGGGCTGCTGTAAGCCCGAGAAGCACTTTCTTTGCAGAAACAGATGATTTCTCTCGAGCCATGGCTACAATCTCCATGTCAGTGCCTCGGGATTTGGGAGGCTGAGGTTGCTTAACTGTCCTATCGCATGCAGAATGCAAGTGTCTTTCCAAGTAGCTTTTGTCACAGCTGAGTGTTCTTGAATCAGAAATGATAATAATATAAACTGGTGGGGAAAATGGCAGCATCACCTTTTACCTGGCACATCTGTGTTTCAGACCTAAAACCTTTCCCCTTGCATAATATGCATTCACATTCCCTTTTTTTTTCTGATTAAGACCAAAGACAAAATGATCTGCTTTGTATCAGATTTGTTTTGACTAATTATGTTTTTCAAGGACAGATATCAAACCACTTAGTGTAGTATGAAGTGGCATGCTAATAACTTTTGATAAATACCCACTTTATTTTGCTTGAATACCTCTTAAAATGTTTAACTCTGCCTTTGAATAAATATTATAAAAGTGGGAACAATGTAGATGAGATTGAACATTTTAGCTCTGGGATTCTATACTATAAATCTGGCTAAAATCTAAGCTCCCTTTATTATTTCTTTATCTCTACAGAGAAAAATAGTGTGGGCTGAAACTCCACATGCTCCCTGGAATGCAGCAGCACGCACTGATTTTCTTGCTGCAGGTATACGGTCCTCTGCATTTCCCAGGCTGTTTAACTGGAATCATATTTGTGTCTGCTGCAGCACATTGCAGGCCTGGTGACTGCGACTCTGCCAGGAGGCTTCTCACATCCTGCCCTTGCTCTGAACTTTGCAGGTCTGTGGTTGTTAAGGGCAGGTTTGGGGAGCGCTTGCGGGGGCTGCTTAGCCGCCCTCCTGGGGGTCGGGGCTGTGTTGAGGGGCTCCACACGCTGCTCTGCACTGTGCGGTGCTGCCCCCCGCCAAGTCCAGCGGGAGTCTCGTGGGAGTGCTTGGCCTCTCTGGGAAACAGGAATAATTACCAGGCAAAGAGCTTTTTGGGCAGAAAGTCTGGTAGGTAATGCATATATCGCCATTAGTCCCATGTGGGACAGCACAGAAGAATAATTTTATGCAAAACATAGGAAGATGAGATCAGCCCATCTCTGATTCTGCAATGTGGTAACCAGCTTACTTCTCTCTCTCTCTCTCTCTCTCTCTCTCTCTCTGTATGTGTGTGTGTGTGTGTGTGTGTGTGTGTGTGTGTGTGTGTATGTACTTATTCCTCCCACTTCTCTCTTATTGTCTGTCAGGTAGGTTGAATTTACGGGTTGAAGATGGGCAGTTTTAAACTAACGAAACAATTCCTTGTGCTGAAATCTAAATTCTTTCTGCAAGCTGTAGCTTGCCGAGCTTGCCTGTAATAGGGAGGGTGTACAGAAAAATTAACTGTGCAAGACAGATTCTGATAGAATATAGTTGGGTTGTAGGAAACACTAAATATATTATCACTGTTGCACTACAGGCTTCTTTTAAATGGAAGTTGTTGTCACATAAGCCTCTGGTGTTTTGTAGCAACAGATTTGAAGAAAATTTTAATAAACCAAGTCCTTGTAAAGAGTGGAAGTGCTAGCAGAACTTAATTACTAGCAGAGGGCAGCGGGAAGAAAACTGCCTGTCAGATGAATAGCTCCCCTAAAGGTTTTAATTTTTAATTATAGATTAAAGAAAGCCTTCGCCGAGTTCTCGCAGATCAATATGAAATACAGATCATTCATCCCCATACAGTGCATGAGTGGCGTAGTTATAAATATTCAAAGGAAAATGAATATCATATAAACAGGCCTGGTTTCTGAAGACTGTTAACTTCCCCTTATAATAATGTTGAATGCTGTGACCTGCTGTAGCCTATCCAAAAATAGGAGCCACCTTTCAAGGGTCTAGGACTAAGCAAAAACAATTAAAGGCCAATTAGTGATGACATGGATGCGTCGTGACTGCGGCCTCCCCGAAGGCTGCGTCCGGGGTGGTTTTCTGCACGGTGTTGGGCAGCGGAGCCCCTGGTAGAGCCCCGGAGTGCAGCGCGTGTCGCCACGCGAGGGTCCGTCGCTTCTGAGCTGGCACTTTGACATTTTCCTTAACTTCTGCTCACATTTAGTTGTGGAATTAATGACCTTTTCCTTGTCGGAGGCAAAGGCAAAGTTATGATTAATTACTAAGTTAATAATTAATGTATTGACATTTTGTTGGATATCGCCAGCCATGCTATTCTGTATGGAAAAAAAATGAAATCAGGTCTTATTTTAACATAAGAAATCTTTAACTGTTTTAGTATTTCTGGACAAAGCTGAAAAGACACGTTGATTTCTGGTTCATGTAAGAATATAGTCTTTTGAGGGGAGGCAGAAGGGGGAATACCCTTTTCCTGGGCAAGTGAAGCTGATGTCTCTGCTCTGGCCCTGCTCTGAAATCAGCAGCTGTGAGCGGGAGCACGTGTGGCAGGTTGGCTGCAGGGCTCATCCGAGCCTTGCACCAAGGTGGGCTCCTACCTCCCGCTGCCTGCTCCCTGGGCTCGTTACTTCCAGGTTTTAAGCTGGAGATGATGGCTTGATGGTTTGGTTTGAAGACCAAAAGGATTCAAGGCTATACTGAAAGGAATGAGGAATTCAGGGTACAGGAGCTGCTTGCTGCAAATGTCAGAGATAATTAAGGGACCTTCACTGAGCCTGGCTTCTGGTGTCTAATTCACTATCTGATTGACTATTTGCAATCATATTTCTGAGTCGGGTTAGCAAGAGCACCCCAGGTTCTTCTGGTTACCCATTGCTGTCAGTCCTGCCTGTCAGTGTACACAATTTACAATAGAAATAATATATATTGTTAATCTGTTTGTGCAGCAGAATGCAGTGTCCAAGAAAGTAACGAGCTGCTGAGAGAATGTGACTCTACCTTTTAGTAGTTTTTCACTCAAAACCAAACTCGTTCCTGTACAAGGCTGCAGCGTCTGGAGCCCAAGTCCGTGGCTGAATCTGCAGCTGCAGGAGCAGCTGTGTGCGCTGCTAGCTCAGCCTGCGGAGCGGGCGGAGCAGAGTGGGATGTCGCTGCAGGAGGGCAGCTCAGCTGCAGCACCCCGGGCTCCTGGCAGGTAATGGTAGTTCAAGTTGACACAAAGGTGAGTAATGAAGAGAAAATGTAAAAAAGGAGCAACAGATTTTGTAACTATGGCATCTGAGAAAATAATGAAGATGGTTAAAAAATTATGTGCAGTTGTACAGAGACTCCCAAGCTGTGAAGTCCAAGTCCTGTGTGTGCTTTGCAGGCCCTGGGAGTGCTGTGCAGAGCCTCGCCAGGGGCTTTGTGACCCTTCTGCTAGGGCTGCTGTGGTATTAGCACAACTGCAGCCTAGAGCCACTCGTTATGTAGCTGGGTTATTGCTTTAACCGCCAGCGTCCTGCATGAATGTCCTCTTTCTGTCTGCTTATTGTAACACATTTTATGTGCATATCTTACACATTATCCCAAATATTTCAGAGATTAATGTACTATATCAATATTGCTAAGAGCTCTGAAGACTTTCCATGGTATGGTGCTAAGAGGCATAGTCTGGATATTAAAGCATAGGGGCAGGATTCAGGGGAGGCTTGGGCTGGTTGCCCATCCTGGCCACAGATGTGCTGTGTGACCTCCATGCAGGGCTCCTCTGGCTCCAGCTTTCTTGTTCTGATAACTGCAGAGGACACTCTGCCTTGTGTGAGATACCCTGCAAAGTCAGCTACAGCAGCTGACTGACTTTAATGATTTTTTCATAGTTTTGTTTCTACGATTCATTTTTTTTCTCACAAAAGTGATACAGATTAACTGTAGATCTCATATTCATAAGAGCTGCTATGGCAAAGTGTTACGAGTAGGAGGTGGCTTCCAGAGCTCAGCAGAAGCATCTTCAAAGCAGGAGGTTTGCATCAGTTTAGAGCAGCTCTAGATTTTCCCTCTAGAAAGAGAGAACTTGGAGTAAATTCTAGCAGCACCCAAGGATTATCCAGCCCCTGTCTGTGCTGGGGCCAAAGGGCAAAGCAGAGATTTGAGAGAATTCCTGGAGTTCTCTTTTCTGTGACAGGACTCTGCATGGCAAGTACCCTTCTTTAGTTTTGCCTGAGTCTAGAGTACAAGACTCCAAACTTTCTGCACTGGTAGTGAGGCTGTCACAGTGATAAAAGTCTATATAGAGGGAATTCAAGTGACCATATGGAGAAAGCTAGAAGGGTGGATGGAGTAAATGCTGGTCTCAGAATCTGTCTCTTGCTGGAATTATAGTCTGGTTAATCAGGAATACATAACTGTGTAGAGTGAAAGTCTGGTTAAGTGGTACCGCTAGGAAGGCCTAAGGCTTTAGGAACAAAGAATTGCTTTGCAACACCCATGGTTGTAGTCTGCAGTCTATGTGCAGTCTGCTTAGACAGCTGCCTACATTAATAAACCACTACGCAAAATTTCAGCTTTACATATTAACATGAGTGAAAGATGGTTTTCTTCCCAGCAAGTTTTTCAGAAGCACAAGGGACAGGGACTGAGGTGGAACTCAGTCCTCTGTCTTTCTGCTTTGGAGGGCAGCTGTTCTATTTGTTCCCATGCTCTCTTCCACTTGGAATTTTGCTTCAGGGTTTTCAGAGGCTTTGGATCCTTTACAGCCTTCCTCACAAGTGATTTTCAGTCCTGGTTCCCTGAAATATTCAGAGTAAATTTAACCCATTGCTTTCATAGAAATCAGTGGAGTGAGAGTGACCAGTTTTGGTTTCACTGGCACTTCTCTTCTTCAGCCCCAGCAGCCATCTATGATGGAGAGAGCTGTTGTGCTTATGCTCTGGCAAATGTTGTGGATTTTCCTGTAGTGACAGAGAACAAAGTGATAAAACTTATTTCTGATCTTGAAGTCAAGGTGTACAAGTCTGAACTTTCACAAAAAGCAGAGATACTAAGCTAAGAAGTATAATAAGGATTTTGTAGAAAGTTTTTTGAACACAGCCTCATTTCAATGTCAAAGGGGATTTAAAACTGTCAGAGAATAATTACAGAAGTTGGAGTTTGGCCAGCATGCAAGGACTGGTGTCCTTGGCGCTTACAAATGGCTCTGTGAAATTTTAATGATGAGATGGCCTTTAATGTCAAGGCCTCCAGCTTTGCTTGGTGCTTGATCCCTTGTATGTCCTACCTGAGATCTTGTTGGGGGTTTGTTCAGTTCCCTATAGAAGGAGCTTCTCTTTATGAATCAGTGACACAAACCCATGTAACACCTCTGCTTTTGTGAAAAGTCTCCCATTATCTATTATTATAGTTTAAAACAGAAATTTCTGAAAGCCCTACAGTAATGAAAGACATGTGAATGTAAGAGTCTTCCTGAGCTGAATGGATAATAGGAGCAGTTTTCATTATACGGTAGCCTTAAAATAGTTTCATGGAAAACTTCAGCCCTGGTGGTGTTCTCCATAGTGAACTTGGTTCTGTGAACTGTTGTCTTGCTATGTTGATTAACTGAGAAGCAATTCCAAATCTGAGTTTTCTGGTGTATTTTCCATCGATGGACTTGATGAGCCCGCTGTGAAAAATGTCACAATCCAGCAGAGTATCTTCCACCACTGGAAAAAAACCTGCTCTCTGAAGGCTGCTATAAACAGTCCTGTAAATTGGATGTCTTTAGTATCGGTGCTGTGAATCTGATTGCAAGCTACAGTGTGTGGGTCTCTGTATTGCTGAAGATTCTGCTCTCAAGAACTGTAGGGATAGTGATTTTCGCTAAATGCACTGTGCACTTGTATGTTTATCTATAAAAATACTTTCTCTTAGAAAAAAGTGTGAGGAATTTTCAACATATACTAGGAGTGCTAAGCGAGTAGGACTGTTTCAGGCTACATCTTTCTGTTGTTTTTTTTTCTACTCGTATAGAAAAAGGTCAGAATGATAAGAGTGCAGCGGGGTGAAACAAGCAGATAGAGAGGGACTAGGTGGGACTGTGAATAGTAGGTAGATACAAGCTATGCTTTGGAAGCTGAATGTGGAGCACTAGTTCTTTGTTAGCAACCAACTGGTATATAATTTAATTAGAAAAGTTTATTGGGATTTTTTTGGCATAGGAAAGGAGAAGAATATAAATGAAAGAAGTGAAAACATCCAAAAAATACTGACAAAATTGTCATTTGGCTGCCCTGAGTGGGAGCATTGGTGAGAATGAGAGACAGAAAGGGCAGAGGAAGAATAATTGGAAGTGGCTATTTATAGTCAGTGCCGCGCATCGCCTCAATGTGTCGGCATATGAAAATGCAGACTAAACCAGGAGAAGTTAATGCAGGTAAGAAAGGTCAGGGAGATAGTCACTGCTGGATGATATCACTGCATCTTTGTGGAACCACAGTGGGGAGGAAGGATACTGCTTCTGTACGTGAGGGAAAAGACTCTGGGAGACATAAAGACAGTTTGCAGATAAAAGCATCAGGGTACTTATTGCAGTGTTGATTTTGACTGATTTCCAAAAGTGCATTGGGCATGTAGAAGAGTCTAGGTCCATGCTCTATTGCAGAGCAGAATTAGTGAAAGGCACTTGGTCCCAAATGGAGGCTCTTGATGAAAATACACATCTGTGAAGTGAGAATAACTCTGGAGAAGCCAGAATTTTGAGTCTTGAGCTCAGAGCATGAAGTCTACAGTGACTATAAAAGAACTTCACTGTCCTACTGAAGGAATTCCAAGAGATAATTTTCAGCAGTTTTCAGACTTTCAAGAAAGTTGGTGTGCAGGTCGGTCAGGCTTGGGCTGGGATGCCCAGCCTGCAGAGATGCAGCCCAGCCTGGCTGTGGGAAGGAAGCTGCCCCGGCCAGCTGAAATCGCTGGGCAGCACAGCCCTCGTTGCCTTCTCCTGTGTGGGGAAGCTAGGAGAAGTCTTGCAATTGCGGAGTTTGCCTAGGCATGACCAAGCCAAGTTCTTTTTTTGCATTTGTGCTGGGATTTTGGCTACTGATCAGTCACGTAGCATGTATTGCTCTGCTAAGGTCTTCTGATTGATGAGCTTTTCTATCCATAGGAGATGATGAATCTGTTGCTGTTCCCTGCAACAAAAAGCTTGTTTAAATCAGTCCCTCCTCTCTGGTAATACAGACTAAAGCAGTTTAAAAACAGAATTAGGGACCTCATGCTGAACTGGCTAGCATCAAACCTTTACTAGATACTCTTTGAAAGGAATAAGCTACTGCACCCGTTACTGGGGACATTTGATCTCCTAATTACCTGCAAGCAATTTGAGTCAAAGACCTCATCTTTGAGCTTTCTCTTTTCAATCTATCTCTCAGACGTTAAGAACAGTCAATGAGCAGAACTGGAAAATCTCCCCGACGCTTAGGAGTAGCAGCTGAAGGGCTTTAGTCTTTTCATGATGGTTAGTCAGGATTTCCATTTGTGTCCTCACTGAGAGGAAACTACAGCAGTGCACTTAGAAAAGGAGTCATATATTGGTTCTTTAGTTGTACATTTAAAGGGTGTTAGGTTTGAAGAACCAGTAATCAGGACTGTCCAACTGAACTACCAGTTTGTGTCATGAGCAGTATTACTCAGGAGGAGATTTTGGGTTGTACATAGAACTTGGAAACTAAGTCTTGAGAGCTGGAAGCTCTTAAAATATAAATTTTCTGGAGGCTGGTGTGGCAGGGGATGCCAGAGAGGCTCGTGTCAGCCTCTGGCCAGCACCCAGCACTGGGGGAACTGCAAGGGCAGAAGACTTTGCTCACCTGGAGTTTTTGCATGGTGATTTTTCAGGTAGATTTTTGTTAATCTTGGGGAGAAGGATAGATTAGTTTTTGCTTCGTGATTAGTCTTCAGCAGGCTGAACAGAAAGATTAATTTCTCCAGTATAATATTTTCAGATATATTTATTAATGTTTGTCAGAATCATAACCTTATAAGTTTTTGCTGTGTGACAGTTAATTCAAATAATTCAAGAATTTTCTGTGTAGGGCTGTGTACATAAAATCTATTCAGTGAACTGAGCAAACTATAAATCCAGATGATCGTCCTTGAGTTTACTTTTGCCCTGTTTCTTGGTTGGAGGATGTTATGTAGCTTTTAAGTGAAAGAACAACCTTGCCAGCTGACATCTCTCTCTAACACAGATTTCTTCCTCGTATATCCCAAATCTCCCCACTGCAGTTTTTCTGAATTCTGTTTTAATAGGACTTGATTTATTAAAAAAGACGAGTCTGAAATGGTAAAGCCTCGGAGCAAATTCACAGCGGTTTAATAATTGTCTTCAACAGGGCTAGATTAGACACTAATATGAGGCACTTTTTATTTCCTCTGTGTCAGTGGCACTAGCTCCCAGTGCTGGGCACAGTCGGCAGCACAGAGGGCTACAGCCGGCGGAGGCGTCTGCGGTGGCTCCGAGCGCTTCCCGCACACCGGTCCCTGGCTCTCCACCTCCTCGGGCCAGGAGCCTTGGACCTCTAGGCAGGGAGCCCCTCTCCTGCTCCATGCCCTGTTGCCAGCTTGGCCCCGCACCGCAGCCACAGTGTAATTCTGCCTTATTTCCCTGTGACTGGCAAATGCAGACAAGGATTTTCTTGCAAGCAACTTGTTATTTGGCTGCTGTAGCAGTTCCTGTTGGAGAATCGTGAATGCTGAAAGTGAGGATCCTTGCTTAGTCTGTGAGACAGGCTCTTGATGCAGAGGCTTTGTGGATCATTTTCTTCTATAATAAAGCTCACAAATTCTAAATAGTCAGATCGTGTAGAAAGTCTGGCAAGGACAGTCTATGAAATCTGCTGCTTTTTAAGAAGTTGTTGAGGATCCTTGTCGAGGATATGTTGACATAGATTCTGTTTCATATTTAGATTTTATGTTTATCTCTCAGGCTGTGCATGAAAAGCAGCTTAGTCATTCCAGATGGAATTTGTTTTTTGTGTGAGGTTTTTCTTCTCACTGACTTTACTTTCTGTAGCAAAAACTAATAGAAGAAAATCTGTTCCAATGGTGCAAGAGATTTTAAGAAACATAAACTGTTACTAAAAATAAATTTAATTCAAGCTGGGTCTGATGAACCAGTCTAGGACACAGGGTTATTTTAGGATATTTCATAGGAAAACTGCTGTCCGTGTGGGGATCGTTGAGACTAGTGGAGCACATTGACTTACAGAAAGGCGACTTAAGAGTGGTAAGTAGCTGGAGGATAGAAAGGATGCTGTAATGTTTCCCTGTTTATATTTTTATCTTGTATAGGTTGAGATGCATAAATCTAAATGTCCCCTGGCAAATGTAATTAAATATGAGAAGTGTCACAAAAATAAGTGGCAGACGTATCCCAAGGGAAAGATCAGCTACTGAGCTATGTGATCTTTCTAAAAGTATCTAGCACAGACTCGTAGGAGCTAATGAGGGTGCATGAAAGCATGACTGCAAACAACAGAGAGATTTGTCAACTCCATTTATTAGTGCTGTGGTAATTTTGAGAGTATTATTAACAGTAAGAAAATGTTGAAATATGGCTTCTGAGCTAATGAACTATAGAAGATTTCTTCTCAGTAGCAAAGCTGTTTTCTTGTGCAGAATTACATACTATCATTTTTATTCACTTATGAGGAAAGTGATTTTTCTTCACATTAGCTACCTCCAGTATTCATTTGATTTATTGTTTTGTTTGTTTTTTGATGTATGAATTTTTTTTGTCCTTAGGCCTTTCCTTGTGCATCTCCACATTTCTTACTGTGCTGCCTGGTCGAGGAGAGCAGCCCCGGGTGCCTTCCGGAGATTCAGGTAGATTTAGACCAACCACTTCAGTAATGCAGAGGAGAGGGAGGAAAGAATTAGGTCACAAATGAACCTTCTACGGATACAATTTTAATCTTCCCCATGTATTTCAACTTCCTCTGTGAGTTTTTGTTATTTTAGTGCTTTCAGTAGCTTTCTTGCAAGGAGATTGGTCAATTAATGGGCCTTCTTTTGGGTTGTTATGGTCAATAAATGGGCCTTCTTGTGGGTTGTTATGGTTATTCTGTATTTTCTGCTTTCTATTTCAGGATGAGTTAATGCAATAGTAAGGAACTGGCTGCTTGAGGACTTTTTGAACTTAGTTATACCCCATAAATAATTTTGATCAATGTGATTCCGATGTAAGATTCTTCATGCACTGGACAAAATTTTAAAGTCCTTTTTCTCTTTTTTAAAATAATACTTTCAGCTCTCTTCCATTTAACATTTAATACCCAAAATGAATTCATTGAATAACTGAACTCCATTAAGGCAGGGTATATTTTCAGGCTAGATTGCAGTCTGAAATGCACCAAATATTAAACAGACTCTGAAAGGCCTTGAAAAAAAACAAAGAACTGGCACAATTCATTCTTTTTCAGTGATAATATTTTGACTCTTGTTCCTCCAAAAAATTGAGCATCGATTGAATTGCCAGAATCTACATAATAAAACAAATAGAAAACAGTCAAATAACTGAAAGGTTTTTTTTTTTCACACTAATTCATTGGAACAGAATAACTGATGTGCTTAAGCAGAGAAATCGGTTCATGCCAGTAGCTGGACATAGTGTATAGTATTTTGTACCTACTGTTCTGGCCTCTATACGTGAAAAATTCAATGGAGGTAAAAAGGCTCTTGCCTGTAGGAGTTAAATAAGCAAAAAACTGTCTGGTTGAGATCATTCCAATGCTTGAAAAGTTTAAGGTGGACACAGAAAACCTAGGGCAATGATAGAGCTTTTTCTCTGTTAAAAAATGTCATGTTAAAGGCAGAGCAATCTGGGGAACAATCGTTGCTGTTGGTGTTTTTACTTTATGGTAGACTGTCACGAGGTGAGAAATAGAAGAAAGAGAAGAAATATCTGATAGCTGCAGTGAAACAAAATAGTCATTTAAAGGTGGCAGTATAATACCCAGTCTGCTGCGATTTCTGTCTCCTTTGCAACAAATTCCTAAAGCCTGGATTTTTTTTTCTTGCGTGAAAGCCAAGTTTCTCTGTTTCTGACAGGACCACATTAGAAGGGTGTATTCTCTCAGTTATCCAAATGTTATAACTCAGGAGCAGTTTTAGATTAGAATTATGCCATTTATAGACATTGATTAGAGGACATATTTTCCCAAAGTTTTGTGAGGCATAATTCTCATTTATCTTTTGATTCTCCCTTAACATCTGCTTCCTTGAGAAATGGTGTATTGAGCTCTGGCTTCATCCTTCATCAAGGAGATGGGGGTTTTTGGAGGCGCCCATGAGCTTCTTGGCATGGAGCCAGTGAATCAAAACCAGCAGGACTGAGAGCATAATTGATATTACAAAATGCTGTAATTCTTGTCAGGGCTGATTTAGGAGAAGAAGATGCATTTCAGATAGATGAATAGGTAGTTCATAAGAAGTTCCATCTCCATGTGAGGAAGAACTTCTTCACTGTGAGGGTGACAGAGCCCTGGAACAGGTTGCCTAGAAAGGCTGTGGAGTCTCCTGCTCCAGAGGTCTCTCAAACCTGCCTGGATGCTGCCCTGTGTCCCGTGCTCTGGGTGTCCCTGCTGGAGCATGGATTTGGACTAGGTAATCTCTAGAGGTCCCTTCCAACCTCAGCCATTCTCTGTTTCTGCGATTCTGTGTGAATGCTGCCCATCGCACCTCCTGCCACCACCGCCAGCACTACAGGGATGTTCCAATCCAACACCCTTCCTACTTCTAGGATCGTCTCTTTGCTGAGGTTGCTGCTCATGCAGCGCAGTAAGGCCTGGCCAGATGCCTTTGATCTTGTGTCTGGACTATCAGGTGGGACAACTTGGGCTTCCCATGGAGGCTGGCGGGGCCCCAAGGCAGCCGCGCACGGTGCCGCGTGGGCAGCCTGGCCAGCACCTCAGGGCACCTCAAGCTGTAACCAGTGTCCAGGCAGCCCTGGGCACTGCCCCAGCGAGAGGGAACCCTGCAAAACTTCCTACTGACTTCTTGTTTCTTGCGTACGTGGGCTGGCTTTTTGTAAAGGATCTCTTTTAATGCCACCCGTTAGTGTTATGAGAAACAACTTAGAACCACTCTATGTGAGCAAGACTGGGAGACTGTAACTGCTGCCTTCTGAGGAGCCTTAAGGTGATCTCCAGGCTGCTGCAGTGTCACATGGGGAGATGTGAGGTGGGAAGGAGCTCCCTGTATGTTGGTTACTGGAAACGGAATGTCCTTGCTGGAGTCACCGTTGGAGACCACCCTCTTCTTCGTGTCTGCCCTAATCTTCCCATGCAATTCCATGTGTGCTGTGCAGGGAAGACACTTGTCATTCCCACTGCTTCTTGGCAACTTGTGATATGAGTTATGGATCACAAAGTGGCTCCCTCTCCCCTTCTACCACCCCCTTCACTCAGATGGTCCTTTTAAGAGATCTGAAGTGTGAAAGAATCGTCTATCTTTCAGGGTTGTTGTCTTTAATGTAGTTTTTTACATGAAGGTCTTAATTTTTCACAAATAATCACAATTATGCTCTTGCATTGTAAGACCTGTTACGCTCATTGTTACGTAAACATTTACAGTTGCTTGGAAGATTTAAGGTGCAAAATCAGTAAAATGATTGAAATGATTCTCAGGTATTTTAATGCTCATCTTGCTCTGCAGGAAATCAGACTTTTTTCTCTGAGCATCAAGAAAGGACTGTGGGCTTTAACGCTGTGGAACCAGTGGTCAGGCAGCCAGCGCTGCTGGGCCCTGAGTGTCCCCCTTGGTTCATGGCAAACTTGGTCATTCCTTCCTACAGAAATTTATCTTTGCAGCATGAAGGAGGATGACTCCAGAACCTCCATTTCTTCTTTCTCCTTGCAGGCAGTAAGGCAGGAATACTTTTCTCCCCATCCATGGCTCCGCAAGGCGGGCAGAGCACGAATCCCTTGGGCTGCTATGGGCTGCTATCCACCATGTAAAACTGACACGAGCCACATTTCTTAGAAGTAAAGTAGCAACAATTTTATTCCCATGTTGTTCATTCGTCTACAGTCTTCTCCTTTTGCTGAATGGCCATAGTTCCCCCAGAGGCCAGGCCAGCTGAATGCAGAGGGGAATTTGGCTGATGTGAAGCCTGGGCACTGCTGTCCCCAGCAGGGTCACAAGGGCTCTGTGATGGCTGATGGACAAACATGTCCAGGATTTCTGAACTCTAGTTTGAACAGCTAGGAAATCCCATAGTGTCTGATAGAAACACAGCTAAATTTCAGAAAATAAGTTTTCTAGAGCCTTCTTCAACCAAAGGCTGTAAAGACATACTCACCCTGCAGCCTTAGTTCTGAGAAAATTCTGTTGCCTTTTCAATAGTACCAGATTTAGGTTCTGACTTAGCAATGTTCATATGAGTTACTTTCACAGTGCCAGTTATTGAAGTGTGTATTAAAAACTGAAGGCCTGGAGGCTGAAGTTGTGCAAAACTGAACATATCGTGATCTTGTAAAATACCTTTGAAAACCAGCAGATTCATTTGGATTTGTAATATGGCAAAGCATAGGAGGAAACTGTTATTTTTTCTCAGCATCCCGAAGAAGTTGAACCATTATTGACGTCTTCAGTTGACAGTGTAGAATTGGCAAATAATACAACTTTTAGCAATGAAAAATATACTGCAGATGAATCATGTTGTGATAAACATTGCAGGGTGGGAAGGGCGTGGAAAAGGGCATTCAGATCTGAGATCTCTGGATGAAAAAAAACCTCACACAGTTAGATGTTGCTATTGGAAAAACCTGGGGAATTGCTGCCCTTGAAGAGCAAACTCTCTCCAAGTGCAGAGGTCCGGGGCAGCAGAGCTCAGCAGAGCCTGGCCTCCTTTGGGCCCATGTGGCCAGTGAGCCCCACGCGCCCAGAGAAGGGTTTGTCCTCCAAGCTTAGCAGCAAACCATGGTTCCAGCCCAGCCTCGCTGCTGCCTTGCTTTGGCAACAAACTTTATTTACATTTCGTAATTACCTCCCAGCCTCATTACGGCAGACACCTGGTCCTTGCCATCGCATTTAAGGTTGCTAAACAGTTGCCATAGCAACAGCTGTCTCTGCACACCATCGTTTTCCGGAGCTTTTCCCTATTGGCTGCAGAACCCTCCACAATTGCTTTCTGTCCAAGGCTTAATTTTCCTATCAATCAGTTCTGAATTAATTTGAGCTGAAAGAATATATTATTTCTTATTTGAAAAAGTAAGCCATGATATTGTTCTAGATAAAAATAGGCAAAATGAATGAGGAGGAGCACCACTGGTATTATTTTTGCTGGGGAAAAGAAAAAAAGAAAGATTAGTTTTTAATTTAGCTTTAATTAAAGTGAAATAAGATCATTTGAGTAGATGTCAGGGATATTTTAGGCATCTGTCCTTTTACTGAACCAGCTTGTCAGTTTTAGATGCTTAACTGTCAGGCTGGGCTGGTAAAGGGGCAGATGCCCTACATCATAACTATACACTGAAAAACCCCACTGATAGTTACTCATCCTAATCTTAAAACCTAATCTTAAAAAATGATATTTTTTGTAGATATCATACTATGAATCTTTGTCTAAAAGGAAAGAATCCTTGTCTAAAAGGAAAAATGACCAAGCATCTTCAGTATCCACTTTGCTCATGTTAAGATACATGTGACAT